>RJWM01000644.1:0-199598 GCA_004363535.1 Dasyprocta punctata | reverse complement strand
AGAGTTGGAAGTCAGGAAGTCTTGCTGGAAACCTGTCCTCAATCAGTCTTGGGTAGCACCATGTGTAGCTAAAGATGTGATTCTACCACTTCTGGAGTTTTCCCTGTGAAAAGCCCAAGCGGTGTTGGAGTAAAGGTTGGGAGGAGACCTTTGTGGGGGTTGGTGTGTATGAGGCAACATGAAGATTCCTCTAACCTCAGTGTTTTCGCATCCTCTTGTGTCCTCCCTCCCTCAGCTGTCCCAGGCTGGAGACCTCATCATGGAGGTTTATATAGAGCAGCAGCTCCCAGACAGCTGTGTCACCCTGAAGGTCAGTGGGGAGGAGAATGAGAAGGAAAGAAGGGGATGCCAGGGACAGGGGTAGAGGTTGACCAGCTGGGTTTTCTGCTCTTGCATGGATCTTAGGTGTCCCCAACACTGACTGCCGAGGAGCTGACTAACCAGGTACTGGAGATGCGAGGGACAGCAGCAGGCACAGATTTGTGGGTGATGTTTGAGGTCCTTGAGCATGGGGAGCTCGGTGAGTAAGACGACGTGTGTGCATGTATTTTGTGGTCATGTGGTCCAGGTCATTAATTACTTCCATGCTACCAAATAGTGGACACCCTATCACCCACTCGTCCATGTGAGGGGACTTTCAAGTAGTGGACCCACTCATTCCTCAATACTCTTCTCTCTTGGCTTGAGTTAACCTCACAAGCTCTTGATTTCCCTTCTATCACCAAAGAGGCCTCTCTTCACTTTTTGCTAAGACTCCAAGGGTTAGAGGGCCCTTGGACTCTCTCTTCTTCTCTATCTGTATTTCTCCTTGGACGTAATCCAGTCCCATGGCTTTAAATGCCACTAATAAGCTGACACCCATATTTTTTATCTCTAGCCCAGACCTCTGCTCTGACTCCAGATTCATGTATCAAAGTACCTACTTGACACCTCTGTTGCTCATGAGTATCTCAAACTTAAAATATGTAAGACCAATCTTGATTCCTAGACCTTTTCCCTAACAAAAAATCCAAGCTATTTTCTGGGTTCCCCCCCCCAACTCATAAATGGCCCTGCAATTTATCCAATTTTGTAGGGCCCTCTGGGAATTTTTCCTTCAGCTTTATACCCAACATACTAACTAGTTTTCTTAGTTCTATTCAAATCTATACCTCTATCCATTTCTCTTTACTATTACTCTTTCAGCCTCCCCAAATTAACCAATAAAATATGTGACCTCAGAGTCGGGCTTGATGGTGCATGTCTATAATCCTAGAACTTGGGAGGCTGAGGCAGGAGGATTGCCATGAGTTTGAGGCCAACCTGGGCTACATAGTGAGGTCAAGGCCAGCCTGAATTACCAAGCAAGACCCTGTCTCAATATATATATGTATGGCCCCAGGAAGGGAATAGCTGGTTAGTGTTTTCTTGCCCCACTATACTTTTCTACATAGCAACCAGATGAACATTTCAAGTGTAAATCAGACCATGCCATTCCTTTGGTTAAAACCGACCAGTGAGCCGGGCGTGGTGGCGCACGCCTTTAATCCCAGCACTCGGGTGGCTGAGGTAGGAGGAGCGTTGTGAGTTCGAGGCCCGCTTGGGCTACAACATGAGCACAAGGCCGGCCTGAGCTACACAGTGCGACCCTGTCTCAAAAAATCAGGGCCAGGAGTTTGGCTCAGTGACTTAAGTGCCTGTCTGGCAGGTGTGAGGTTGTGAGTTCAATTCCTGGTGCCGCAAAACAAACAAACAAACAAAAAAAAACCGACCAGTGGTTTCCCATTGAACTTAAAGTTCCAAGTCTTTATCCTGATACATAGACCCTGAATGTCTGGCCCCTGTTTATTTCTCAGACCTCATTTCTTAACATCACCCATTCTCTTACTTGTCCTCTTTGCTGCAGCCATACTGGTTGTTTGATTCTCTGAGGCTCAAGGTCTTTACTTTTATATTTTCTTATGTGAGATATTACATGATATTAGCATGGCTTTCTCCTCCTAATCCTGAAGATCACTAAGTCTCATCTTTAAATGTACCTTTGAAAGGCCTGACTTGATTAGCCTACCTCAATTGTTCTCCTGTTAACTCTGTCGTTTCTTTCAAAGCCATTACTGGTTTTCAATCGTTTTATTTGCCTACCTGTTGGTAGCCAGCTCCCCCCACTATGCTGTGGCTTTATTTATTTATTTGTTTGTCTTTTGTGCAGTTCAGGCTGAACTTGGGCTCACTTTGTAGCCGAGGTTGGTCTTGAACTTGCAATGATCCTCCTGCCTCAGCCTCCCAAGTGCTGGGTTACAGGAGTGCGCCACCACATCCGGCTCATAGGTTGTGGCTTTATGAAGGCAGGTGACATGTGTCGTGCTCACTGCTGCACCCATGGGCCAGCACAGTGCCTGGCAGAGAGCTGGTGCTAAAGTACATGTCTGCGGCTGGATAGTTGAATAGATGCATGGATGCATGCCTTTTAGGAGATGAGCTGGGCACTCCAGGCTTTGGGTGGATATTCTGATTGACATTTGTCCGCACCTTGCCTTTTCAGAGAGGCCACTGCATCCCAAGGAAAAGGTCCTAGAGCAGGCCTTGCAGTGGTGCCAGCTCCCAGAGCCCTGCTCAGCCTCTCTGCTCCTGAAGAGAGTCTCCCTGGCCCAGGCTGGCTGCCTTTTCACAGGTGAGCCTCCCTCACCCCAGCATCCCCCCAGGCCTCCTCTAAGGTCCTCCACCCAGCATTGTCCTCCTGTGCCTAGGGGTCCGCCGTGAGAGCCCACGGGTGGGGCTGCTGCGATGTCGCGAGGAGCTGCCCCGCTTGCTGGGAAACCGCTTCCAGGAGAGGTTCTTTCTGCTGCGTGACCGCTGTCTGCTGCTGCTCAAAGAGAAGAGGGTGAGGCCTTAGGGCTTGAGGTGTGGGATTCAGAGAAGCCATGTAGCAGGAGCCACAGGGTACCAATGCTCTGTCTTAGCCACACATACTCTCACCATCCCTTGGCTTCCTGGACCTTGCATCCTGCCTTGTGATCACATTCCCAGATGCTTCCAGAGATTCTTGACCTCACTAACCATGACCTTGTCTCTCCTCTCAATCTTGTTGACTCTGTTCATGTTCTCAGAGCTCTAAACCAGAACGGGAGTGGCCTCTGGAGAGTGCCAAAGTCTACCTAGGAATCCGCAAGAAGTTAAAGCCCCCAACACCGTGAGTTTTCTTCCCAGCCCATATTTCTAGAGTGTTCCTGCCATCATCCCTCTGGCCTTTATGGTCACCCCATCACTGGTCCCCTTTGCATCTCAGGTGGGGATTCACATTGATACTGGAGAAGATGCACCTGTGAGTATCTCCTAGCCTGGCTCCTCCTCTGACCCAGCCTAGTACTCTGCCTTCCTCCACTCCTATAGCTACAACCCCTTTTCTCCATTGATTCCATTCTGATCACCTGCAGTTACTTGGCTTGCACCGATGAGGATGAGATGTGGGATTGGACTACCAGCATCCTTAAAGCTCAGGTGAGGGGAGGAAAAAGCTGAGGGTTGGGTCTGAGGTCTCACTGGGGCCCAGCTGTACCCCTCACTACCATCCAAGCCCACTGGTGCCAATCCCTCAATCTCTTACTAGCACGATGACCACCAGCCAGTGGTCTTAAGACGCCGTTCCTCCTCTGACCTGGCCCGTCAGAAATTTGGCACTATGCCCTTGCTGCCCATCCGTGGAGATGACAGTGGAGCCACCCTCCTCTCTGCCAATCAGACCCTGGTGAGACCCCCACCACACCCCAACCAGCTTCATCCCCCATCTGGTCCCTGTCCTCACCCTTGTCAAACTCCAGGAGGGAGTGGTGTGCCTGCCAGTCTGGTGCTCCCCTCTGCTCACAATGACCTTTCTGTCCACCTTCTCTGTGCCCCCACTCTCCACCCCCACCTCCTGTTGCCAGGCCTCACTGTATCTGTTTTTCCCCCCTCTCCCCATCCTATGTGTGCCCAGCGCCGACTACACAACCGGAGGACCCTGTCCATGTTCTTTGTGAGTATTGTGCCTGCTGCAGCTATGTGTCTGCCAGTCCTGTGTTCCTCTGTGCTGCCTGAGTCCTGGATGTGCTCTTTGTGTCTGTCCTGATGCAGGCCATTAGGGTGTGTGTAGGGGGAGGGGTTCAGAAAGAATGAGGAAAATGAGGGATGGTAGGATGCCATGAGGAAAGGAGAAAGTGGTCACGGAATCTGAGAAGTACAAGGAAAGTGCTTAAGTGAACACATTTTGGAGTCAGACACGCCTGGGTTCAAGCCCTGTGATTATCATTCCCACATTGTGTGATCTTGGGCAATTTAACCCCTCTGCAAGCCAGTTCGATTTTTTTGCAGCAAACTCACTGCATAGGGTTTTTCTGATATCATACGTGCCAAGGATTTTGCAGCATGTGGCCTAGAGGAAGATCTCAATAAATGTTAGTGATTAATAATCCGGTAACTAATCTGTGCCTGCCCCACCACCACTCCATTCCTGTACAGCCGATGAAGTCATCCCAGGGGTCTGTGGAAGAGCAAGAGGAGCTGGAGGAGCCTGTGTATGAGGAACCAGTGTATGAGGAGGTAGGGGACTTCCCGTTCACCAAGGAAACCTCCACATCCTTCTCAACCACACAGGAATGGACAGCCAAGCCAGAAAGCCCTCTCCCCAGCCAGAGGTCCTTTGATCAACCCCTTCTCTCCAAGACAAGCAGCCCAGGCTGGGAGGAGAGGCCACCTGATCCCCCTCCAGGCCCCCCTTCAAAAAACAGTCCCCAGACACGGGGGTCTCTGGAGGAGCAGCTGCTCCAGGAACTCAACAACCTCATTCTGAGGAAAGGAGAGTCCACTGCATGTCCAGGAAGCCCTTCCCAGTCGTCCAGTCCCAATGGTCTTGCAACACAGACACCTGGCTTCCCCTCCCAACCCCCCTGCACTTCCAGTCTGCCTTCCAGCCAGCCTCTGACATGACCCTGGGCCCAGCACCCAAGCGAGTAGGTATCCAGAGGAGGACCCAGGCTCTCACCATGGCAGACACTGCTGGGATGTTCCTCTGCTCTGGCTGGAAAGACTCTAGCTTCCAGTGTGGTGCTATGGAAGAAGCGCTGGTCTGAGGGCCCCAGAAGCCATGGCTGTCAGGACAGGTCATAGCTCCTCTGGGTGGCCTCAGCCCATTTCTCTGTATCATGAAGTCACTGAAATAAGGAGTGAACACCAAATTGTGTTTCTTGGCTGTAAACCCTACATGTTTTCTCTCAACAAGGGCAACTCTTGCTTTATATATTTGATATGTGAGGGTTTTGTGAGAGGTTTGCAATAAAAGGATGGTTTTACTTACATTAGAGAAAAATAGGTTTGGAAGCCAGAGACCTGGATGATGTCCAAGGCTATCCTATCCCACGTCTACATTCCAAGACTACACTGAAGCCCTGGGATGAGGGAAGAGATTGGGCTTAGGAGCTGGGGTAAGGGGAGCCAAAAAAAAAAAAAAAAAAAAAGAAGAAGAAAAAGAGAAAGAAAGAAAAAAAGAATGGGTCACTATTAATAAACCCTGGAACCAAAAGGCTATCATTATTTTATTCATTCATTCAACAAATATATTTTGAGTATCAAGTCCAAATGAAGTCCCTGTTCTTATGATGCCCCCACTGTAAAGGGGAAACCAAAAAAAAAAAAAAAAAAAAAGGAAAATACATAAGCATATGAACAAATGAATTTAGTGCTGTGAAGAAACCAAATCAAGTGATGAACTTGAATGACAGTAGGCAGCCTGTACACTGGGTGGATGGGCAATGAAGGTCTCTGTGAGAAGCCTAGACAAGGGTAAGAGTCCAGACAAGTAGGGTGCTGGGAAAAGGAGCTTCAGAAAGGGCACAAATGCTGTGCAGTGGGAAGGGAGTTGGCGTGTTGGGGGATAGCAGAGGGTAGGGGAGCACAGCAAGGGACGAGTGGGAGAAGAGTACCAGGGGAACGGGAATGTCACCAGGGGTCTGTCACAGCCTTGTAGGTCATGGGTTCTATTTGGATTTCTGGCATTTGGATTTTATTTTGAAGCAATTGCATTTTAAGCAAGAGAAGGATGAGATCTTACTTCCCTTTCAAAAATAAAAAGAAATCAATCATTGGCTGCTTTGTAAAGTGTGTTGTGGGAGGAAACCTGGAAGCAAGGAGACCAGATATTAGACCAGAAAACTGATCATGGGGGCTTGGGCTAGGGTGGTGATCTTGGAAACTGAAGAAAGTGGATCAATAGGAGCATGTTTTTGGTTTGGGGTTTTTTGTCTGTTTTTTCTTTTAATAGAACCTGTAGGACTTGGTGATGGATGGAATATGGGGGTAGAAGAAAGGGCACATCAACGCCTGGGTTTTGACTTTCTAACTGTAGGGAGTGTGGTACCACATAACGTATTACCCGAGGGAAGATCAGGTCAGAGGGGTTGATTTAAAAATCTGCAGTACCTATTTAAACACTAGTGGAAGTCAGGTGTGGTGGCACACACCTTTAATCCCAGCACTTGTGAGGCTGAGGTAGGAGGATCGTCGTGAGTTCGAGACCAGCCTGGGCTACAAAGTGAGTTCAAGGCCAGCCTGAACTGCATAGTGAGACCCTGTCTCAAAAAATAGGGACAGGGATTTAGCTCAGTGGCATAAGTGCCTGCCTGGCAGGTGTGAGGTTGTGAGTTCAATCCCCGGTACCAAAAAACAAAACAAAACAAAACACTAGTGGAGGTGTCAGTGGTGGTTGAATTGGTGAATCTGGAGTTTCAAGCCGTGTCATGGATGTAGGGCCCAGGGAATAGGCTAAGGAGGCTTAGGTTAGGAGGATGAGGGTGTGAGGATTCTCAGAAAGTAGTCAGGGCTGGTAGCTCTTAGAGAGCAGAACCTGAAGTTACCTGAAGCACTCTGTGCCATTAAGCCCCAAAGCGTCATCCAAGCTCCTGCCCCTCACTGGTATCGGGTAGTGTTCAGTGGAGCCCAGGATATACTTGTCTTTTCCTCTGGGCCTGGTTCCTTCTTGGCTCCAGGCATCTTTCTCAACCTGTTCACGCTGGCTTTTCCAGTCGAACAGGAATTAGGAAAAGGTATGGAACCAGCCCTGTCTCCCTTCGTCAGATGCATCTTCGCTCAGGTGTCCGTGACTCAGTTTCCCTGGTCACCTTTTTAATTTTTTGCCATTCCTCACCCGTAGCCCTGGGACTGATGATATGCAGATGTAAATGAATGACTAGATATAATTACAGGCTGAATCAGTGGCTACCCTAGAAATAGAAGCTAGGCGTCTTCACTCAGAAGTCCAAGGTTCTCCCTACCGCCCGGCAGACGCTGCGTCCGCCCCGCGGCCCGGGCCCTTCCTGGGTATTCGCAGCAATAACAGAGGCTGAGCTTCTCTGCAGCCCCTCGTGCTTCTGCGCCCTGCGCTTAGCTGGACCTGGCGTGGGCGGGGCGAGGGCGGAACCGGGCCGGATCAGGGGCGGGGCTCTGGCGTGGGCCGGGCCTTCTCGAGTTCCGGAGTCGAGTCGCTGGCCGCGTTGGCCAGATCGGAGATGCAGCCGCCGCCCCGAAAAGTGAGATGGGTTCCGGAATGGAGACTCCTGGCGGGCCGGGGGAGCGGAGGGAACCCAAAGGGCGCCGACCCGGGGCGGGAAACTGGGGGGCAGGCAAGCCTAATACAGAAGTAACCGAGGGTAGACTCAGCCCTCCTCGGCCCCGCCCCCTCACCGCTCCCTGCGCCGAGTGTTTTTTAGGTCCCCGTGCCGGGGCTCTTCATCCTCCGCTGAATCCCATAGGCGAAGCCGGCCCAGGAGGTGAAGCTTCGCTTCCTTGAGCAGCTGAGCATCCTTCAGACTCGGCAGCAGAGGGAGGCGGATCTGTTGGAGGACATCAGGTAGCCCCTGACCCCTCGCCTTCACACGCCCCAGCCTCTGCCTAGCACGCGCCTCTCCTCCCCCGGCCTCCGACTGCCGGACCGGGAAGGGGCGTGCCGGGGCGGAGAGCCCCCGCAATTTACCAGTCATGACCCTCACCTAGGCCTGCGTCTCTGGGTACTGGGAATACATACATGTAAACACATGGGGAACGGCCTCAAACCCTTGACTCCATACCGCACTCCCGACCCCACGGTCGAGCTTAGGCCAGAATTCTCTCCCTCTTCCAGACCTGCTGGAAGGCTGGCTACCCGAACTTGGGCCCCCATTAGTCATCACTGCCACCTCCGAGCCCACAGATGGGCCTCCAGGGGTGGGGAGGCTCCTGCCGGGCTCTCATGAGTGAGCCTGTCTCGTGTTGCAGCTGCCTGAGGTGATCTCAAGGACTGTCTCTTCAGTCCCATTCCCTCTGAGTGTAGCCACACTCTGAACTGGCTCCCCGCTTCTTCCTGTCTAGGCGGAAGAGAGGATTGAGGGTGGGGGAACATGGCCAACTACTAGTAATTGCCACCTCACTTGACAATCTCCACAGATCCTACAGCAAACAGAGGGCAGCCATTGAACGGGAGTATGGACAGGTATGGGACTCTTCTCTGGGCCTTCTTTCTTGTTCTGTCCTACTATACACCCTTCTGTTGTGGTCAAGAACAAATGCCTAGAGTCAGGCGAACTTGTGTCAAATCTTTGTTGTACTACTTACTAGCTGTGTGACCTCGAGCAAGTTACTTAACATTTCTTGGCCTCACTCTTTTTCTGTGAAATGGGAATGGTAATAATACCTTATTTGGGGCAGGGACATAGCTCAGTGACACAAGTGTCTGCCTGGCAAGCACAAGGTCATGAGTTTGATCCCCGGTACAAAAAAAACCCAAAAAACTTTATTTGCTGGTTGTGGTGGCACACACATGTCATCCCAGCACTTGGGAGGCCGAGGCAGTAGGATCATCACAAGTTTAATGCCTTCCTGGGCTACATTGTGCGTTTAAGGCCAGCCTGAACTACAGATCGAGACCCTGTCTCAAAACAACAACAATAATACCTTACTTTTATGTAAGGTTGTTGTAAGAATTAAATACTGTAGCAAATAAAAGGCATTTAGCAAAGCAAGTAGTACCTCTTCTACATCCAAAGAATGGTATACTGTGGTCCTATGTTCTCCCAGTCGGCTCTTAGAAAGGGAACTGAGCCTGTGATGGTTTTATCACCAGGCACTACAGAAGTTGGCTGGGCCGTTCCTGAAGAGGGAAGGGCAGCGGAGCGGGGAGACGGACAGCAGGTGGGTCTCATGGAGGCAGAGGGCCACAGGGCCGAAAGTGAAGGGGAGCTTAGCCCCTGAGACCTGTGGGGATGAAGGGCGAGTGGGGGGCAGGGCATGTGAGCTGCAGGTAGAGCTGACATAGCAGCAAGAGAGGAGCTGACCCAGCAAGGACACTGTGGGTGAGGGTGGAGGGCATGAGTGAGTTTGTGGCTGAGCTAATGGGCTGATCGATTGATGGGCTCCCAGACAAGGAGGGAAGGGAAAACACTCATCTGTCACGGTGTTGGGGGCATCTCATGAGGCTGTGGAGTGTTCCCCTCTTCAACACAGACTTTCTCTGGGGAGGGACAGGACAGTGTTTGCTGCCTGGCGCTGCCTGCTGGATGCCACCGTGGCAGGAGGCCAAACTCGGCTCCAGGTGTCTGACCGATTCCGTGACCTAGCAGGGGGCACAGGGCGGAGTGCCAAGGAGCAGGTGCTTAGGAAGGTATGGTTAAGTGTATGGGGGTGAAGGAGATGGTTGGGGACTGGAGGTGGCCCCGGTCAGGACTCTGTATGTTCATACCACTAGGGAACAGAAAGCCTCCAGAGGGCGCAGGCTGAGGTGCTGCAGTCTGTCCGGGAGCTGAGCCGAAGTCGAAAGCTGTATGGGCAGCGGGAGCGTGTGTGGGCCTTGGCACAGGAGAAAGCAGCTGACGTCAAGGCCAGGTGGGCTCATGGGAGGTGAGGAGGCCTGAGGTGGGGACATGGAGCCAAAGCATCGCAGTTGGGCCTGATGCCAGTCCTTCTCCCTCACCTGCACAGGCTGAATCGAAGTGACCACGGAATCTTCCACTCTCGGACCAGTCTCCAGAAACTGAGCACCAAGGTTTGGAAAAAAGCAGGAATGGGGCAGAGTAGTCCAGTGGTTTGGAATCCAGGGGTATAAGAGAGTGGGTTGAGTCCAGACTCTCCTAATTCCTGGGTGGGTAATTATGATTAACTTACTTGATTTTTCTAAGCCTCATTTTCTTCATCTAAGCAGTAGAAATATCTTTCCTCTATAT
Organism: Dasyprocta punctata; assembly: GCA_004363535.1. Lineage (NCBI taxonomy): Eukaryota > Metazoa > Chordata > Mammalia > Rodentia > Dasyproctidae > Dasyprocta > Dasyprocta punctata. Next base: position 189,399 of record RJWM01000644.1, on the reverse strand, counting down.
TTCTTTATTATGTACTTTTTGAAGATCTCTGTGTACTAGGCCCTGTTCTGTCATTGGGGACACAGTGGAAAATATGACTATAGGAGCTCTTGCCCTCACAGCCTGGTTGAGGGAGACAGAGTATGTAAATAACCAGATGAAGATGGAAATAAAACCAGGTGCCATGAAGAAGGGCAACAAACGGATATAATTTAGAGAGAAGGCCTCTCTGAGTAAGTAGCCTGAGTGGCAAGAAGGAGCCAGCTAGCCATGCAAAGACACAGGGGAAGGACATCCCAGCAAGAGGGAATGGCGAGTACAAAGGCCCTGAGGTAGAAATGACTTTGGAGACTCAAGGAACTGAGGGAAAGCCAGGGTGCCTGGAGCACTATGAGCAAAGAGACAAGCAATTATAAGAGAGGTATGGGGGCCAGCTTATGTTGGACCTGGTAAATCACTGATAGGAACAGTTTGGATTTTATTTTAGGTGTATGTACAAGCTGCTAGAGCATGAGTATCTGATCTTTTACCTTCCCTTGGCCACAGTGAGTGAAGAGGAATTGTCTTGGGCTGCATATAAGATATATATATATATATATATATATATATATATATTTAATGTATATAAGTAATTAAACTTCCTTTTTAAAAATAGGACAACATACATATAAAACTAGTGGGATATTGAAATTGTTTTTGTGAAACCAATGCATCAGTGATTGGTTTGATGGAAGTGGTGGCAACTCTTAGCGAGTTCTCAAGGTGCTCATCAGAAACTTTGGATTTACTTTTACTCCTTGTACACTTCATCTCTGAAAGCAGTTGTTCACAAATGCGCTGACCGTGTGTGGCCAGCACAGGAGGCAGGAGTTAGCATTGCACTGTGCTCTCCCCTACACAGCATGCCATTGTTGGCCTACGCTGGAGCACCATGCAGTTGAGTCATGAAAAATATTGATAGAAACCACATAATAATGTTAAAAGTTTACAATATTATGGGGTCGCATGACTAACTGTTCGGGGCTGCATGTGGCCTGCAGGTTGTGGGTTGAACATGCCTATACTACATGATTTTGAACAGGAGTTGTCTGTGAGATTTTTTTTATGTAGTGCTAAATACATAGTGAGTATTCGATAATAAGGGAACCCATGCCGGGTCTGGCTCTGGTTGGCCTCAGGCCCAAGACTCCTTGTTGACACCTCTTTCCCACTTTTAGCTATCTGCCCAGTCAGTCCAGTATTCCCAGCAGCTGAGAGCAGCCCGCAATGAATACCTGCTCAACTTGGTAGCCACGAACGCCCACCTTGACCACTACTACAAGGAGGAACTGCCAGCCCTGCTCAAAGTCAGTCCTAGCCCGGATTACCCCTGCCTCTCACAAGCGGGAACGGCTACCCTCTCCTTCCCACTTCCCATGAGGCTGGCTGATGCTGGAGACTAGCTTGCTCAGAGTGGAAAGAGAGAAAGTACATATGTGGGTTCTTGTGCTGATTCTAGCTGTCTGTATGACATGGTACAGTGGACGTAACCCCTTTGAGCCTCACATTCCTTACAAGGGTTAACCCTGGTTCTGCCTACCTTATACATTAATGAGGTTTAAAAGAAGAGAATGGGTGTAAGAGTGTTTTTTAAACTGTTAAGTGGGGTTGGGGTGTAGCTCAGTGGTAGAGCACTTGCCTAGCATGTACAAGGCCCTGGCTCCCATCTCCAGCACTGCAAAATAAACCTATTTAAGGAGTATACGCATGTGAGGGCCTATGTCAGAAGTAGTAATTACATCATACTCCTTCCCTCCTTCCCATCCCTCATGTCCATCCCTCACCCAGACCTGGCACAGAGACCCTGCTTTTCAGTAGAGGCCTGGGGGAAGGGTGGTGTCAGTATCTTGGATTTCTCTTCAGGCCCTGGTCAGCGAGCTGTCAGAACACTTGAGGGACCCCCTGACCTTACTGAGCCGAACTGAGCTGGAAGCTGCAGAGATGGTCCTGGAGCATGCCCGCCATGGGGGGCAGGCCACTTCCCAGGTGAGGGCTGGGCCATGAGAGCTCCCCTAGGGATCCTTCTGCTCCTTACCTTTGCACCTTGTCCTCTTTCCTCCTAGAGGTACTGGAGACAAGATTGGAGAGGGGGCCGGTGAGTGGTTGATCATGTCTTTTTCTGCCCCAGGTAAACTGGGAGCAGGATGTGAAGCTATTTCTTCAGGAGCCTGGAGTGTTTTCCCCTACTCCACCTCAGCAGTTCCAGCCAGCAGGGGCTGATCAGGTGAGACTTCCCTGATTGTTGGAAGATGGTCAAATATAAACAAAACTATGATTTAGCCCTCCCACCCTATATTAACTCATCTGCTCTTAAACCTTGGAGACAGAATTCCAGTTCTCTCCCTCCCACCGCGACACACAGACACACCTTAGTTCACCATTCAGTCTGTTTACTGCACTGTCCTCTCCATTCCATCACTGTTCATCTACTGGGATCCCATTCCTAGGACTCTGTCTGTGTGCCACACTATGTGTATATCCATGTCCACAGACATAGGCATGTGACCCTACCTCTTTGTTCCTGTCCTGGAGGTCCAGACAAAAGAGAGATAAAAGGATGAAACTAGAGAAGAGGTACAATCTCATGTCCTCCTCACAACACACCTGTTCCATTCAGGTGTGTGCACTGGAAGAGGGAGCAGAAGGCACAGCTGGGGGGAGTAGCCTAGAGAAAGAGATCCAGCGCTGGACGAGCCGAGCTGCCCGTGACTACAAGATCCAGCACCACGGGCATCGGGTGAGGTGGGGGTGCAGGTGTTGTGGGTGGGCAAGAAATGCTGAGGGATGGGGATCCCTGGAGTCCTTGGGGAGACAGGAGGGGAAGAAAGGGTATTCTAACAACGGTCTGACACAGTAGTTAAGAGCACAGCATTTGGGGCTAGACTAACCTGGACTCATATTGCCTTGTGTTGCTTTCAAGTTCTGTAACCTTGAGTAAGAAAGTGACTTCACCTCTGTGGACTTCAGTTTCCTCATCACTAAAGTATGGCCAATAGTAACACCCACTTCATAGGGAAGATTAAATGACAATGCAAGTGATTCAGCTAACAAAGTGCCAGGCCCAGAGTGAGTTCTGGTCCACCGTGGCTCCACCTGGCTCCCCCTTCCCCACCAGGTGCTGCAGCGCCTAGAGCAGAGGCGGCAGCAGGCTCCAGAGCATGAGGCTCCAGGCATAGAGCAGCGGCTGCAGGAAGTGAGGGACAGCATCCGGCGAGCACAGGTGAGGCTCAGCCCTGGGCTTAGAGCTCCTGAGATCCCTTCTTCTTTGACAGCCCACTCTTCTTCCTGATGGGAGGGAGGGGGGCAGGAAACAGAGAGTGGACAGTTGGCCAGGCTCCACCAACTCCCTTCCTCCTCATGCCAGGTGAGCCAGGTGAAGGGGGCTGCCCGGCTGGCCCTGCTGCAGGGGGCTGGCCTGGATGTGCAGCACTGGCTGAAGCCAGCCATGACCCAGGCCCAGGATGAGGTGGAGCAGGAACGACGGCTCAGTGAGGCTCGGCTGTCCCAGAGGGACCTCTCTCCTACCGTGAGCACTTCCCCCAACCCCAGCTCCTGTACACATCCCAGAGGGCAAAACTCTCCAGGGGAAGGCAGACCCTGTGAAATGGGACTCAGAGTAGTCCCTAACTTAAGAGGGCTGTTATGATGCTTAAATGAGATGATTCATGTAAATTATTTGCATAGTTTCTGGCACAGAAAGTCCTCAATAAACTTTTATTATGATATAATGAATGGTTCAGAACTCAGGTTCAGGGAGCAGTTTAAGTGGTTTGAGTACCAGCCACTTCACTTACTGGCTGTGTGATTTTGTAAAATGACTTAACATTTATGAACCTGTGTCTTTAAAAGTAAGATGAGGTTTGTAATGCAAAATAACACCAGGTTATTATGAAGAGTAAATGCAACAATATATATAACATACTCAGCATTGTGCTGGACATATATTGAACACTCAGTTGGTATTTCTTAGTATCATTCTGCTCTGTGGTGATTTTGGTTAATGAGAGATGATGGTTGGTTGGAGGTGGGTGCTACCTTGAAGGAGGATTCCTAGTGTTCTTTAGGGATAGAATGGAGGAATGAGGCCCCATAATTATATGTGTCCTCTGCCCTTCTCCAGGCTGAGGATGCTGAGCTTTCTGACTTTGATGAATGTGAGGAGACAGGGGAGCTTTTTGAAGAGCCTGCCCCTCCAGCTCTGGCCACCAGGTCACTCCCCTGCCCTGCACATGTGGTGTTTGGCTATCAGGTATGAATGGGATTGGGGACTTCAGACTGGGTAACAATAGGGGACAGCCAAATCCTGAATCCATCCTTGTGGGGCTTTTAGGCAGGGCATGAGGATGAGTTGACCATCATGGAGGGTGAATGGCTGGAGGTCATTGAGGAGGGAGATGCTGATGAATGGGTCAAGGTGCGTATGAGATCCTGATTCTGACCTTGGGTTGGGGGCAGTGGGAGGACTTCTCCATTGCCCCCCAAGGACCCATCCAGGCAAAGCTGAAAGCCTGAATGGAGAAGAGCCAGGGCCATGGACTACTAGGCAAGTCTGATTTCCATTCACATTGCTGGGTGAGCAGGCTCGGAACCAGCATGGCGAATTAGGCTTTGTCCCTGAGCGATATCTCAACTTCCCGGATCTCTCCTTTCCTGAAAGCGGCTATGACAATGACAGTCCCTCAGGGGCAGAGCCCACAGGTAAGAAAGTTCTGGGTCCAGGGGTCCTGAATATGGAGAGAAATTGTTAGGTGCTTATAGCCTTGGGTTATCATCGATCTAGGGTGTCACCATCTCACTCCTTTTCCCACCATTTCTTCTGGGCTTCTACAGCATTCCTGGCCCGAGCCCTGTACAGTTACACTGGCCAAAGTGAAGAAGAGCTGAGCTTCCCTGAGGGGGCGCTCATCCGCCTGCTGCCCCGGGCCCAGGATGGAGTGGATGATGGCTTCTGGCGAGGAGAATTTGGGGGCCATGTTGGGGTCTTCCCTTCACTACTTGTGGAGGAGCTACTTGGGCCCCCTGCCCTCCCTGAACTCTCTGACCCTGAACAGGTGAGGTTTCATTCTCGCTGTGTCCCTAGGTATCTCTGAGTTGGATGGTTACCTCACTCCAGTAAGACTCAGGTTTTCTTCCAGTGGTGGCTTGGGCCTTTCCATCTCCTTTGGCTGGGAAAAAGGGAAACCAAGGCAACCTTCATAGGAATTTGGAAGATTTTAGTGCTAGATAGACCTTAGTTCACATTTCCATTGCATGACCTTGGGCAGTCACTTAACTTCTCTGAGCTTGTTTCTTCATGTGTAAAATGGAGATAATACCTACCTTAGCAGGCTCATTATCATGACTAGAAATAATAGGGGTAGAGTCCTGAGCCTCATTCCTGACCCACAGAAACTAACTCAGCAAGTCTGGGGCCGTAGCTCAGTGCGGGTGGGCATAGCATGCCCAGTGTGCCTAGTATGTGTGTTCAAGCTTCGCTCCACATCAGACAACAACAAAGCCAAACTAGTGTCTGAGAGAAACATTTGTGGCTATAAGCAGCTGAAGCTTGGAATAATATGATGTGCATCAACAAATAACTAATAAAGCCAGCAGTTAGAACTGTTAGGCCAGAAAAAGAAAAAAGAAAAGAAAGGGAAAGGAAAGAAAAGAGTGAATGAGTTTCCCACATGCCAGGAATAACTCTGTGTCCACACTGGTCTCAGATGCTGCCATCTCCTTCACCTCCCAGCTTCTCCCCTCCTGCACCCACCTCTGCCTTGGATGGACCTCCTATACTTGTCCCGCCTGGGGGTGAGTAGAGGGAACTGTGGGTCCTGGAAGGACAAGGGATGGCAAGGAGGAAGCTTGGAATCCCAGGTCCTACTCTGCTTCCCTGTGTAGCCTGAGTGTACCTTGCAGTAAGGTCCAGTAGGCTTGCCTGGCTCAGGTCCTGTTTTGTCACTTCCTGGTATGTGACTTGATGTGGGATATTTAACCTGTCTGGTCATTCTTTCATATCCTTTGTAAAGTGAGGTCAAAGGTACAACTTTATTTGGTAGTTATAAGAATTTAAGAAGATACCTATAGTGTATACAGCATTGTGCTTGGGACATAGAGAAGCATGCAAGTAATAGCTGTTTTATCATTGTTTTTAAAATTATCTACCTTTTCTCACTATATTCCCCCAAAATATAACCTTTGCTCTTAGTGTCATTGGACCATGCAAATACCTAGCTTTGTGTGTTCCTTTTCCCTTACGACATTTTTTGTTGTTGTTCTTGTGGTGCTAGGGATGGAACCCAGGACCTTGCATATGCTAGGCAAGCATCCTACCACTGGACTAAAACCCCAGCCCTGCTTCTCCCTTTTTCCTCTTGGAATGCCCATCTTTACTAAAACTTTCTGCTACTTCTACCTGCTCCAGAGTCTCTCCCTGACCCTCTTGGAGTCACCACCATTTCCAGCACCCTAGTTCATTTTGAATGACTTAGCACTCATTCACTATGTTTGTTTGTTGCCTTCCTACCCACCCCTGGCTCTGGGGATTGAACCCAGAGCATTCTACCATTGAATTACACTTGCAACCCTTTTATTTTTCATTTTCTAACAGGGTCTTACTAAGTTGCCCAAGCTGGCTTTAAATTTACAATCCCCCTGCTTCAGGCTCTAAGTGGCTGGGATATATAGGCATGTGTCCTCATGCCCAGCCCATCGTATTTTTGATGTTTCAGTACTGGGTTCCTGAGATGTATTGGAAGGGCAGGAGGGCTGTGTATCCTACCTGCCTTTTTTGGTACCTTGATCAAAGATGATCATATAGCAGTTGTCCAATAAATACTTGTTGCAGATGGATGGATTAATGCAGTTTATGGCTTAGGTTGATGACTATTTGTTAGTCCAATAAATACTTATGGAGTGTCACTATCCTGAGTGCTGGAGATACAGCATTGAAAACAAAGCCTAAAATGACTGTGGTTCTTGTTTCTAGACACAGCCCTGGACTGCCCTGGACCACTGGACACAATGGCACCTCGACTCAGGCCGGTAAGGGCCCTTTCTTGGAGGTTGTGTGCAAAGGGTTCACTCCAACTTGTCCTATTTTCTCTGCTGGGCTGAGGCAATGAACAGGGATACCCTGAGGGAGGGCTCTAGAGCACTAACTGTGTGTTCCCTACAGATGCGGCCACCACCTCCCCCACCGGCTAAAGCCCCGGACCCTGGCCATCCAGATTCTCTCACCTGAAAGCCATGGGGATCACTGACCCCCAGTGATGCTGCTGCCCCTATCTCCATGCTTTCAGACCACTCCCTCAATGATCTGGAGCAACACAGCCAAAAGCTGGAATCTCCCCCTTATCTACTCTCACTTCCAGGGGTAGAAACTTCTTTCCCCTTTTCTGGGGCTAGAACCCAGTTCCTTTCCCCATCATCCTCCTGCCATTTTTTAGGGCTGAAACTACCCCTTTGTCTTCTGCCATCACCCCATCTCTAGGGTGGTAAAATACCCCCAGATCACCCTCTGAAGTCTTGAGTAGCTCTGACCCATCTCTGCCTCACTCTGGCTGTGTGGCCCATCCCACTCTGGATGCCAGGGTCACTGGGGTTGGGGCCAGGAGAAGAGCAGGCCTTGGGAGTCACAAGGAGCTGGAGCCAGTATGCAAAGCAGCTGTAATGATCTGAGCGGATTTATTGACAGTGAATAAAGGGCACAAAGGCCAAGTTGGGGCCTGGACCTCTTGTGCCAAGAGGGCAGAATTCCTAAGGTGCTATTGCTTTAAGGCCCACTAAGGGCAGGGGCCTGGTCCCAGCTGCCACGCTCTAGCATGTGGAGCGAGGTGTTGGGGAAGGCAGGCCAGGTGGCCTATTGGCAGGTAAGGGATGTGGAAGAGTATGGGGCCAGGAGTGTGGGTAACTTCTCCAGTGGTCCCCCAGGCTGAGACCACACAACTCCAGGTAGTAGTAGAGCTGGTCCCTCAACTGGGGGGCAGTGCCATCCAGTGAAGGGGAGGGCCTTCATGCCCACTCACCCCCTGGCCCTGCCCGCTGGTAGTCCATCAGTACAATGAAGGAAGAGGCTTGGAGGAGAGGAAGGGGAACTCTGTTGCTTCCTGTTGAAACTCTATCTTGTTCAGCTTTTCCCTAGGTCCTTCCCTATCCCCTGGAGTTCACACCCACTCCCCACCACCAGCTGAGTAATTTGTAGTGCAGGCTAAGGCTGCATTTCACCCAACAGGTTCAGGGAGCTGAGAGCTGATGAGCTTAGGGAGTTTAGGTTGGGGGACAATATCATTTGATTTGGGGCTCAGGAAGACTCACCTCATATACCCTCTGCTTCCTGTGATGGAGACGCCTGGGAGAAAGGGGAGGTGTCAACAATAGGAACAGGAGGTCGGTCATTACAGTGATCCCCAAAGAAGTGCACAATAAAACTGAGCCCACTGCAGCCCTAGCCATGTCTTCATACCTGTTGATCTGAGGTGTCCAGTTTGCTTGGCTGTTCACTGACCCTGTGACTGGGAAGCCTTGGGCTTGGGCCCCTCCCTCTGGCCCCCAGTGTTGGCTCTGCAGAGGTTCCAGGGTTCCTCTCATGTGCACAAGGGATAAGGTTGGTATCCCTGAGTCCTCCATTCTGCCCTGAGGGACTGGCTAGGGCCTGGGGCTGCAGTTCTTCAGGAGGCAGCCTCTCCATGGCAGGCATCCCTGCCCTGGGAAGGCCTCCCCCAGACCCCTGACCACCCTTTGGGTCCTGCCCCCCACCAGAGCCCAAGCTCCTGTCCATGGGGGAACCATCACGATGCTCGTGTAGCCCATAGCGCTTCTCAATGTGTGTCACCCGGAACCTGTGAGGGAGAGAACACTGGGGCTTAGGACCACAACTCAGGCTGCCTGGCCCTCCCCTCTGACCAGAGAAATTCTGGGTTTGATGGCCACTTCTCCCTGGCCTAGGTTGGGGGAGGCCTTGTCAGATTGTGGGACATGTTGTGCAGCCTGACTCTTGATGTGGCTCCCAGTCCAGAAGGAAGGAGCTGGGGCCCATCACTGGGGTCTCTACTTCAAGCTCTCTTTCCCTGGAGGATTGTTTTCCCACCTGCCTACAGAGAATACAGTGGTCTCCCCAGCACGAGGGCGGCTTTTTCCTTCCTTGGAGCGGCCCTGACGAACAAGTGGGGGCCTCTTGCTGCGGCTGCAGTGGATGCAAGGGGCTGAAGAGCCCAGATGCACTGTGTGATGATGGGAGGGGACTCCATCTTGCAGGCTGGAGGTAGCATCCACGCTGGACAGTAGGGAGGAGGGGAACAGAAATGATATTTCTATTTCCTTTCCAGTTCTGTTTTCTCCTGTTCTTTCAGCATGCTTTTTAAACTCTCGGAAGCCCCATGTACCCTCAGTCCCAAAAATCCTTTTGTCTTTATCTAATAAATTCAGTATTAAGATGTGAGTGACCATGTGTTCTTCCTTCCAGCCCTGTGTGCTAAAAACAAAAAAAACCAAAAAGGTTAATGCTTAACTGAAAAGAGTGACAATAGAGGTGACTGTTAGGTTTGCTGATATCTAGATGGGAGAAATAGTTTAAAGGACCCGAGGTTGCTACAGAACTTCTTTCTTCTGGGCCCTTTCCCAACCCCAAGCATGCAGTGATGCTGGGAGAGGCTTATGCTGGAGGAGAGGCTGCTCTCCAAGGCAAGCTCAGTCATGCTGGCCCTGTTTCCAGCTCACCTGGAGAGCTGCACTGTCCCTTCTCCTTCACTGTCCCCCAGCATCTCCTTCAAGGCCTCAGCATTGGCTGAGGGGGGAAGGAAAAGAGGGAGTCAGTGGAGGTGGAGGTCAAGGCAAGAGCAAGACAGGGTGAGAGGGAGCAAGGGGTCAGCCTGTACCCACCTTCATTTTGAATGATGCAGCGAACGATCCTCTCCACCGTGTCCTCATTCACGTCATCGTCCTCAGCTGAAGAATGAAAGAGGTTGGCAAGGGAGCAGGAAATGAGTCAGCTTAGTGGGAACATGACCCGACAGCCCCCATAGCTGATTGCTCAAGACATACCCCTTTACCTATTTGCCATCATGCTGGACTTCAGCATTTCAGGGGCCAGAAAAGATGGGGAAGTCAATAGGAGCCCAACACTACCATCTGTGAGCACTTCCTGCCCATGCTGCCTTCTCTAGCCTTTCTTTCAGGGTGGTATCACCCTACTTACTGACTCAAAAAATCATCACTAGGCTTCTTGCAGGCTGGATCAGGATTTGGCCTGGCTCTGTTGTCCAGGAAGGCAGAAAGAGGTGTAGGAAGAGGGATAAGGAAAAAAGGCAACTGAGCCAGGGTTCCTGGCTCCTCACTCACGGGGCTGGAGCTGGGCGTCGTCAGGCTCCGAGGCTCTAGATGTGCGACAGCGGTAGCCTTTCTTCTTCAGCACGTGGCAGATCATGAAGCCTACAAGGCCCATGAGGAAGAAGACCAGCACGAGCAGGAACAGCATGTACAGCCCATGTTGGGGCGGCTCCAGGACAGGCTGTGGTTCCGACATGAGGCCCTGGGGGGCGAGCGCGGGCCAGGGCGCCTCCCCGGTTTAAGGGGCTGCAGAGGGGGATGGGGAAGGAGTACAAATGAGATCTTCAGGATCCCCATCAGGCACTTGGGCCCCACCCACTACCCAACGAGGGAGCTGTCCGGGCCAAGGGTGCTGGTAGGCCAAGACAGACCAAGGCTACAGGGCAGATGGCGACTGCCAAACCCTCTGCCAATATTCTGTGTCCACTTCCATAATGCCCAGACTGGTGACCCTTTCAGCTCGACCCGTGCTTCAGTCCCTCCCAAGGTCATTGTATCATGGTATGGGACAAAATTCCCAGGTGGCGAGTGCAGAAATCACGCCTGAGTCAGCGTCCGCACCTCCTCTACCGAGCCAGGCCTTTCTGCAGCCCTCTCCTCTCCCTAGACTCCCGGATCCCTCCCCACCTTTTCGTTTCCTCCCACCCTGATCACCTGGCCCACCCGGTACCAGTGCTTTGGTTCCGGCTCCGGCTCCGGCTCCGGCTCCGATTCTGGCTCCAGGGGCGTCCTAGTCCGGCTCAGGGCCCCCGATGCCCTCCCGGTGCTCATCCCTTGATTCCTCTCCCTCCTGCTTTCGCCGCCTCACCGGCTCCCGGCTGTGGCTGCGGATACCGGTGCCGCGGCAGGCGGGGGGAGGGAAGGATGGTGGGGGATGCGGGCTGGTTGGGAGACGCAGCAGGCTCTGGATAACTCTGGCCCTGGGAGAGGAAGGAGATGGGGGACGCTTCGGCCGCCGCCCTGGATTTCCAAATCCCTTCTCCTGTCGCTGGCCCGCGACTATGGGGCGGAGCGCAGGTGTGCTGGGAGGAGAGCATGAACCCTGCGCGCGTGTGAGCGCGAGTGAGAGGCGCGCGTGACTGCGCTGGGGCCCCCCCGGGGGGGATGTGGGGCGCCGAGTCCGGGTCCGCCTGGGGGACAGGAGGTCAGGCGGAGGTGGCCTCCATTGGTCTATCCGACAAGCCTGGCTTAGCTCCTGCCCTCAGGTACCCCAGACGAGCGGCCAGCCAGGAGTCTTCCCAGCCTGCTGGGGAAAGCTGGCTTTTTGCCCCAGGCAGGGGCAGCGTGACCGGATCCCCGCAGCTTCCTAGACGGGTGACCGAGGCCTGTGCCCCTTTGGGGCGAGCGGCTGGGCGAGATGGCTCCGCTTCCCGAGGGCTTGACCCCCCGCCTGGAAAGAAATGACCCTCTCATCCCAGGACTCAAGCCACCCTTTCCCCGCCAAACCCGGTCGTTCACGCCCCAGAAACTAGAGAGGCCAAACGAGGCGAGGGGCGGAACTCCCGCAGGGGGCGTGGCCCGGGCGCGGCCTCGGAGGCGGGGCCTCAGCCTCCCTGTTCCGCAAAGGCAGGCTGCGTGCTTGCGCAGCACGCACGACCGGGGGTGGGGCTGGGGCTGTTGGCCGGCGGGCGGCGGAGGCGTGGGGCCTGGTCCTGCTGGCACCATGGCCAAGACCGTGGCCTATTTCTACGACCCCGACGTGGGCAACTTCCACTACGGTGAGGGATCAGGGTTGTGCGCGAGAGGTCGGGAAGCAAAGGTTTCGAAGCAAGGGCTGCAACTCTAGGAGGCACTGATGAACTCCCTCCTCTCCACCCCTAGGAGCTGGCCACCCTATGAAACCCCATCGCCTGGCGTTGACCCATAGCCTCGTCCTGCACTATGGTCTCTATAAGAAGATGATCGTGAGTCCCTTCGCCTCTGCTGGGCTTTGGGGTTGGGAACAAGTTACCTAATCTGTCGGAGGGATAGGTGAACTGGACAGAATACACCAAATGCAACCCGTCCCTAGGAGAGAAGTGGAAAACATCAGGAGCGCTACCTATATGCAGTGTTGGGGGTGGCGGCCTCTGATTTAATGGGAGTTGCGTTCCCTCCTCTGGTCGGTTACCCTTTGACCCCTTGACCAACTGTTATGTTTGTGTGGGCCTGTGGCCCTCCCCTGCATGTAATTAAACTTACTTATTTATCTTATGGTGCAGAAAACCAGGGCCTCACCTACTAGGCAAGCCTCTACCTCTGAGTTACACCCGTCTCTGCAATTTAATGTGTAGACAATACTGAGCCCTCAGGGATGAGGGGGTTGGGTCACTGTATCTGATTGTGATACAGATAATTGCCCACCCCTTCTCTGTCACTTCTCTCTACTTTTGAGGATCTAGAACTCCAGGGACAACTCTGCAGCTTTGTGTTGCAAATGTGTGTGTGTCTGGAGAGCGGGAGATGTCCTGGATATTCCCTTTTCAATCTAGAATCTCTACACAGCTCTGCTTAATCACTGCTTAATCTTCCATTTCCCCTATATACATATGCTGTCTGTTCCTTGCTTGGCATTTATACCTGTGAAATGGGATAATAACAGATCCAACCCTTACACACTGCCAGGAGAATTAGTCAACAGAATGAATGTACTGAAAAGCACACAGATTGGTTTTAGGAAAAATTGAAGTGATCTCAGGAATCTCTGAATCCCCTGAGATTGCTTCTATGTCTAGGTGTCCATTTTCTAGGAGAAGAAAAGCTCTGTCTTCTTCCTCAATTTTCAGAGAAGTGTGTAAAACCTCCCCTCTCCAAGTATACCAGATCTTCTGTTTAACATCTTGGGTTTCAATTAGAAGGTTGTCGTATGTCCCATGTATTTGATTCCAAAATGAAGAACTTAGAAGAGAGGGCAGTATAGAGCCCAGGAGAGTAGAGTAGGGGGAGAAATAGAAAGAGGGGATCCTGGGAACAGGATAGGTAGATTGGGGTTCAAAGTTCAGAAGGTAGAAGAGGGTAGGTTGGAAGTGGGAAGAAGTGGTCTTTAGGGATCTTCTCAAGATCATCTATGGACCTTTCTTTAATGACTTTTGTTTATAGAATAACAAGGATTAGGGGATGGGGGAATTGTGTGTGGTTTTGGACAACTTCCAGGGCCAGCTTTAGCGATGGTGGCTCAGCCCTATTCATAGGACTGGTCATGTCTAGATTCATCTTGTGTCTTCATTCCAAGGTCTTCAAGCCATATCAGGCCTCCCAGCATGACATGTGCCGCTTCCACTCCGAGGACTACATTGACTTCCTGCAGAGAGTCAGTCCCACCAATATGCAAGGCTTCACCAAGAGCCTTAATGCCTTCAACGTGGGCGATGACTGGTGAGGGAGGGGAGGACTGGGACTTTTGATTTGAAGGACTTTGATGCTGGGTCCTTCAGTGAGGTTTTACAGTGGCCTACATGGGGGTGGGGGGTACCTGTCAAAGAGTCATATTTATTAATTATTTGTGCTAGGCCAGGTCCTGTGCTAAATGCAGGGATGCAATGGTAAAGAACAATACAGTTTTCATATTGTGCCTGTGCTAAGTTCTCTTTCAGAGAGGTATATGATAGACTACGAGAGTGTATACTTGCTAGAATTATGGCTCTTTGGTATAGACTTCCTAGAGGAAGTAATGAAGATTGAGCTGAGATCTTAACAAAGCGTAGGAAGTAAGTAGGTGAAAGGCGGTTGAAGGGTGAGGAGCGGGATGTAGTGGGCAGTAGGAGCAATGTGCTAAGCATCAGTGGTAAGAGAGAGTGTGACTCATTTGAGGAATAGAAAAAATGCCAAGTGTGGAATATGAAGAAGAGAGTACTTTGAAGAAGAGATAACTGGAGCCTTTTAAAAGTAAACAGCTTTGTTATTAATCAGGATTTCTCCTTCTAGAGAGAGGCAAGTCACTGAAGTGTCTTAAAAAGTAAGGGAGTGCTTTTGACATGACCAAGTTTATACTGTGCTTACATTGCATGTATAGGACTCACTCAGTGTTCAGTGCTGTGGGGAAGAAAGTAGACAATAAATATCAGCCATGATCTTTGCTTATACTCTAGTATAATATATCCATGAAAAAAATAATCATAACAGCTACCATATACTCAGTTCTATTTATTGAAACTTTATTTTTTTTAGTACCAGGGATCGAACTCACACCCTTGCGCTTGCCAGGCAGGCACTTGTGCCGCTGAGCTATTTCCCCGGCTATTGAAACTTTATTAGGGAAAATATCAAACATTTGTGAAAGTGAAGTATATTGATGGTCCCGCATATACTGTATCACATAAGCAGACCCCTTATGTTAGATTATCATCCCAGACAGGACATACTTTCATCCATAGTTTTTGGCTTTTTGAGACAGTCTCATTGTGTAGCCTTGAACTCACGATGTTGTCTAGGCTGGGCTCAAACTCCTTTTGTAGTCTAGGTTCGCCTCAAGCTTGCAGTGATCTTTCTGCCTCAGCCTCCTGAGTGTTGAGATTACAGATATGCATCACCATGTCTGGCTTTCCATAAATATTTTATTATATATCTCTAAATAATACTTTAAAAAAAAATCAATATCAGCTGGGCATGGTGGTATACACCTATAATCCCAGCACTTGGAAGGCTGAGGCAGGAGGATTGCCATGAATTCAAGGCCAGCCTGGACTACATAGTGAGACCCTATCTCAAAAAAACCACACACACACACACACGCACACACAAAATCACACTTCAGTTAATAATAATTCCTTCATAAAATCAAATATGCACTTGGTGTTCAAATATCTCCAGTTGTCTTTTTTTTCAAAGATCAGATTAGCATTTTATTTTTCTATTCCTGACACTCAAATTCATAGGAACTGAAAAGATAATAGAACGCAATCAAAATAAAATACAAAAAAAAAATAATAATTTGAAAACATTTAACCATGTATTATAGCTGCTCTTTGTAAAATACACAAAGGCAAATGGAAACATCTTATAAATTATACTTAACAATCTGTATAGTCTCTAAAATAACTTACAATTCACACTAACGCCCTAGTGCAAGCAGTGGTGTACAGAAGTGCAAACAAGGTTAGTGATGAACAACTTAGCACTGACTTACCACTTCAACCCACTTTGCATTCAGCCAAATGGTTTTATCACTTCCCAGTTGTCTTATTATGTATATATAAATGTATACATATATATTTATACTGTTTATTTAAATGTTTAAATCAAGATCTAAACAAAGTCCACATACTTCAATTGTTTGATATCTTTTAAGACTTATCTATGACTTTTCCCTTTGTCCCTTGAATGTCTGTCTGTCTGTCTTTCTTTTTCTTTTTTTTTTTTTTGTACTGGGGATTGAACTCATGACCTTACGCTTACCGGGCAAGCACCTGAGCCACTGAACTAAATTCCTGGCTTGAATTTCTTTCTTTTTTTTTTTTTTTTTTTTTTGCAGCACCGGGGATTGAACTCACAACCTCTCGCCTGCCAAGGCAGGCACTTAAGGCACTGAGCCAAACTCCCAGCCCTGAATTTATTTCTTGAAGAAACCAGTTTGTTGATCCTGTAGAGTTTTCCTGCAGTGGCTCTCATTTATTGAGTGCTTACTACTCGGTAGCATGCCAAGGCTTGCTGGTACATTCACTTAGCTTTTTTTTTTTTTTTTTTTTGCGGCACTGGAGATTGAACTCACAACCTCGCGCCTGCCAGGGCAGGCGCATAAGGCACTGAGCCAAACTCCCGGCCCGGGTTTTTTTGAGGCAGGGTTGCACTATGTAGCTCAGGCCGGCCTTGTGCTCGCGTTGTAGCCCAAGCCGGCCTCGAACCCACAACGCTCCGCCTACCTCAGCCTCCCGAGTGCTGGGATTAAAGGCGTGCGCCACCACGCCCTGCTTCACTTAGCTCTTATACCAGCCATGAGATGCAATAGTCCCTTTCCTGATGATACACATAAATAAACAGAGGTTTAGGGTAATCTAGGGAACTTACCTTGAGCCATAAAACTGGTCAGTGAAGTTGGTAGGGTTCAGATCTAGAGCCCCAGTTTAAAATCACTAATTGTTTCCCTGAAAGATCCTGCCAACAGAAGCAGCCAGGGCCCTGGGACAGAGGCCAGCTCCTTGGGCTGGCATTGGATACCTCCCCATACCTCAGGCACATGGGATGCCTTCCTGGAATGCCCTTGGCTCCCCAGCAACTTCAAGACCTTCTTGGCCTCTGTGCCACCCACATGAAGCTCTCTTGACCACCACAGAGCTCTGTCCTGAGCATGATGCTCTGCTTATTTGGTGTTAAGTCACATGCTGTCTTGGGAGGTTGACTTGTTTTTTGTTAGTGTTTCTGCTGCTATTTCTGCATTCACTTTCTAGGTCTGGATATGCAGAGTCAGCTCTGAGGCTACAGCTGGAATCCTGAGGATGTTCTGTGCTGGTTTATTAAAGATTCTGCCCCTGGCCATTTGTGCTATAGTGGTCCCATCAAACTTAAATTACAGTCGTGTTTCAGATTAAGTAGTAGTAGTAGTATCATTTGGCTCTGTAGGAAGTGAATTTACTTTGTGCTTATCATTGTATTTCAGAAGAGAATCAGGCATTTTCATTCTTTTTTTTCCTTTTAATTAATTTCGGTTTGTTTTTAATGTAATCTAATATAAACAGTCAAATTGTACTTCAAGGCTCTTAATGAAAAATAAAAGCAATCTCAATCCTGTTCTTCCTGCCCATAAATCCCTCTTCCCAGTGGCAGCCATGTTTAGCTCCTTTCTTCTTATGCTTAAGATTTCAAAATAATAAAATTAATTTACTACTACTATTTACCTGTAATGTTTAGGTAATACCTGCTATGCATTAGCTACTATTTTAAATGCTTTACAGCCATTTGCTCATTTAATCTCAACAAATCCTACGAAGCAGGATTTATTATTGTTTCCTTTTACAGATGGAAACGCTTAAGCACAGACAAGTTAAAAAACTTGCTCAGTCAAATTGTTTTAACCAAGGTAGTCTGGCTTCTGAATCTGGGCTCATAATCATCATTCCCTATTATGTTATTTCTTAGTGCTATTCCTTCATTTATCAATTATAGGCATCATCTATTAAAGTACTGGTGGGGGATATAAGCATTTAGTCTTCTCATACCATCATTGACTGGCTTCCTTTCCCATACTGGCTTCACAGTGTACTTACAGGACTTGTGGTTTTTTTTTTTTTGTTGCTGTTTTTTTTTTTTTTTTTTTGCGGTACCGGGGATTGAACTCACACTTGCCAAGCAGGCTCTTGTGCCTCTGAGCTAAACCCCTGGCCCTTTTTTGGGTATTTTTAAAAAACTTTTTTATTTTAAGATGATGCCTTGCTAAGTTGCCCAGATGTGGCTGGAACTTGTAGTCATCCTGCCTCAGCCTCCCAAAGTGCTGAGATTGCAGGCATTTGCTACCACACCCTGCAGTTACATCATAATTTTTATTTTTATTTTTATTTATTTTTTTTGTGCGGCACTGGGGATTAAACTCACAACCTCACGCCTGCCAGACAGGTGCTTAAGTCACTGAGCCAAACTCCCAGCCCTATCTTTTTGTGGCAGGGTTGCACTATGTAGCTCAGGCCAGCCTTGCGCTCGCGTTGTAGCCCAAGCAGGCCTCAAACTCACAATGCTCCTCCTACCTCAGCCTCCCAAGTGCTGGGATTAAAGGCGTGCACCACCACGCCCAGCTTATCATAATTTTTAAATCAGTCCATATTCTATGTTTATTATAACTTAAAAAATTCATTTACTGTAGAGCCAAATGCTACTATTTAATCTGTTTTCATGTACAACTTTTGTTTTCCTTGGAGCTGATAATTGCATTATTTTTCAGTTACTTAGTTTTCTAGGTATCAAATACTAATTCTTTCGAAACCTTTTGAGAAACTATGAAATACCTTACAATTTTTTTTCTTATAATCAAATATGTTTTCTCAGAAACCTAAAAATAGGGATTTTCTTGGTTTTTGTCTGGTGCTGGGGACCAAATACAGGGCCTCACACAGCTAGGCATACACAGTACCACTGAATTAAGAAATTCAATCTAGGGATTTTTTTTTGGACCAGGGATGGAACTCAGGACCTTGTGCTAGCCAGGCAGGCACTTATGTTGCGGAGCTATATCCCCAGCTGCAAGCTAGGGATCTTTTAAAGCATATTCTTTTTTATTTTAAGTTGAATTCATAAAGGCATAATTTACATACTGTAAATATCACCTTTTTTTGGTGTCACATATCTGAGAGTTTGGTGGAATACATCAAGGTACAGAATATTTCCCAGAGCATACAAAGGTCCTTCAAATACTTTTGTAGTCAATACCATCTCTCTGCCTTAGCTCCAGGGAACTACTGATCTTGATGTCTGTCCTGATTTTTTTTTGCCTTTGCTAGAAGGTTATATAAATGGAGCCACACACTATGTAACCTTTTGTGTCTGGTTTCAAGCCTCTCATTTTTTGTCAGGAACCAAGATGGTAATCATTATAGCTAACATATGGCTCATGGTGCCACGCAGTGAGCTAAAGGCTCTCCGTGGGTTATCTCATTACTGTTTCACGTATAGAGGGCTGTAGTTCTCAGCCAGGCATGTTGATGCAGGACTGCAGAGGGTTTGAGACCAGCCTGAATTACATAGCAAAGGCCTATACAAAAACACCAAAAAAAGAGAATGAAATTCTTTGGTTAAAGTGTGTGACTATACAGAATAATATTGAGCTGGGCGTGGTGGTGCACATCTGTAATCCTAGCACTCAGGAGACTAAGGCAAGAGGATTGCCATGAGTTCAAGGCCTGCCTGGGCTATATAAGTGAGTTCAAAGCCAGCCTGGAATACATAGTGAGACCCTGTCTCAGAAAAACCAAAAAACAGACAAACAAAAGAAGTGTTGAAGTGTGGTACACATAGAAGACTCTTAAGAAAAATAGAAGCTGGGTGTGGTGGTGCATGCTTATAATCCCAGCACTTGGAAACCTGAGGCAGGAAGATTGCCATGAGTTCGAGACCAGCTGGGTTACAGTTTGAGGCCACTGTGAACCACACAGGCCCTGTCTCAAACCTCCTCCTAAAAAAGAAAAAAAATGTCATATTTTGTCTCAGCTTAGTTCCTTTTTCCTTGTATACTCAAGAACCTAAACACAGTCTGCTTCTCTCTCAGTGAGGGCACAGTCTCCTTGACAAGAGTTAAATTCTTTACTCTGCATCCCATGCTTTGCACAGGGCTTAGTATATGGTTTGGTCCAAAATGTTTGTTGACTACATTTGCACAGGTGTTTAGAAGAGAGGGAGAGAGCACTATTGGAAAATGGAGGTTGCAGGAGTTTGGGTGGAGGGGGAGGTGTCGGAAGGAGCTGGACAGAGGCAAGCGTGTCCAATCTGCTCCTCTCTGCAGCCCAGTGTTTCCCGGACTCTTTGAGTTCTGCTCCCGTTACACAGGTGCATCTCTGCAAGGAGCAACGCAGCTAAACAACAAGGTGATGCAGCCCAAGTCCCTTTTCCGTTTTCCTGTGGGTCTCTGAACTCAGCGTCTTTACTTGGATGCTGGACCCCCAGCTTTGGGGTGAGCAGGTGGAGGACTGGGGTCAACTGTTTTGTCTTTCAGATCTGTGATATTGCCATTAACTGGGCCGGTGGCCTGCACCATGCCAAGAAGTTTGAGGTGAGTGAGGAGGTGATGGGGAAACAGTGGTTACCCTGACGTGGGTGGTCAGTATGACAACGGGGGACAGGTGGGTGGAGGAATTGTTCCTCAAAACCACTATTTCGCTGTAGGCCTCTGGCTTCTGTTATGTCAACGACATTGTGATTGGTATCCTGGAGCTGCTCAAGTAAGTAGTGGAGGAGCAGATGGGGCTACTTATGAGGCTCTTAACTGGGGAGGTCCTTCAGACTTTTCTCTGACTCTGACCCTGAGCCTCCTCTTCTGCCTCCATCATCTCCCAGGGCCTGATGCTTTTCTTAGGCTGTCTCTTCCTTCCTTCTGCAGCGCAGTCCCTGCTGCCTGCTAATATTTCAACCTTCTATGCACATCCCTGTCCTCTCCCTGCTTCCAGCCTTCAGGTTGGAGCCCCAGGGTTGCCCTTGGGAACTGGTGGTGTCAGGTTTCTGGTACCTTGGGCAAAAGCAGACACAGATCTGTGTTTGGGAGGAGTGGGCTGGGAAGGAGGGTTACGCTGTACTTCAGACCCTGGCTTTGCCCTCACCCTAGGTACCATCCTCGGGTGCTGTACATTGATATTGACATCCATCATGGTGATGGGGTTCAGGAAGCCTTCTACCTCACTGACCGGGTCATGACTGTGTCCTTCCACAAATACGGAAATTACTTCTTTCCTGGCACAGGTATAGAAATGGAAATTATTGTCCCTTTCCCATCCCTTAGCTCTTTACTATGACTGACTGCAGCTTATTCCAATCTCAACCCAGATGTACCTTCCTTCCTCACACAAGCCTTCCCATTTATAGGAGTTACCTTTTTTCTGTTAGTCATCTCACCCTGTTTCTGTTAAAGCACTCTTGGCTATCCATATTTATTGTGGTTTTTGTTTCCTTTTGTCTGTTGTCTCCTTTGTCAGTATATCCACCCCCAATAGTTTGTTGGGATTTCATTGTTGTAACCCCTGTGCCTTAGATACTGTTTGGCTCATGAGAGTTGCTCAAAAGCTATCTGTGGAAGCTGGGCATGGTGGCACATGGCTGTAATTCCAGCTACTCAGGAGCCTGAGGCAGGAGGATTGTGAACTCAAGGCCAGCCTGGACAGGGAGACTCTGTCTCAGAAAAAATTCAACAACAACAACTAAAGGGTTGGGGATATAGCTGAGTGGGAAGGTTATATTTAATCTCTAGTAAAACCCACACGTTTGTGAGCAAATGTAAACTTTAAGAGATTTAGTGGCTCTTCAAGAGAGTCTGTGGCAGAGGTCCAGAGATGGGGCAGCTGGGTTGTGGGTGCTTCCCATGCATGGCTAACACTGCCCACTTTTCTGTAGGTGACATGTATGAAGTTGGAGCAGAGAGCGGCAGATACTACTGTCTCAATGTCCCCTTACGGGATGGCATTGATGATCAAAGTAAGTACTGACATCTTCTCCCTGCTCATTCTGCCCCTTCTTTCTTCTTTGCATTAACCTCTTTTGCCTGCTGTTGTCTACTGTTGGGCCAGGTATCCTTAAGGATGAATGGCCTTCAGAGGGACCATGACCCCCTGGAAATTGTATGCAACGTATCATGTGGATGTGCATTTTTCTGGGAAGTGGGTCATTAGCTTTCATGAGTCACTTACAGGAATCTGGGACCCCAGTCTGCTCAGAACCGATGGTTTGGTTCTTTGGGTTGCTCCTTTCCTGGGCTACATGCTCTCTCAACCCCTCTTTCCCTTTTGTTTCCTGTCTCCCCATCCCCTTGGGGTGTCAGGTACCCATCTTTGGCCCTCTCCCAGGTTACAAGCACCTTTTCCAACCAGTCATCAACCAGGTGGTGGACTTCTACCAACCCACATGCATTGTGCTCCAGGTAATCCTGTCAGTACCTCCGCAGGAGGGCTCGCCTGGGCTGAGGAGGACAGCAGGGAAGACGAGCTTCCTTAGGTTGGGGGTGAGGAGGGAACTGGAAGACATCTGTGATCTTCTGATCAGTTACATCACTGCAGCTGTCTGATGTTTTGCTTTTTTCAGTGCGGAGCTGACTCTTTGGGGTGTGATCGATTGGGCTGTTTCAACCTCAGCATCCGAGGACATGGGTGAGACTTTTCTTTTCCCCCAGATTTTCAAGTGGCTTTGGGCCTCAGTAAATAAGAGTGCTGTGAGGGGGGTTGTTGAGGAGTGGGCCTCCTCTGTTATTGGCAATCAAAAATAGCTACAAATCATACATGAATTAGAGACATTGTCTTGAACAGGATTCCTTAGAAGGCCATTCATTCAAAGTTTTCATTAAGCACCTATTAAATTCTAAGCATTGTAGTAGGTAATGGGGGTGAAGTGGGGAAGTACCTGTAGAGTTTATAGTTTAGTGTAGAAAGCAGAAAAAAATAAGTAAGCAAGAGATATGAGTAGATTCTCATAAACCCTATGCAGGGAAAAAGTAGAAAACTGAGACAGGGTAACAGTGGGGATCTGCTTTGGTTAGCATGATTTGGAAAGGGTTTTTTGAAGAGGTCAGAAGGGTGCTGAGACCCGGCGGCTAAGAAGAAGGAACCATGAACCATAAGGGGATCAAAGAGAACTAGTGAGACGAGCTGGGGAAAGATTCTGAAGCAGAAAGAGCTCGTGTAATGAAAGAGATGAGATAAAATTAGTACAGCCAGAACCATGGAGCAAACTATAGGTATCTTGATGTGAGGTCCTAGAAATTGGCCATGGAAAGATTGTGCAGAGCAGTTAGAGCCTGGTAAGGAGTTTGAATTATATTCTAAAGATGATAAGAACTGTTGGAGGTTTTTAAGCAGGGAAGTGACATGATTGAATGAGTACAGTGACTGACTGCTGAGTGGTGAAAGGTTTGAGTGGGAGGGGATAGGATTGGTAGTCCTTGGCATTGTTGAGGCAGGAGATATGGTGCTCAGGCTAAGTGGAGAAGGTGGTGATGGAGAGAAGTAGGGGATTTGACTTCCTTTCTGAAGTTCAGGACTGACACCCTGGCTGGTGCATTATAAAAGTAGTTGAATAACACAGAGGATGCCAGGGAGAGTGTTGAGCAGTGCAAAAGTGACAGTGTGCTTTAAAATTTTCACTGAGACACAAAATAGTAAAGTGCACAATTGAATTCCATTGTCCAGATCAAGATATAGGACACTTGTAGTTAGTTCCCTTGTACCCCTTTTCAGGTAACACCTAGAGGTGTACACCTGGGCTGCACCCATTCTTCTGGTTCTTTTTAACAGGGAATGCGTTGAATATGTCAAGAGTTTTAATATCCCTCTGCTGGTGCTTGGTGGTGGTGGCTATACTGTTCGAAATGTTGCCCGCTGCTGGTGAGTACTGTTCCTGACCTTCTTCCCTCATTGTGCAGGGTGAGCTAGAGGTTCCCTGAAATATGGTCAGGTGGGCCTTTCAGCCCACTCAGTCTGTCCACTCCCCTCTGCTGCTGGTTTCAGGACTTACGAGACATCCTTGCTGGTGGAAGAGGCCATTAGCGAGGAGCTTCCCTATAGTGGTAAGGACCATTCTGCGACACCCCAGCCGTGGTAAAGCCATTCTCACTATGTCCCAGAATGACCTTGTTTGAAAGCAAACAGGGAATTTTATACTCTCAGAGCTCTGTAGATGAAACACCTGGGGTCACAGCAGGGAAAAGATTGGGTACTGCTTACATAGGGGCTCTAGTTGGGGAAGGAAGAGACTGGAAGGTTGTGGAGGCTACCTTTCTTAGTCTGAGCCTTACTTTTTGGCTAATTTCCTCTCTTCCCCAAGAATACTTCGAGTACTTTGCCCCGGACTTCACGCTCCATCCAGATGTCAGCACCCGCATCGAGAATCAGAACTCACGCCAGGTCAGCAGCTCAGGGAAGCTGAGCACAAGGATGGGGGAGTTTGAGAGAGGTCCAGGAAGTGAGTGGGAAGCAGGAGAAACAGAGTTCTCTGATCTGTCACTCTTACCAGCTAGGAGGCAGCCCAGGTTAAAGCAGAGGCAGTCATGGTTTGTGGGGAGGGATAGTTATCAAGTGGAGGATCTGAGCTAGGAGCACTGCAGAGATTAAAACCCGGGTGGGATGGGCAGAAGACAGCCAGCAGGGTGGATACCCTGGGAATCACTCAGAGCTACTTAATGTCTATTCCTCGTCTATAACCAGTATCTGGACCAGATCCGCCAGACAATCTTTGAAAACCTGAAGATGCTGAACCATGCACCTAGTGTCCAGATTCATGACGTGCCTGCAGACCTCCTGACCTATGACAGGACTGATGAGGCTGACGCAGAGGAGAGGGGACCCGAGGAGAACTACAGCAGGTCTGGGGCAGAGACTTTGAGAGCAGGGGCGTTCACTGAGCTTGCTGGGAAGGGTTACGAAGGAGAAAGTAAATTAGAAGGAAGTAGCTTTCTTGTCTCCTTTAAGGGGTTATGATTTCCCTCTTTTATTTTATTTTATTTTTTTACTAATTTTAATGACAAATGTAATGCATATTTATTGTAAAAATTATGATGTATCAAAATATTGTATGCTTGCATAATCCCAAACCTAGTCCCCAGAAGTAAATGCTATGTATAATTTTGCTTGTATCTTTTCAAATAGAACTTTTTCTGTAGTTTACAAATATACTTCTAATGCCAGGCATAGTGGCCATGCCTATAATCCCAGCACTTGGGAAGTTGAGGTGGGAGGATCGCTGGAAGTTAAGGCCAGCCTGGGCTACATAGTGAGTTCAAGGTTGGCCTGAACTACATGTGCATAGAAACATACGCTCATTTGTAGGTTTATTGTTTGTGTGGTTTTAATACTTGTTGATGTAAGTAGGAGCATTATGTATCATCTATAATTTACATCTATCTTTTTAAATAAGACATCATATCTTTATATATACATACACATATATCTGCTTCAGTATTTTACTGGCTATATAATATTCTTATGTGTAGATAATAGCTTTTTTTTTTTTTTTGCGGCACTGGGGATTGAACTCACAACCTCACGCCTGTCATACAGGTGCTTAAGTCACTGAGCCAAACTCCTGGCCCTGGTTTTTTAAGGCAGGGTCGCACTGAGTGTAGCTCAGGGCGGCCTTGTGCTCACATTGTAGCCCAGGCCGGCCTCGAGCTCACAACACTCCTCCTACCTCAGCCTCCCGAGTGCTGGGATTAAAGGCGTGCGCCACCACACCCGGCTAATATAGCATAATTTAACCAATTACCAATGGTGAACATTTAGATTCTTCTTTTTTTTTTTTTTTTTTTTTGCTATTACGTTAACAAGCCATGTGGCAATAAACCCCCTCATATGTATCTTCGCATGTTTGTTAGAGTGGTTAGATTCCTAGAATTGTTGCTATGCAGTAAAATTCTTTATATTTGCTGCCACACTGCCTTCCAAAAAGTCTGTAGAAGTTTACATTCTTGTCAGAATTGTTCTCCGTTCCTCCAGGTCTTAAGCTGGCCAGGTCACTGTCCACATACTGCTCTCCAAGGCTATGATTTGTTTGCTCTGTTCCTTTTTTCAGATTTGAAAATTGTATTGTGGTTATTTTTTTTCAGAAAAAAGTCTGTCTATCTGACATACCTACTGACATATTTGTAGAATTTGAGGAAAGATAACTAGGATACATTTTTGTTTTAAATCCTCGAATAAGCTTTTCTGAAAGATGAAGGGAATAGACAACAGAACCCAGAAGTGCAGGAACAGGCGCACTTAGTGCAAATCGGTTTTCTTAGATCCCTGAAGGGTGACCCCAGTGGGACACTTGCAGGACAGCCAGGTCTGCTCTGCTGCCCTGATAGAGGTTGAAGTTGACTCTGCTGCAGAGTCTGATGGGTTTCTCAGTCCCTTTCAAAAAATGCTTCTAGGTGTTAAGTTCAAGCCTCCACATGGATAGTGCCTTGCATGGGTTATTTCCTCCGTGTCTGTCCTCTGTACCCGGACTCTAGTGTTCTTGAGACCTCTCCAGCTCTCCTTATAGCTAGTCTGGGGGAGAAACAATCTAAACATCTGGCCTCAGGGACTCCTCTTTGAACAGTCATCTCAACTTCTCTGGGTCTCTAAACTCAACTTCAGCTCAGACATGGTGGCTCATGCCTATAGTCCCAGCACTCAGGAGGTGGAGGCAGGCGAATTGAGTTTGAGGCCAACCTTGGCTGCATTGTTCAAGGTCTATACATAATGCAACCCTCAAAAAACCAAAACTAGCCGGGCGTGGTGGCACACGCCTTTAATCCCAGCACTCGGGAGGCTGAGGTAGGCGGAGCGTTGTGAGTTCAAGGCCAGCTTGGGCCTTGAACTTGAGCTATCTGGCAGGCTCGAGATTGTGAGTTTAATCCCTGGTGCTGCAAAAAAAAAAAAAAAAAAAAAAAAATTCTTGACTTTGGGGAATTGATTTTTATCAGCTGATTTGGGTTGGCAAAATCTATTCTTCTTTTTGTCAAAGTTTGCCTTTTTCATCTGTAGTTCCAGGCTGGCCATGGTCTTTGCATTGTATCACACCCTTTCAACAGCTAGCAGAAACCTCAGGCCTCTTCCTGTTCCCATGCCTGCCTCAGAGCAGACCAGTCAAATCACCCACTGAGTTCCTGTTCTTCTTTGATGCCTGTAGCTCTGGCTTGCGTATGACTAACAAGAAGAGTTAGCACTTTTGTGGGTTTGCCAAGCACCAGACTCAATACTATATGCTTTATATTACAATCAGGTTGCTATCAGGTAGTGTTAAGAAGTGGCTCGTATCCTCATTATCAGACGAGGAATTTGTTGCTCAGACAGGTTAAGTAACTTTCCTAGGGCCATACAGCTAGCTAGTTAAACATCAGTTGAGATTCAAAGCTGAGTGTCTGACTTCATACCCTTAATCTTGATGCATATAGAGGTAACTGACCCATGGCTCAAGTGGCTTGGGCCTTACATGGCTTAGTTCCTCAACTTCTGATGACGTTCTCAATTCTCTAAAAGGATAGTTTTTTAAAAAAGAAAGAAACCAGTATTGAGTATTTTACTGGGCCCTGTGCTGCTTTCACATCAAGGTTATAATATGTCAATCCTCTGCTTAAAACTTTGTCTTTCCTTGCATTTAGAAGAAAACCCAAGCTCCTGATTGTGACTTAAAAATCCCATGCACTAAAGTAAGAAAAAAGAAAAAAATGTTCTATGTGCTGGTCCTTACCTGATCCTTACTTATTATGTTCATGATCTTACCTGTGTTTTTTTTTTTTTTTTGAGAAGGGTCTCAGCCAGGTGTGGTGGCACACGCCTTTAATCCCAGCACTCGGGAGGCTGAGGTAGGAGGAACGTTGTGAGTCCGAGGCCAGCTTGGGCTTCAACGCAAGCGCAAGGCTGGCCTGAGCTACACAGTACGACCCTGTCTCAAAAAACCAGGGCCAGGAGTTTGGCTCAGTGACTTAAGCGCCTGTCTGATAGGCATGAGGTTGAGTTCAATCCCAGGTGCCACAAAAAAAAAAAAAAAAAATGGGTCTCACTATGTAGTTCAGGCCTTGGGCTGGCCTCAAACTCACAGTGATCCTCCTGCCTCAGCCTCTCAAGCGCTGGGATTATAGGCATGCACCATCACACCTGGCTCCTGATCTTATTTTTAACTACTCCTCCCTACATGTATTTCCCACCATCCTGACCTCCTTGCCTTACTGGAATACCTCCATTTCCTTCCACATGTGAGGTTTGTTTTTTTTGTTTGTTTGTTTTGTATCGGGGATTAAACTCACAACCTTGTGCCTGCCAGGCAGGCACTTAGCCACTGAGCTAAATCCCTGGCCCCATTTTTTGAGACAGGGTCTCCCTATGCAATTCACGCTGGCCTTGAACTCACTTTGTAGCCTAGGCTGGTCTCAAACTCACAATGATCCTCCTGCCTCAGCCTCCCTAGTGCTGGGATTAAAGGTGTGTGCCACCACGCCCGGCCACATGTGAGGTTTGGAACAGTCTTCCTGAGGCTTTTGCCTGGCCAACTTCTTCTCAGACCTCAGGTCTTCTCTTCTTGGAACAACCTTCCTTAATAATCCTGTCTGAAATTTACCCATTCCTCCCACCATTCTTAGGCATATCACTTTATTTCATTTTATTCATAACAGTCTCCACTATCTGAAGTTTTCATATTTATTTGCTTTGTTAAGTTTGGTCTCATTTGTTTGGTAAGCTCTCTGAGGATAGACAGAAACCTGATCCGGTTGATTCTTTACTGCATTGCTAAGGCTTGTGACAGTGCACAAAACAACCTCTAAATGTTTATTAAATATGCGAATGGATGGATGCCTTGCAGTCAGTTTCCACCAACCAAGAGAAATGGTTCCCTGATGGAGAAAGCCTGAGAAATAGCTCTGGAGAGGGTGCGGTGAGAACAGCGGACCCTGGAGAATCAGCTGCTGATCTCTCTCCCCTTGCTTTGCAGGCCAGAGGCACCCAATGAATTCTACGATGGAGAACATGACAACGACAAGGAAAGCGATGTGGAGATTTAAGAGCAGCTTTGGGATGCTGTGTCCCAAGGGTTTCCTTTTCACCTATTGGTTGGGTGAAAGAGAAGAGGTGTGGCTCTCTCAGTCCTAGGCTGGTCACTCTCCAGGACTTTTACTAGCTCTGGGGAAGGATTTGGAGATCACATGTGGTTCTAGAACCATCTACCCCTTTTCCTCCCTCTTCTACCACCTGATGATTATGCCTACTAGGGGTGAGATGGGGAGAAGGATAGTTTGTGGTCAGTGGGCCCTAGAGGCCAGTCCCCAGTCCTTTTGGCCCCATTCCTTCTCTGCTTCCCTCCAACCCAGAGACTTAGAGGCGAAGGGATAGACAGGACTGAGGTTGACTCTGATGTCCTCCTCTCCTGGGTTCTCCCACTCAGGTCTTGCTTCGAGGGCTGGCGAAGAGTGAGGGTTTGGGGGAGCTCTAGCTCCCTAACACCTTAACCCTAGCTGATGGGAGGTGCAGTTTTGAGTAGGGGAAGGATGTGAAAATGTCCTGTTCTAACTTTTGGCTGTATGTCCATTTTACCACTGTTTTTATCCAATAAACCAAGTTGGTATTTTTTGTACCTTTCTGGGAATATTCTTATTAGCTATGTATGTATGAAGGAGAGGTGACAGGGATGGTAATGCATATAATTAAAATCATAGTCAATGTTCAGCGTCCTCTGATAGGCACTTTGTGTATTCTCTGTGGAAGGCGGCTGTGCTCACCTTACCACCACCAACGCCACATGACCAGGACCTGTATGGATGATTTTACTCTACATCGGGAGTTAATAGAGTATTCTGGTTAAGAATAGACAAACTTGGGCAGATTACTAACTTCAGAGGGTGTGGAAGATAGCTCCAGGTTTTTGAACATGGTACTGGTATGATGATACTAGCTGGTGAAGAAACACTGAGGTGACAGAACATGGTAAGTGCTTAGTATAGTGCAAGATGTAGAAAATGCTCACTGTCTTTTGAAGAACAGTGCAGAATAGTGAGGTCCCTGCAAACATGGAGCCTTCTCTGGAGGCGCTTACAGTCAGTACGAAGTGGTAGATGTCAATAGTGGTACAAGAAAGAGGAATAATAGATGGATCCTTCCTCTGTCCTTTCAGTCTGTTTCTCAACACTCTAATTTAAAAATGTAAGTCAAATTTGAATTATTTTGAACAAAGTTTCAAGGATGGGCTGGACAGCTCTATGCAAGTTTCCATCAGGCAATTGGAAGGTCTGGAGCACAAGAGAGATGAAGGTCAGGTTTACAAGACAGTGCACTAAGCACTAGGGGCGCAGGTGGGTAAGTCAATGACTTGGCTCTCCAGCAATGTACACTTGAAATCTTTTGCCAGTTGTGGTCAAAGATTCAGTCAGTACTTTGAGGACTAATTCTGTGCCTCTGCTTTTCACAGACGGGACAGATGTAGCCAGGCGAATGGATAAAACTGCTGAGACAGCTGATCATAGTCTTGGAGAACTCTATTCTTTTCAGGCATGTTTGATTTATGCCAATGGAGGAATCTTGGTTAAACACAGGACTTGGTAGTCAGACTAATCTGAGTTTCAACTTTGTATATATTTTGTATCCTTGGGTCAGTCACTTACTTCCTGAAATCCAAATTTCTTCTTTTTTTTTTGTTTCTTTAGTTTTCAGAAATGTATTAAAATGGATGACATGTTTAATCTTCAGTAAGCATCCATCCAACTATCTGGAATAAAGACACTGCTTTTAGCTCTATTTCCAGAGTAACTCACACAGTACTTGGGGGACATGGATTCAGAATTCTTATCTGTAAAATGATGAGACTGTGGAAGCTATCATATGGTTTGTGGGGATTCAGTGAGAAAAGACATGTAGTGGTCACATACTGCCTAGTTGTAGGCACCTGGCAACTATTATTACTGTTTTGGCTTTTGGCAATAAGAAGTTTGTTCATATTAGAAACGGAGGCACCCTGGGATTTAGAACTGGGCAGTGTAAACTCCAGAACTAGTCTAGTTCAGAGCCTAGTGTGTCAACTGGATCAAGCTTTGTTCTTGGCACATTGCATTGATAATACATGGTAGCTGTCCACTTACATTTTTTTATGTTCCAAAGGTATTGTAGACAGTAAAAATTGAGTTATCCCAAAAAGCTCTGAACTAAATTTTCTGACAGAACAACAGTCCCTGTCATGCAGTTTTTGGTTTAGATCATCATACCCTGGTGTAGATGTGAGATGGTCTAGGCTTTACAGCCACTTGGGTGCTGCGCAGGAGCTAAGAAGCCTGCGGGCTCTGGCCGCCAGGGGGCGTTGCTCCCCGTGTAGCCCGGAGAGCTGCACCGCCCACTCACCGCCCCCCCCCCCCACGTGGGTCCGAATGGTTAGGTCCGCCGGGCAGGTAGCGCGCTTCCCTTCCCTCCACCCCCTCCCTTCCCCCCATTGGTAGGGGCTGCGGGTCCGGGCGGAAGTGGGGCAGGCGGGCGGGAGCGAGGCGTCGCCGTTGTATATTCATGAGGCGCGCGCAGCTCGGCATGCTAATGAGGCGGGGCGCGGCGGCCGGCTGAAGAGCTGCTGGGCGGCGGCGACGGCTGGCGCGGAGCGGCCAGGCGGGAGCGGTGTAGGCGCGGGGTCACTGGCCGCGCGAACCGGGACATGGAGCCCTCCGGTGGAAGCCAGGGGCCCGGCCGCGGGACCCGGGACAAGAAGAAGGGCCGGAGCCCGGATGAGCTGCCTGCGACGGGCGGCGACGGCGGCAAATCCAAGAAATTTGTAAGTGTCCCTCCCACCCCGCTCCCTCAGCGCGGCCGGGTAGCCACCCTCTGGGCTCCGGTGACCCTCGCAGGCGGCCCCGGGGACGCCCGCCCGGTTCTAGGGAGCCGCCCCCGCGCCTCTCTACCTGGTTTCGCTGGGTCCTCGGCTCCGAAGCCCGACATCCTCCCTCTGCGGACCTCGGGAAGCCCCGAGTCCCTCCGACTCTGCCCCGGCACCCTCGCGGCGTCCCTCGCACCCCAGCCGGCAGCCTCAGCCCGGCCGCCCCCGTGGCCCCGCTGCCTCACAGTCATACTTCCTTTCTACTGCGTCTAGTACCCAAACACGCCTTCTCTTTTTTGGTCGCCTGTGCTCTTCTGGATCCATTTTCTCTCCTCATCTTCAGCTCATTTTTTGATATTCTTTTATTTCCTTTCTAAGGTTACTTCCTCATGATTGATCTCTTTCACCTGCTAACTTTTCTCCTACCCCGTTCCCCTTCCCGTCCCAGTTCCAGTCCTGGTCCCCGTCCCCGTCCCCCTCCCGGCCCTCCGCCCGGTGTCACCTGATAATCCTTCCCCTCAGGAATGTTACCTGACTTGAGCCCTGCCTCCCCTCCTCCCTGGGACGTTTGTCCTTTTGATTACGTGGAGGGGTTCCTCCCAGGTCCGTGGTCATTGGGGTGTGACGATGATTGGTTTCCTACTATTTCTCTCCAGAGAACCTGTGTCTTTACCCTGTTGGTTGTCACTTTTCAAGGAATTAGAACTTCTCTCACAATTATGCCCTTCTTGACGCAGGATGGTGATAAACCTCCCCTGTGGCTCAGGAAGTTGGACTTCAAGTCGCAGAAGTTTATGAGTAATTGAATTGCTTTTTATACATTTTCTATGATAACCATCTGCTCCACTCCTCTTCTGCCTCCAGTGTGCCAAGGTTACTGACATCCCTTTTCCTCAGGTGCTAATTACTTCCAAGTCTGAGGGAATATTGGTATTCACGTAGCTCTATTATAGTTTACTACCTTTTGTTCCTCTTAAATCTTTCTTACTGGAAGAGTTTTGGTCTTGGCATTTGCTAGTTGTTAAGTAGTTATTTACGTAGTCTTCTCTTGCAGGTACTTATGTGACAACTTTAGTATCTCTTTCTAACAACCACATTGACTTGTAACTTACATCTTGCTCTCTTTTGGCCCCATTCTCCAGTATTCTGACTGTACTCCACAAGTTTGGTGAGAAAACTAATAAAGTGATGGAAACAGCAAGAAAATGTTTTGTGACCTAGAGGGCTGGGATTCGGAGCATACTTAATCAGAAATAAAATAGTGACTCATCTCTTCCCCTATTTCTAGCAAGACCAGGTGCTCCTGGACTCCTTTCCAGTGACATACAGGCTGTCAGTAACTGCCTGTTTTTATCTGGTGAACACCTTTCTTTTCACAAATACAGGGTTAATAGTGGTGACTTCCCCTTTCCCTTTGGTGACTAAAGCAACATTGTTTTGTATTTCTTTAGGGTCAGATTTGACCCTTTAGTTAGAGAGCTTTTCTTCTGAAACTTGTTCTGTGGCTACGTCCCTTCTGTTTGTGTATCTTTTGGGTTTTGTTTCCATGGGGACTGTTTGTCCTTCTTCACCCGAATTCTAGTTATTCCTGCTGGTTTGTAGTGACCTTCATGACTTGATAATATTTTTAAATCTTTAGTACCATAGACTTTTATGCATACCTTTATTTTATCGTGACACTTAGGAGTTTCACAAATTTGTGAAATCTGTTTAAGTGTGTGGTGCTGTAAGGTGAGAAACCTGAGGGAACTCAAGTGTCTTTGCACCTGTTTTTTGGCAGGCCCATGTGGTCTTGTATATGCTGAATGGATTTGGCTTGGAGTTGTTCATATTTACTTTAAAGAGGGTGGCATTGAACCAAGTTCTTACTTTTCTAAGGCATTGTTGGTCTTAACCCCTACCCTGCTGAATTTTTAAAACTAGGTATTATGGTAGGGAGAATTGCATTAGCACCTAGGGAATTGGAAGGTTTCCAGGAAAGAAGTAACGCTTAACCCCTTATTTCCCAAGTATAATCCACCTCAAGGCATCAAATTTTTTTTTTATCATTGTTCTTTTTATTACTCTGGAAATGAGAGATGAGGAGCACTGCAATCCACTTCTTTTTGTGTGTCTGCGTATGTATATGTGGGTGGGTGGAGTGGGTGTGATTGCTAGTGTGCTTTTGTTACCCATGGCTTAGTTTTTTGAACTGCAGGCTAAAACCTCTTTTGCCTCCTCCACCTTTTCTTAAGTGTGTGTCCTCTGGAACTCCATTAAGAATGCATTTTATAAAACTGCACCTTTTGGACTAAGTGTACTCAAGGATTGTTTGCACTTGAGGGGTTATAGTCCCTTTAGCTGCTGCTGCATACTTTTTTCTGGCTTTATGCAAGTTCTTAGTACAGAACTACTGATAAGGATGCAGAGTCCTAAATTGTCCAAGATTATTAGAGACACTGACTTGAGTGACTGAAGCCAGGCTGCCTAGTAATCCCTCTTGGTTTTTCATGAGTGTCTTCTCTTGGATCATGAGTGTATTGCTTCTTAACCATTATTCCCATTTCTTTAGAATTCCTTTAGATGAAGGAAAATAAAATTTCTAACTATTTTTGACTTTTCAGTAGTGATGAATGTAGTTATCAAATAGACTGATTTCTGAAATATATATAAGGAGATCAAGTACAGCCAAAATGTTAGGAGGCTATAGAGTATCCCTGCATTTAGTAGGCTGCATACCTTCTCATATTGTTGGGAAATTGACACATCCCAAGAGAATGTTGCTTCTGGATTCAGCTAGGAATATAACTTTGTAAAACACAAATTTTAGTGTACACATTAGAACAGATGATTTTTAAAATCTTATTTAATTTTAGATGGCTATGTTGAGTTATCTTGCAGTTTTACACTATTCTAAAAGCAAAGTAATAGAGTATTCAAAGGTAAACAATGCTGTGCAGAATTTTAAGGAGATAATAGGAAATGTAGAGAGTATGAAAAAAGTAGATTCCTGCTTGTCACTTCTTTAAGAAATATTTTTGTGTGTGTGTGTATGTGTGTGTGTGAGAGACTGGGTCTTGCTCTGTAGCACAGGCTGGCCTTGAACTCGCTGTGTAACCCAGGGTGGCCTTGAACTCATGATGAGCCACGTCTTCAACCTCCCACATGCCAGCATTACAGTCATGAGCCACACCTGGCTCAACAAGACATTAACTTTTATCCAAAAGGTGACAAAAACCTGAGAAATATACCAAGATTTATACAATTGCATTTTTTTGGGAAAGATAATAGCCACAGGAATTATTTAGTTTGGAAAGTATAGGGGAATCCAAAGAATGTTACTGAGATGTTTGAGATGACAAAATGGTATTTTAAAAATTCCTGTCCTGTTGCCTTGTGTTTAAAGATACCCCACAGGTCCATTTGGTATTATTACATATACTTGTCTCAAAAGAAAATTCTTGGAGCTGGGGATGTGGCTCAATGGTAGAATTCTTGCCGTGCATGCGTAAGGCCCTGGGTTTGATCCTCTACACCACCAAAACACAAAACAAAACAAAAACAACAAAACATTCTTTCCAAAAAAAAAGGTGGAATTTAGGAAATGACTTAAAATTGGGAGATTTGGTAAATGTTGGAGTACTTTTTTTTTTTGGTACTGGAGATTGAACTCAGGACCTCACGCTTGCCAAGCAGGCACTTGTGCCACTGATAAACCCTCTGCCCTGGAATACTTTAAAAAAAGAAAAAGAGCTGAAAACTTGAGTGTGGTGGCACACCTGTAAACCTAGAAGGCTGAGGCAGGAGGATTGCAAGTTTGAACCCATCCCAGGCAATTTATAGAGACCCTGTCCCAGAAATAAGAAATGAAATAAGGGCTAGAAGCTGGGGATGTGACACTTGCCTAGCACATGAGTCCTTGAGTTTAGTCACCAGTAGTGCATGCATACACACATAAATAAATAAATAATAAGGACTAGGGATGTAGCTTAGTGCAGAGGCCCTGGGTTTAATCCCCAGTAGTGGAAAAAAGAAATCCAAAAATTTTATGACCTATGGATTATGTATGTTTGTTTAAAAAGCTAAGAAAACAGTAATAAATGAGGAAAGATTTAACTTTTTTTTATTTAACTTTTTTGATGAGCACAAGAGTCAGAATAAACTAATTTTATATCTCATAAGCCAGAATAATTTTTTGTCAGTCATTTGGGTACTTTACAAATGAATTACCAGGTTATCCTTGGGCAGTATTACCTCTTCAGTGGAATATAATAGAGGCTTAAAAGTTAAATTCATATGATTTACAATAGATTAAAGATCATGTTTATATTCAAGGCAACAAGATCCTGTCTCAAATAACAAAAACAAAAATCATGTTTATTAGTAAAACAAGATACACAAGGCATTAAAGAGTTTGAATGGGTAAGTGGTATTTTCTCTCATTTTATGTCTTTGTAACTGAAATATTTATATCTTGTATAGACCATTCTCATTTTGAAAGTAACTTTGTACTACTTAAGTATTTTTTATTTTTTATGTTGAGCTTTCTTTTTTAGTTACTTTTGTTTGAAAACAATAGGAAAAAGTACACTTCTTGCTACTTATAAAGAAGCAGCATTAGAAGCCTGGGTAGTGATACTTGTCTATAATCCCAGTTACTTGAGGAGACTGAGGCAAGATTGAAAGTTCAAAGCCCGCTTGGGCAATTCAGCGAGACCCTGTCTCAAAACAAAAAATTAAAAAAGGTTGGGCACATAGTTGAGTGTAGAGGCCTTGTGTTTAATTCCAAGAGTGTGTGTGGAGGGGAGGTGAAGGTGTGGGATTAGGATGACACAACATTGGTTGTTTACCGCTAGTTAGGGTCAACAGAGACAAATCCATAATCCTCTTGCCTCAATGACTGTTGTCTGTTTTTCTTTCTTACCTGCTTCAGTAGGTGCTGGTTTGGGCATAGCCTGGCTTTTGTGGAATCTAGCAATCAAAAGCTATTGACACTACAATTTCTTAAAACCTCAAAGCTAAAATTGAAAAGTAAAAAATATTTCAATCATTGAATATTCTCCTTGTCTTAACTTTTTGTTGTTGTTTGTACAATCACAGGTTTGTTTTATGAGATACTGAAAATTGAATCCAGGACCTTCACATTGAGCTACATTCCCAGACCTTCTTTTAAAAAAAAAAATTTTTTTTTTTTTGAAAAAGGGTTTTTCTAAAGTTGCTAAGGGCCTGGGGTCAAAAGTGTGACCCTCTTGTCTCAGCCTCCCAGAGTGCTGGGATATAGGCATGCATTTAGGTATGCTGGTTTATATCTCACTATGTAGTTCAGGCTGTCCTTGAATTCACTTCATAGCCCAAGCTGGGGAACTTGCAACAGTCCTCCTGCTTCAACCTCCTGAATGCTGAGATTACAGGCATGCGCCACTACAGCCAGTGTTGAACTCTTTTTAAGGAAATACTATAAAAGAAATACTGAAGAAAAGGACAAGTATTAGGATTGGATATTTTAATGAATTTACTACTGACTACAGGATAATTGGTTGCATCATTGTTCTGTCAACTTTGAGATTCTTACTTCTATTCATAATTAAAATGTGCTGTGAATGATAACCTTAAAATTTTAGAGCTTGAAGAAACTTTCAGTGTTTTGAAGTCCAAACACCCACTCACTGTAGCAGTCATTTCTTACAGTTGTGGGTTGCAAACATTAAGAAGTTAGCAGGTGAAAATTGAATAAGTGAAGGAAGAGAAACAGATATTTTGGATTCTGCATTTCTTTATATAAGTTTTAGGATTTGAGGAGTAGTAGAAAGGGATTTTATAAGAGAAACAGGTATGCTAGAAAGTAAGACTGTGAGGGAAAAGATTGAAGAAACTAGTTCTCTGTTGCTTGGCTATGTGACAGGGAGTCAGTTTGCTCTTTAAATATTGTTTATATTTCCTTCAAGAAAGGGAACAACTGGGCATGGTGGCACACACCTATAATCCCAGCACTTGGAAGACTGAGGCAGAAGGATCATTAGTTTGAGGCCAGTCTAGGCCAATAGTGAGTTCAAGGCTGACCTGAACTACACAGTGCAACCCTATCTCAAAAAAAGAAGAAGGAAAGAAGAGACAGGGATACAAAAGAGAATAAGCATAATATAATTAAAGGAAACACTTTGGGAGTTGGGGGAATGACTCAGTGATAGAGTGCTTGCTTAGCATGTGGAGGCTCCAGTACCACAAAAACACACACACACAACATTCTTCTATAGACACATTCTTAGATGGAAAATGGGAAAATTTCATCCTTGGTGGTAGTTATAGTGGTCTTTAGGTAGCAGCTGTTTGGGCATTTTGTTCATGTAGCAAATACAGGTAGAGTGTATGGTGTGTGAGATTATTTTTCTGAATTTCTGAGTCTGTGATTTATTTCTTATGTTACAGTGCTATGTGAAGGCATACACACACACACATACACACACACACACACACACACATTTTTTTAAGATTTAACATACTTTCAGGACCTAACCAAGGCTGATTTACAAACCATCTGTGATCTGAAAGTCAACAGAAAACTGAGGAGTGTATCTTGGTAATTGGCCTTACATCTCAGATGTATCTGCCTCTCCACTTAATATCCTAACTGTGGGGTCGAGTAAAGTATCCTCACTTCCCAGTTTTTACAGTTTCATCAATGTCTAATTAGTGTACAATAAACTGTACTTCTTTAGAGTGCACAGTTGGCAAAACCATTACCACTGTCAAGATAATATATCCAGCTGAGCATGGTGGCACACACCTTTAATCCCAGTACTAAGGAGGCTGAGGCAGGAGGATCTTTGTGAGTTCGAGACCAGCCTGGGCTACAAAGTGAGTTCAAGGCCAGCTTGAACTGCATGTTGAGACCCTGTCTCAAAAAATAGGGCTGGGGATTTACCTCAGTGGTCTAAAGCACCTGCCTGGCAGGTGTGAGGTTGTGAGTTCGATCCCAGGTACCCAAAAAAAAAAAAAAAAAAGATAATATATCTATCACCCTCAAAAGTTTTCTCTTAACCTTTTGTAATCTCTCCCTCTTGTTCCTCTGACCCTCTTCTCCCTGTTTTTCCATTCCCAGGTAAGCACTGATTTGCTTAACTGCAGTTTTTTTTTTTTCTTTAACAGTACTAGAGATTGAAGCTAGAGCCTTTGCATTGAGCTATATCCTCAGCCCTTTTTTGTTTTTTCTTTTGAAACAGCTTTACTAAGTCGCTAAGTTATACAGGCTGGGCTCAAACTTGCAGTCCTCCTGTTTCAGCCTTCCAGAGTTCTAGGAGTCCAGGTATGCAGTAGTTTATTCCTTTTTTATTGTTGATTAGTATTACCTTATATGGATTTATGACAATTTTTTATTTGTTTACCTGTTGGTAAACATTTACATTATTTTCGCTTTTCTGGACATTTTTTGTAGTGAACATTCATTTGTAAGTTTTTGATTAGACATATGTCTTCATTTTTCTAGGATAAATTTCATGGCTCATATATTAGGTATCTGTTTAATTTTTAAATAAATTGCCAAATCATTTTCCAAAGTGGTTGTGCCATTTTACATTCCTATCAGCAATTACAGTATAAGAATTCTAGCTCCTTGCGCATGCTTGCTTTGATTAGTCTTATATTTTAGACATAGTTGTGTGTAGTGATATCTCATTTTGGCTTTTACTTACATAATTCTTTTTGTTTTTTTTTTTTTTTTTTTTTTTGGTACTGAGGATTGAACTCATAACCTTATGCCTGCCAGGCAGGCGCTTAGACCACTGAGCTAAATCCCCGGCTAGCTTTTACGTACAAATCTGTAATGATGTTGAGCAGCTTTTCTTGTCCTTGTTTTTTGTTTTTGTTTCTGTTTTTTTTTTAAATCTTTCCTGAAGCATCTATTCAAGAATTTTGCCCGTTACATTTTTTATGCAGCCTAACTAATACAGGTTTTTGTTGGATATGTGCTTTGCTCTTTTGCAAGTTTTTTATTCCTCCTCTGCCTTAACCACTTCTTTCTTTTTTGTAGTACTTAGAATTGAACCCAAGGCCTCCACAGTGTGCCACATCCCCAACCCTATGTTAGTTTTTCTTTTCTTTTTTTTTTTTTTTAACTTTTTACCTTGAGGTGAGATCTTGCTAAGTTGCCCAGGCAGTCCTCGAGTGTGTGATCCTCCTGATTCAGCCTTCCATAGGACTGGGATTACAGGCACATACTACCATGCCTGGCTCCATTTAATTTTAACAGTATATTTTGGGGCCGGGTGTATAGCTCAGTGGCACAGTGCCTGCCTGGCAAGTGCAAGGTTCTGAGTTCAATTCCTGGTTAAAAAGAAAAAAAAGCAATAGTATATTTTGAAAGAACTAAAGTGTTTAAGTTTGATCAAGTCCATAGTTTTTCACTTTTGCTTTTTGTGTCATAGCTTAAAAATCTTTGCCAAAATCATAGCTCCTAGATTTTGTTTTCTTCTAGAATTTTTATAGATTTAGCTCTTAAGTTTGCCTGTTTTCCACTGGTGATATGTGAGTTATTTTTCACATGTTCACTTCAGGGTATAAATTTTTTCTTGTTGATAAGACAGAACATTCTAAACCTGTAAGGATTAGGGACTTTTGAGATTTCATTTATCCTGGAAGCATCTTTTTCAAGTTAGGTAGTGATAGCCAGGCATGGTGGTGCATGCTTGTAATCCCAGCACTCAGGAGGCTGAGGCAGGAGGATCATTGCATGTTGGAGACCAGCCTGGGCTACAAAGTGAGCTCAAGGCCAGCCTAAACTGCATAGCAAGACCCTGTCTCAAAAAGACAAAAAAAAAAAAAAAAAAAAAGTCATGTAACAGTCTTTCTTTGTCGTTGTTTTTTGTTTTTTTTTTGTTTTTTGAGACAGAGATTCCCAATGTAATATAGGCTGGCCTTGCTTGCTTATATATCCCAGGTTGCCTTGAACTCATCACGATCCTCCTATCTCAGCCTCCCAAGTACTGGGATTACAGGCACACACTACCATGTTTGGCTAACAGTCTTCCTAATATGTAAATATTAATGAATGTTCAGCATCCTTGTGTATAAGGAAGATTAATTCATTCTAGACTGTAAAGATAAGAATTAATAATAATGGTCATGGTAATAATTGCAGCTGTTTATTGCATGTTAATTATATCCCTAGCTAAAAAGCTTTAGATTCAGTGTTTCATTGATGTTTACACTGACCTTATAAAATATGTATTATTATTATTATTTCCATTTTATAAGTAATTAAACTAGAGCTCAGCTCAAGCAACCTGTTTGAAGACATTAAAACTAGCAAATGGCAGAACTAGGATTCAAACCTAGTACAGGTTTATTTAAAAACTCATACATTTATTCATCACATTGTAATGACAGTTTACATGTGTCCACTTTTTGTGGCTGTGGTATAAGAGTATTCACTCCTAGGAATTTCTTAGGAAACTTAGGTGGTATCCTTTGAAGTCTTTTTGTCATCCATAGTCTCTTAGAACTGGATTCTCCTAGAGTTCCATTGGGAAGGAAGTATTGAACTGGGTTTAGATGAGCAAAGTGCATTGGCTAAATGCCTAAGTAGTTTTTGCATTTAGTAATTTAGACTTTCAAGCTATTGGAAGACTCTTAATTAAATCTTTCTTATCTTAGGCTTGAAAAAGTAGCTATTACAGTGCATGCAAAACCTATCTTTCCCCTGGC
This sequence comes from Dasyprocta punctata, assembly GCA_004363535.1. NCBI lineage: Eukaryota > Metazoa > Chordata > Mammalia > Rodentia > Dasyproctidae > Dasyprocta > Dasyprocta punctata. Next base: position 148,500 of record RJWM01000644.1, on the reverse strand, counting down.
TCATGAGTTATTAAGCAGTTGTGTAAGTTATTATTTTTTAAAGCACCTTGTCTCCTTTGTAAGCAGAACAGCTTTAACAGCATCACCTGTTCAGTAGTTGTAGTTGTTAAATTGCTGAGAGCAGCAAGTGGTGACACAGAGAGAAGGAAGTTGTGCTGCAACATCTGTATAGTTAACCTTTTTATGTTTTGTATTTGCATTTGATATTTTTAAAGACCTCTGTGACCCTAAAATTTGATCATAACGTTTGCAAATAGCTTATAATGCCAGGGTTTCTCCTGAGTCTCAGGACTGCTACAATTTGTTCTTTAGACCTGACAGTTATTTGCCTGTAGTTAATAATTAAGACATTGCTATAGAGATCTAAGTACCTGGGAGTAGGATTTTCTGTGTGTCTGGTGGTGAGGAATAGAAAATAGTTTGTCTTGTTTGCCTGAATCTTCATGGATCTATCCTGGATCAAAGTCTGATCATGAAGTCATGTGGTTTTCGTATCAAGTTCAGTCCTTGCCTTTTTTAAGAGAGTGTAATCTCAGCTGTATCTATATCTGGATAGGTAGAAAAAGCTCTAAAGCCCTGAGTAAGCTTTAAATGGTGTAGAAATTCAGAGATGTGAGGGAATTAAATGGAAAGATTATTGGATTGATAGTCCGAATACCTGACTTTCAGAATTTTAGAATACTGAAGGTGAAAAACACCCTAAAACTGTTTAATTAAACCTATTTATTTATGAGCCAGGGTCTCACTGTATAGTTCAGGCCAGCTTTGAACTCACTGTGTAGCCCAGACTGTCCTTCAACTTACTGTGATCCTCTTGCCTCAGTCTCTCGAGTATTAGAATTAGAGGTATGAGCTTCCACAGCTGGCAACCCCATTGCTTTTATAGATTTAAAAATGTTAGCGGAGAAGCAGGCATGGTGGTACATGCCTGTAACCCCAGCACTCAGGGGCCTGAGACAAGAGGATTCAAGTTTGAGGCCAACCTGGGCTACCTAGAAAGACCCTGTGTCAACTCCCCATCCCCCAAAAGTTAGTCTAAGCAAGTGACCAGGCCAAGAACTAGATCCTTATCTCTCACTCCCTCTGCATTATTTCCACATATTGATGCTTAGTTGTGACTTTACTACTTACTATTTTTTTTTTTTGTTTTTTTTTTTTTGCGGCACCAGGGATTGAACTCACAACCTCGCGCCTGCCAGGGCAGGCGCTTAAGGCACTGAGCCAAACTCCCAGCCCTGATTTTTTGAGGCAGGGTCGCACTATGTAGCTCAGGCCGGCCTTATGCTCACGCTGTAGCCCAAGCCGGCCTCGAACTCACAACGCTCCGCCTACCTCAGCCTTCCGAGTGCTGGGATTAAAGGCATGTGCCACCACGCCCGGCTTACTTACTAGTTTTTGTGAACTCTGGGCAAGTCACTTCACTTTTTCTTTTTTTTTCCTCCAGTGCTGGAGTTTGAACCCAAAGTTTTAAGTGTGCTAGACAAATGATCTACCACTGAGCTACACACCATGCCGAAGTCATTTCATGTTTTGTGGCCTTTTACTGTGTTGTAAAATTAGAGTGTTATTGTGAATTGTTCCCAAGGTCTTACTAATGTCTCAAATTTTGTAAATAATCCAGATATAATTGTGGGCAGTGTTAATTAGCTTCACAGAAGATGGGGAGGCTATGGTTGATCCTGGAAGGAAAGCCATGGATTGGCAGCATAGAGAGGAGAGGGATTTTGTGAGGTGGGGAGAAGAGTAAACAGAGGCTTAGGTATAATGTGTGCAAGTAGTGAGGAGAAATGATCTGACTGCACAAGGATTAGAGGGAGATAAATCATTTAAGAAAGGTAAAGCCACTGCAAGAGATTATTTTACCCCTAGCAAGGGCTTTTGGGCTTTCTTTCTGTAAAAACCTGTAGAAAATGGGACTGATAATTAGAACTTTGTAACACATGATGAATGTTAATGTCAGTTTTGGGCCATGTAATGTGTGGTGGTGACAGTGAGTAAATCAGGATTACCTAAAAAAATGAATAGATTAATGTGAGGATGAGTGTTGACGCAAATCATCTCTGCTATCAAGGTGGAGTTTTAGAGTTAAATTTGCCTGATTTTAAGTCTTTATCAGTGCTATACAACCATATTTTCAGATTTTCAGAGATTAATCTAGATTTCAAAGGTTTGACTTTTCAACTTGGTCTAAAGATGTGTAACCAAATTGTCGACACAGGTGGATAATGCCATTGCGGGAACAATCTAAATCTGTCTTTGGCCCTGTTTCGTTTAAATGTTCTCAGTACAGTGCAGTTTAGCTTTTGATTGCATGTTTATTTGAAGTGTTCTTTAGACTTTCTTGAAGGCAAAGGTATATATTTATATCTTGTTTTGAGGGCTTACCTACCTTCTAGCTTGTAAGGTTCCTAAGAGCAATGGTAGTGTTTAGCTCATGTTAGCAATATCCTTTTATATAATTTAGTTTCAGTGTTAGCCTTGGAAATCTTGTGATTATTTTCAAGGCTCTCCATTTCCATGGTCCAATTTAGGAGATTGACAGTTTTGAAAATATTAGTCTTCTCTCACCAAGGTAACTATGAGGCAGAGAACTGTTAATGTAACTATTCCAGCCATAAGAGTTCTATGTGAAAAAAGATTATTAGTGTATCTCTGGAGATAGTATCTTATAGTTTTGTGTTGTGTTTAATGAAGGAACATGTTTGAAGAATTAAAACTCTGCGTTATTTTAAATAGTACAAGGCTGTCAACTTTTACTGTTATAAATGAGAACATTATTTACCCCAGTGCTCCAGAGGATAACATACATTTAAAAGGAATAATTGCTAAGTCCTCGTATTACTTGGATCTGTTAGTATTACAGTCTTTCATGGCTACAGAAAAGTTTATGTACAATATTAGAAAGAAGACAAGGTTGAATCTTCATGTCTTTGGGATTCTTTATGTTTCTTTCTCCACAAAAATGATTGTCAGGAGCATACCATTTTTTTGGTTAAACATGTAATATACCCATCTTTAGCTTCAATTTCTTAATTTGGCCACAGAAGCAAGTAGTTTGGAACTATTCTAAAATTACTTCATCTTGCATGGGGGCCTACAGAGATATTTTTAGTTTTGTTAGTTTTTGTGAGAAATGTGTGTCAGTGCTCCCAAGGCTTAGAGGTCTCTAGTGATTTCTTGGTTCTTGTATTTTTAAAAAGTGGGAGTTGGGCTTAGTTGGCAGCTCTTTACATCCGCCAGGGCTTGTTCGTTACTTACTTCTAGGCCCATGGGTGACGTCTGTTTCCTGTGATTGAAACCACAAGAAGAAGTGGTGAGAAACCACTGTGTAGGATATGTATTATCATGCAAGCAGCAAACATTGGGGAACCCTGAAAAAGAACAGTAGTAACTAAGTGCAATTCTTATGGGGATATGAAATGATTTTTTCTTTATTTTTATTTTTTTGAAGTTTTGAGAGTGTATCCAGAGTAGTCCAGGGTACCCTTGAACTTTTTGTGTAGCTTAGGCTCACCTTGAATTTGTGATCCACCTGCCTGAGCCTCCCAAGTGCTGGGATTACAGTTGTGTTCCACCAGGCCTTGCTCTCAGAAATGACTTGACTCAGCTTCCTGTTAAAATAAGGAGGACACAGAGACCTAGTGGTATTTGATTGCTCAAAGTCATATAATTAGGTGAACTAGGTTTTAGACTCTAACGTTAACTATTCATTATTCTTCCTCATACTGCGTTGTTACTCCTAAATTTTGTAACTGGGCCTGCCAGCATGTTTCCTTAAAGATAATAAGGTGGTGGCCCCTCCCTGTAATCCCAGCACTCAGGAGGTTGAGGCAGGAGTATAGCCACAAGTTTGAGGCCAGTCTAGTGGGCTACATAGTGAGTTCAAGGCTTGCCTGAACTACATAGCAAGACTTATCTCAAAAAACAAAACAAAACCAAGGGGTGAGGGGAGATAGTACTACTGGACAAGAGTAAATATGGGTGTACATTTTGAATATGAGAACTAGAATGTTACTTTTATGTGCTTTGCTAATGATTTTCTTAACAAATGTACATACATTTTCAAGGCAGTATCCAAGCTACAAAGTGAGTTCAAGGCCAGCCTAAACTGCATAGCAAGACCCTGTCTCAAAAAGACAAAACAGTATCTGAGAACCCTAATTTTCTATTTTTCATTTTTATTTCACGTAGTATTTGAATAATCTAGCCATTGTCTCTATGCACAAAATTTTCAACATTATATACATATTTTCTTTCTTTTTTTTTTTTTTTGAAATTTTTTTGTATTAGAGATTGAACCCAGGGCCTTAACATTTAGCTGTGTTTCTAGTCCCCTGCCTTTTTTTTTTAAATTTTGAAACTACTTTTTTTTTTTTTTTTTGGTACCAGGGATGGGAATTGAACTCAGAACCTCGTGCCTGGCAGCACTTATGCTACTAAGTTAAATCCCCAGCCCTAATTTTTCGAGACAGGGTCTCACTGTGCAGTTCAGGCTGGCCTTGAACTCACTTTGTAGCCAAGGATGGTCTCAAACTCACAACAGTCAGTCCTCCTGCCTCAGCCTCCTGAGTGCTGGAATTAAAGGTGTGCACCACCACGCCCAGCTTAAAGACTTTTTTTTGGTATTGGGGATGGAACTCATGACCTTGCACTTGCCAGGTAGGTGCTTATGCCACTAAGCTAAATCTCATGCCCCTTGAAACTACTCTTGATAAGTTACTAACAGACTGAGCTCAAACTTGCAGTCCTCCTGCATCAGGCTTCCAGAGTGTCCCAGCTGTCTTTTGCTTTTAAAATTATGTCAAGAACATTTTCCACTTTTGTAATCTTTGAAAATTACTTTTATTTGAAATAAAAATGTACTTTTTACTATAAAAATTATATAGTTTTTCTAAGAAAATGTAGATGTGTATAACAAGAGTAATTTGTTTTATAAAATCGATGTTATTTTTGAATAATTGAAACCAAAGAGAAAAATACTTGGTAATGGAAATCTTTTTGGAGCCTAAGTACCTTAGTGTGAAATTCTGTGTATTTGTGCTAGAACATAGCTCAGTACAATGTCATTACTAGGAGTATCAGATAATTCTGGTTTATATTTCTAGGTAAGAGAGTGATGGGATTTCATTTTATCCCTGTGCTCTCCTTTGTCTCTCCTTCAAGATTTTCTCAAAATAAAATCTTACTCTTTTTTTGTGTGTGTGTTTTAATTTTATTGGTACACTTTAAGTATACATGATAATGTTCATCATAGAGAATTTGTACCTGTACATGATTTATCTTGCTGCTACTTCTTTTTTTTTAATCCACTTTAGCCCCTCTTCTGGTGGTGCACACCTGTAATTCCAGCATTTGGGAGGCTGAGGCAGGAGGATCACCTGGAGTATATAGTTAGTTCAAGACCAGTCCAAACTACTTAGTGAGACCCTGTCTCAAAAACCCAAAGAAATAAAAATAAAATCTCTTCTGCATTTATTTGTACAAGGCCAGAAAAATTTTGTAGTTTCATAGGAGCAAGTCTAGCTTTTTGAATAGCACTCTTAATTTTTGAATTAGTTACAGTGTTATCAGTACACTATCATTATTTCTCGATATTCAGGAATGGTGTGAGGGTACAAAAAAGAGGTGTAGCAGTCATTTAGAAATGAAGTTTGGTAGTGGGGTTTAAAACAGGCACATACTTAGTGCCTATATCTGGACGTGATAGTGACTGCAGAAACTTCCTGTCTGCTAGGCCTTGGGTGTGTCACATACATGCCTACCCTTGAGGAAGAGTAGACGTCTTGCTGCTCATATCATAATATGGGAGGAGAAAACAGTTGCTACGGTAATTGAGAAACAGCATTCCTGAGTCACTGAGTGTTTCTAAATGGACAACACCCCTTTTTTAAAGGAGTATCACAATCTTAGCACAGGCAGTAAGGAGGGAGGCCCACTAAGAAAATGAGGAAGACAGCACCAGTATTTAGAGCTCAAGAAATAGGTTAACATTATTTTGTTTTATAAATGTATATTCTAAAGTTTTATCAGAAACCTGGGATAGTTGAAAGAAAGGAAACTTTGCTTACTCTTCACTCACCAAATGACAGTATATACATGCTGGGCTTTTGCTTCTTTCCCAGCAGCAAAGGAGATGGGCATGTCTGCCCAATACTTCATAGGAAAATAGAATTTCCACACTCTGAGCACTTTCTTTATTGCCAGCTTGTTTTCCCAACCTGTCAGTGCCTTGTGGTGCAAGGAGCAAGCCATCTAACTAGTAGGAGGACTGCAGTATCCACCCGGATTCTACCTGTTACGTGCTGGACTAGTGAGCCAGAGTGGCCTTTCCTTTTTGCTTCTAAGCTGTCATCTTCCTCAGATGCAGGCTAGCCAGTTCCCAGGACCTTAAAATGAGCTGATGAACTATCCACAAAAAGTTATTTTTCCCTTTTCCTCAAAGACTTGCCTTCTTGGACCACTAGAGGACCATTTTGGACCTGTTAGAGAATTGACTCCTAATACTAACATGGTTTTCCCTTTGTTTTAATTATGATTGAGAAATGAGATTTATGGAAAGCAGACTCACTAATGGTTTGTTTTAGGCAGTTATGAAGAAACTTAGGTTTGTTGCTTTGAGTTAATAAGTAAATTACTTCAAATTTAAAGTAAATTATTGAAATAGGGAATGAACTACAATTATATAATGCTCTTTATGTGGTATTTCTGACCTGTGATTGTGATGACTACTGCCTAGAATCTTTCAGTACTCCCCGGATGGACTCAGAGTAAAGATACTGATTCTAGAAGGATAGGGTAGATTGAGAGAACTCTTAATTAGGAACAAAAGATCTTCCACTGTCCTCTACTGTGTTCCATTTGTTGTCTCATGTAAAATGTAATGAATTTATCATTTATTTATTACTCCCAGCTTTACTAAGATATGTTTTCACTGGGTTAAGTCACTGTTTTTTTGTTTTGTTTTGTTTTGTTTTGTTTTTGAGAAAATGTCTTGTTTTGCAATTCAGGCTGACCTTGAGCTCACTTTGTAGCCCAGACTGGTTTTAAACTTGGAACAATCCTCCTGCCTCAGCCTCCCGAGTGCTGGGATTACAGGCGTGCACCACCATGCCTGGCTCTTTACTGAGATATAATGAACATAAAAATTATACATGTTTATAGAGTACATAAAATGTTTTCTCACACATACACATCCTCAGTCACTGTGAAACCAAGAAATTTTATTCTCCATTGCTGAGTTTAGTTGTACAGGTGCTGGGGCAGTATGGAGCCAAATGAATAAACTGCCTAAATCTTACCTACTTCTTCAGCGTTTTTTCTGCAGTGGTCATGGAGGACATGCATCTGTCACTTCTATCTCGGTACTGTTAGGTAATCTTGAACTTCTTTTTCCCTTAAATGTATTTGGCTTTTCTGGCTTTCAGTTCATACTTTAAAATTCTTGGTCATTTTGTGTCTCTTTTTTACTTGCTTTCCTCTGAGATATCCTTTTTATTTCTTTTTTGAGGTATGTGCTTATATAACCCCTGTTTAGACTGTGGGCATCAATAAGTAATAATTGCAGAATCTGGTTTGTCATTCTGTAAGTGGTAAGTAAGTTATTCATTTGCCATCCTTCTTGGGCCATTTCTTGAAAATGGAAGAGAAAATTCATATTGCTTTTAAAGTTATCCATATTTCCTTCTTTCCAGTTCTAATCAACTTCTTTGTAAGGAGTGGAAATTACTGAAGAAGGGATATGAGCCAGTTTCAGTGGTTCCATCATATATTAGCTTTTACAAAGCACTTTGAAAAACAGAGTACTTCGTATTCATTTCATTATTTTATTCTTCACACTAGTGCTATGAGATAATGTAGTCTTAAAGATAGAAAGATTGAAACTGTGGTAGATTAAAAAAGCTTACTGTCCATTAGTGGAAATGTGGTAAGTTGTGTGGTAAAGCTAGGTTAGGACTAATTTATAATTGAATTCAAGTCCATGTCGTAACCCTAGTTGCCTCATTATCTTAAGGAACTGAATGTTGGTCCTGTGATAGAACAGAAAAATGAATCATTGCTGGACCCTGATCTCTGCTGTGTATAATTCTGAATGTTATAACAGAGGCTTCATATGCTTTTCCTAGGTAGACGTATTAGGACTTGAAAGGAAGTTGTTGTTGGCTCATGAATATATTCAGTGGGCTGAAGCACCAAGCAGGGTCTCCTGGTTTCATTCTTAGGGCAAGACTTTACTCTTAAAGGTTTAGTCTATTGGTTTACTGTCCCAAGCAATCCTATTGTTCCATCATAGACCTGATCTGAAACTTTTTTCACTTTGTTCAATTTGAATAGTAATGAATGTTTGAATATACTGTGCTTACAATGATGTTTGTAAACTTACAGTGATGTTAATTTTTAAAGTAATTATTAAAGTTTGGGACTTAGCAAATGAGCAGAACATGTCTTTTGTCTTTTATAACTATGTGGTTCATAGAAACAGTTACAATACTGTTGTAAGAAGGATCTGATATAAAATATTTAGGTGACCTGGGTGAGTTTTTTAGGTCTTTTTTTTTTCTTTTGGTATCAGGAATCGAACTCAGGACCTTGTGCTTGCTAAGAAGGTGCTGTGCCACTGAGCTACATCCCCAGCCCCAGTTCTTTTGACTATAGCTAATTGTAAAATTATATCGTAGACAAGAAATAGATCTTGCTGTGTTGTTGGAGTGCAGCATCACCTAGTCTAGTCTTTAGGTATGTATTTTACAAAATTGTTTCTGTAGTAAGGATAATGCAATCACCTTTACGGAAGGAGCTCTCAACATTATTGTATTTAGGATCTCAGTGGTCCTAAAACGTGTGTGTCTGATTTGTTGTTGTTGTTGCTGTTTTTAAATAAAGCCTAAAGAAAGCATACTTGTAGTTTTATATATAGGATGCTAGAAATAAAAGATCGACTCATATTTTTCCTTTAGGCCAAGATCTAGACAAATTCCAGATTTCAGCAGTTTGCTTAATATACACGTTTTGTTGCTGTGCAACAAATCACCACAGATTTAATGGTTTAAAACAAAACACATTTATTAGCTCACAGTTGAGTTGATCAGAAGTTGAGCATGGACAGTGTGTTTGGGTTCTCAAGAGTATCAAAGGGCTGAAATCAGAATGTGAACTGAACTGTATTCTCACGTGGAGGCTCTGGGGAAAAAATTGCTTCCAAGCTCATTCATGGAAGAATTCAGTCCCTCGCATTTATGGAACTTAAGTCCCTGTTTCTTTGCTGGCCGTCACCTGGAGACTACTCTAGACACCTGGAGGCTTCCTGTTATCCTTCTTGGCCCCCTCCATCTTTAAGCTGGGAGTAGCATGCTGAATCCATATGTGTCTAACCTCTAGATTTAAAGGGCTCGCGTGATTGGGTCCAGCCTGCTTGGATAATCTTCCTTTCTTAAAAGTCAGTTTGCCTTAGTACCTGATCACAGTCCTGGCAATTATATGGGGTATGTACATCAGCCTGGGAGTTTTAGGAGATATGTTGGAAGTCTACCTACCATACTTAATACATCCCTCACTCTGAATTAGCCCATGAACAGGGGTGGATGTCAGAAAAGAGAGAGGTAGGAGTTGAGTATACTGAAGCAGTTAAATGAATTGCATTTTGATTATAGGTATTATGAGAAAACCTATAGTTCCCGGGATCCTAGGCCTGCTAGAATCATCACAGGGTGTTGGGGCAAAGTGGAGTTCAGCTGTGCTATTGTGGTGGTGGTTCACTTAGTGAAGAACTCAGATATAATTGTAGTTGTTTGGCATAAGTTAGCCTAAACTAAATCTTTAGAAAATACTGAGATCCAGAGCTGTGGGTTTGTATTCTTTGCTAACAGCATGCTTTGGGCAGCCATGATTAGCTGTACCGGTGAAGCTTGGTGGTAGGAATTGGAAACACTTTTGCTTTGTAATGTACTCTGTTTTCAAAGTAATGTTTAGTCATATTCTCTTATTAGATCCCTGCTAACCTCTGCTGCTAAGAACACTATGTAACCTTTTACATGAGCATCCTTGCCAAGAGATCACCTGTAATTGCCCTTTTTCTGATTAGAGTGAAAAGTTAAAAATTTTCAGAGAACAAGTAGAGGTGAATCAGTTCCCAAGATATAAGTTTATTATGTAGGTACAATTATATTACTAGGGGAAACACTGAGAACCTCTGTCTTTAAGACTGCCAACTTTCATCCCATTCACCCACTTTTTAAAAGCAGAAGTATTAATACATAAAATCACTGCCAGAACAACAAATTCAGTTATGGAAAACGACTACTAAAGTTCATTTATATTTATTATGATAATAACTGATTAGGGTGTGTTTCAAGATCAGTGTTATTTATTTTAATTAGTTTGTCTTCACAGGACATACCTTGGGATTCTTTGACTTTTTTTGTTGTTGTTTCTTACAAACTATAAATTATTTAGGAAGTTTCTAATTTCCAATAGATGGTAACCAAAAGATTTATCTTACCACATATTACATTAGGATGTGGTAACTGAATCAAGAACTGAATTAACTCTCTGAAAGAGGAGTAAAAGGACAGCTTTTCATTTTTATGTTGATTGATGGTTAGTGCAGAGCTATACCCTACCAAGTGTGTTTGTATTTAATGTTACTTTTGCTGCAGTGTATCTTTGAGCAGTTTGTGTTGATTTAAGTAAGATTTGATAAAACTGAGTCTCCTAGAGAAAAAGCTCTTAACAAATGCAATTTTCTTAAGTTTTATATACCAGGTAATAACTTTTAGACATTTATTACTAATCCATTAAGTAAAAAGTCCTATAGAATAAATGTGCTTTTATTAATAATTATTTGTATATAAATGAAAAATTATAAAAGTTGAACAACCAAAAATTTAGACTGTATGCAAAAAGGGCAGTAGTATTGCCGCTGTCAGGTGGAGGAATAAAACTGAATACTATCTTTGAGTCATAGACTGTCTTTACATTATCTGAGAAAGACAAGAGCCCCTTCTGAGGAAGGATATCAATGGGCCAAATCATGAGTGAATTCGAAGACACAGGGTTATCACAGATGACCATCTGGCTAGATTGCAGTTAATGCCCAGTGCTAGGTATCCAGCAAAAATACGGTTGAGGGAAGAGTGCGCTTTGTTCTACTTCTTGGCTCATTGTGGCCAACTTCTGACTCTTCTGAATAAGTCAAAACAGAAAAATTCTGTGAGTGGAATGAGTGTCCTTGATAATCCAGGTAGTAAAGCAAAGAGAGAAGAGAAGAAACTCAAAATATGTGGTCCAGTGAAGCCAAGAACCTGCATCAGGCTCTCTCAGGTTTATCAGTTTAAGAAACTATAATAAAAGCAAATCCTGATGATCATGATCTTCAAGGATCTGACCTAAGTCTCTGTGTTCCATTTATTTATTTGTTAGTTCATTCATTCATTTATTTATGGTGCTGGGAATGAATCCCAGCACCTCAAGCATGCTGAGAAGCATAGACACTAATTTTTAGCTGGTTGCTTTCTGTGCCTGCCACAGAGCAGTCATCTTGGAATCTTTATAATTAGGGATTTCTTTTACCTCTCTGATGTGTTAGGTCTCCTATTTCTTGTATTTCATGTTTCCTGCTTTCTTGATTTGTTCCTTCATTTTGAGGGAATGGAACATATCCTACAATCTTTAGTCACATTTGATTTGATAGTCTTGATTGGATATAGTATTGTGGGTTTGAAAAAAAATTTTTTTTAAAGACGACATTCTGTTTTCATCCACCCATTGGTATTACAGTTAAGAAATCCAGAGCTGCTCCGATTCCTTTGTATATGACTTATTTTCTTCCTTCTGTAGAATTTTATAGGATATTCTTTGTATTTCCGGTGTTTTGAAATTTTACTGGTAGGCCTTTGTGCAACCTGTTTTTGTCCTTGTTCTTTAGCAATGAGAAATTTAGTTTATTTCTTTGTGCAACCTGTTTTTGTCCTTGTTCTTTAGCAATGAGAAATTTAGTTTATTTCCCTAATAACTTACTCCTCTTTGTTCTATTTTCTCTTATTGTTTGGATTCTGGGCTTTCCAAACTTGTCTTTTAATTTTTCTTTCTCTTGTTTTTTTGTCTCTCTCTTTGCTGTACTTTTTGGGGGGATTTCCTCAATTCTCATTTTGTAGTTCTTTAAGTTTTAATTTGTTTTCATATTTTCAAGTTCTAAAGATTCTTTTTCCTTTGAGTGTTTCTCTTATAGATTTAATGATTTTTTTAAAAAAAGTTGTATTCTCCTTGTATTGTTTCTATATAGTAAGTTGTATTTTTTTTGTTTTTGTTTTTGTTTTGGCTTTTTGAGACAGGGTCTCGCTATGCAGTTCAGGCTGGACTTTAGCTCACTTTGTAGCCCAGGCTGGTCTCGAACTCACAACAGTTGTCCTGCCTCAGCCTCCCAAGTGCTGAGATTACAGGCATGTGCCATTGTTATATTATTATACAGAGTATTTTCATTGCCCCAAAGGTTTCTCTGTATTCTGCCTGTTCACCCCTTCCTCATTCCCCCCTGCAGCCACTGATCTTTATATTATCTCCATAGTTTCACCTCTTCTAGAATATCATACAGCTGGGAGCATAAGTCTGTAATTTTTTCAGACTGGCTTCTTTTCACTTAGTAATACATATTTATGATTTCTCCATGTCTTTTCATTATTTGATAGCTCATTTTTTTTTAGCACTGAATAATATTCCATTGTCTTTTACGTACCACAGTTTGTCCATTTGTCTACTAAGGAAATGTATTGGTTACTTCCAAGTTCTGGCAGTTACGAATATATAAAACCGCTATATGAATATATAAAACCGCTATGTGCAGGTTTTTGTATAGACATGTTTTAAACTTTTGGATAAACTAACACTAAGAGCTTAATTGATGGATGGTATGTTTAGTTTTATAAGAACCTGCCAAACTCTTCCACAGTGGCTCTCCAGTTTTACATTCCCATCAACAATGAGTGAGAATTCTTGTTCCACATCTTTTCAAGCATTTGATATCTTCAGTGTTCTGGATTTCGACCATTATGATAGGTTTATAATGGTATCACATTGTTTTAGTTTGATTTCCTTGATGACGTATGATGTCAAACGTCATTTAATATACTTATTTTTGTCATCTGTGTATCTTTTTTTGGTGTCTGTTACAGTAATTGTTCCTTTTTTTTTTTTGGTCCCATTTTTAAAATTTGGTTTTACTGTTGAATTTTAAGAGTTTTTTTTCTTTTTTGGTATATTTTGGATAGTAGTCCTTTGTTAGATGTGTCTTTGAGAATATTTCTTCCTAGTCTAATGGTTTGTTTTCTCATTGTCTTGTAGTTGACTTTCACAGAGCAGTAGTTTTAAATTTTTTCTACCAAAGAGTCAGATATCCCAGTAGCTTTAGTGAAAACCAACTTAGTAACAACTTGTTTGAAGTAAGTTTTTAGAGAGAGTGAGCAATTAAATTTTTAAAAACTTTTTTTTCTTCTGTTCCTTCCCGCTGTCCCTCTATATTTTTAAAATTGGTGCAGGACACCTACAAAGTTCTAGACTCCACAGTAGTTAGTCATTAGGTATTGTCTTTGCTTAATAGTTTTGACTTTAATGTTAATAAATGTTATTGTGTAGGATATAGTTTTTGAAATCCATAATGCCTACTTTATTATTTTAATTGAATTAAAACCATGATTACTGAAACTTCAATAGTCTTTACAGTTTTCAAGTATGGTCATAAACTAACTCTTACTCTCTACGTATATAATATAAAATGTCACAATATGTCAGCACTGTCACAGGAAGATTTTTTAAGACTGTCATATAAAATTATATTTTTATAACAATAATGTTATAATTACAAACAAAGTATTTAAAATTCTTTTGTAGCATTGTTGGAGACCTGGTCTAGATCCACAGTTTCCCAAATGAGTGTACGGCGAAGGCAGACATAAATGAGGCAAGTGGTATGATTTTAGGGCTCCAGGAGGATCAGAACCCTTCTGCAGAGTTTTGAGACTCTGAGGCTAAGACAAGAAATGTCTTTGGGCAGCCCGTATTTATTTTTTCAGTCAAGGAAGGAATTAAAGTGGAAAAAGCAGGCACCTCAGCAGGATCTTGGGAGTGGTTTAAAGACTTTTCCAAGTAGCAGATTGTTAATTTAGAAGTATCTTGACCTTGGGTATAATGTGGGATGACTCACAAAGGTGTAGATGATCTTACTCTAGGAAGAGTCAATGGGAAATCTCAGATGGGTGGTACCAATGATCCCAATTCTTCTTTTTATATCCCATAAGGGAATATGTAAAACCAGTCACTATGAATTTGTGGTCCCCAACATAGCATAAGTTCTAAAGACTAAAGAACCAAGTATTTTATGTTAATAAATTTTTTGTTTTGTTTTGTTTTTTGAGACAGGGTCTCACTATGTAGTTAGGCTGGTCTGGAACTCACTGTGTAGCCCAGGCTGGCCTTGAACTCATAGCAAGCTTCCTGTCTCAGCCTCCTGAGTGCTGGGATTACAGGTGTGCACCACCAAGCCTGGCATTTTAATAAAATATTGAAAGACTTGTCTTCCCATAAATTTGACACTGATTCATAATTACATAAAGAATGTATATCTGGGTGGCACATTCCTGTAATCCCACCACTTTGGGAGACTGAGCCAGGAGGATAGTAAGTTTGAGTACAGCCTGGGCAACTTACTGACCCTATTTCAAAACTTAAAAAAAAAAAAAAGAAGTAAAAAGAACTGGAGGTATAACTCAGTGGGAAGGCTTAAGGTTCAATCCTTAGTATCACAAGGAGAAAAAAGAAAAAGAATGCATAAGTATTACATACTAGGTTATTCATCATTGAAAATAATTGTGGAACTGAACATACTCATTTGATGTCGCTAGTTTTTAAGCCATTCTTTCAGTAAAAACAGCCTTTAATATAACTTACAAATGGTTTCACTAACTGTAACACTGATGCAGCAAGTATCAAGCATATATTGCTTGTTTATGTGTTGTACGAGTAAAAGTCTATGAATCTTAATTTATATTTTTGTCTTAGTCACCATTGGAAATAAGGGGTCAGTAAGAGGTATCAAAAATGATGATTATTTCTCATTTGAAAAAATAAAAGTCATTTGTACCTTATATTATTTATAGTTCTAAAGTAGTCTATTCGGTTAAGGCAATAAAGACCAAAAAGGTTTGTTTATAGATTATAAAGCCTGGTAATTCATCTTTGGCTTAGAAGCCAATGCACAAATTCTTATACTTTAATAGATAATGTATTCATAGTTTTCTTTTTTAAAATTAAGGCCAGTTTATCACTTATTTCATGAATCCTGTTTTTGGTGCTGTGTTTAAAAAAAAAAAAAAAACCCATTGTTATACCCAAGGTCTCCTAGGTTTTCTCCTGTGTTATCTTCTAAGAATGTTAGTTTTGGACTTTACAGGTGGTCCATTTTGTGAAGGGTGTAAAGTTTGTGTGTAAATTCATTTTTTTTTTTTTCATATATGGTTGTCCAGCTTTCTAGCACCAATTGTTGTAAAGACTGTCTTTGCTCCATTGTATTGTCTTTTCTTCTTTGTCAAAGATCAGTTACCTGTATGTGGGTCTATGTCTGGGCTCTTTATTCTATTCCATTGATCTTTTTGTTGTTTTGCCAGTATCACATTCTTGATTACTGTAGCTTTACAGTTAGTATTAAATAAGATTGTTTTTGCACTGTAACCATTTTTGGTAAATATAACAAACCATTTTTGTTGTTGTTGGGATTGAACCCAGGAATTTGAACATGCTAGGCAAGCACTCTACCACTAAGCTACAGCCCCAACCCTGTAGTAATTCTTAAGAGTCCTGTAGTGCCAGTGCTTCAAATTTGTTATTCTCCTTCAGTATTGTGCTGAGTGTTACGAGTCTTTTGCCCTTCCAGTTTTTCAGTATCCACAGAATATCTTTCAGGGATTTTAGTTGAGACTGAATTTAATCTGCAGATCAAGGTAGGAAAAAGTAACATCTTGAAATATTGAGTCTTCCTGTCCATGAATATGAAATAGCTACCTATTTAGCTAGTTAGTTGATTTTATTCATCAGATTTATAATTTTAGATCTTGTACATATTTTGTTAGATTTATACCTAAGTATTTCATTTTAGGGATACAGGACTAATGGTTATGTTAACTTTTTGTCACTATGACAAAGTACCTGACATAAACAGCTCAAAGGAGGAAAGGTTTATTTTGGCTCATGATTTCAGAGGTACTCGAATCAATCCCTGTCACTTGGCTCCATTGCTTCTGGGCCCCTAGTGAGTCAGAATCATCACTACAGAATGGCATGGTAGAGGAAAGCTGCTAACCTCATGCCAGCTAGGAAGCAGAGGAGGAAAGAGCCAGAGAAGAAGGGCCTCGGGATAAGATACAGTCCTCAAGGTCATGCCACTATGACCTACACCTTTCACCTAGGCCAGTGGTGGTGCTCCTGTGGCATCCATACAACAGCTGACTGTTTGTTTTCATTGAAAACTCTGAAAAGTTCACCACTGCTGAACTAGGCTCTACCTCCTAATAGCCCATTCAGCTGTGAACTCATCAGTGGATTAAACCATTGATGAGGTTAGTACCCTCATCATCTAATCACTTCCCAAAAACTGTACCTCTGGATATGCTGCATTGGGGACCAGGGTTCCAGTATAATGAGGATTTTGGGGGATGTTTTAGCTTCAGACCATAACATGGATTTTGTTTTGTTTTTTGGTTGTTGTGTTTTTAATTTCTTATTCCATTTGCTCAATGCTGATGTGCAAGAAAGTGATTGGTTTTTGTGTATTAACCTCATATCCTGCGTCTTTTATGTAATTGCTTATTCTAGTTTTTGTTTCTTTCATATTTTCTGCGTAGACAATCATGTCGTCTGTAGGGAAAGATAATTTTGCTTTAAATCTACATGTCCATTTCCTTTTCTTAGTTCATTAGCTAGAAAAATTAAAAAGGAGTGAGAGGTCAGAGTGAACTTCCTTAGTATAGCATAGGCTAGGACAGGAGAATTTGGGTTGGGAACCAAACCTAGCTGTAGGGTTTTGGTTTTTGGCTTTTGGTTTTCTGGTTTTTGGTTCTTGGTTTTTTTGTTTGTAAATATTTATGAAGTTGGACAAGTTCTCTATTCCCAGTCTAGATGCTAAATTTTCATAATGCTTGATCTGTATTTAGTTTCCATAATATCTACAAATGAAAAAGTAAGGTGTTCTTGACATACTTAACTTTAACACTAATGATAAAATGCTAGTTTTTAAGCCAGGCATGGTGGTGCACACCTGAAATTCTAGCACTTGGGAAGCTGAGGCAGGAGGATCGTTGTGAATTCCAGGCCAGCCCAGGATACAAAGTGAGTTCAAAGTGAGTTCAGGGTCATGGTGAACTGCACAGTGAAATCCTGTCTCAAAAAGACCAAACAAATTAGTTTTTAAATTTAAAAAGTTACGGATTTAGCTCAGCGGCACGAGCACCTGCCTGACAAGCGCATAGTCATGAGTTTGATCCCCAGTACCAAAAATAAATAAATAAATAATACATATTTTTTTAAAAGTTAAAATTTCTCAGTTGTACTAATCATATTAAAAGTGCTCAATAGTTACATGTGGCTAGTGGCTACCATATTGAACAGTTGAGTTAGAATAATCTACTTAGACTATGTAGTGTTGAGTCATTTTTTGATTCCCTAGAGAAGATTCTTCCAGCCTTTTGCCACAAGACCAGAGGTCGGTTTGCCAGGGTCTGAGACACTGGAAGGGGAAGTACTAGATGTCTCAGTACAGTGTAGAGATAGATTTACTTACTTATCTTTTTCATGTGGGATCCTTTCTCCACAACTATGCCAATCCAGAGACCTTCTGTTTTAACGTTTTCTGAGAATAAGCTTTCAGACTTCTACTGAAGGAAGACAAGGTCGTTTCTAATGGCATGGTGGGGAGTTGGCGAATCTGTATTTCTTCAACAGCTTTTTCTTTTTCTTATTAGCTTCCCAATCCCTCTGTCCCTCATTTCCTTAGGTATTTGACATCACTATTTCCTGAGCCTTTTGAGGGCCCTTATATATAATAATTTGAGCTGATGGTTATTCTTTCTTATTTAAGATTTTTTTCAGTGTCTTTGGTTTAAATAACTAGTCCTTTTAATGCCTCAGCTTCAAATTTTACTTGCAGTTCCTTTTTTTTATTCTTCCTGACCTTGTAGGCTCTTTCTATCCATTAGTCTTGTCTTAAAAAATAAACTTTTTCTGTAGATTTACTCTTTATTCATAAAACAGATGTTGATGTTTTAGAAAATTTAATTCAGTGTCCAGATTTATTGTTAAAGGTTTTAGTGGTAGTATTTAATGGAAGACTGCATAGGAGGGACAGGAAGTGAGCTATGATAATAAGATAATAATACAGTTAAAAAAGAAAATCCTGACTAGAAAGCCACATTATATATACTCTACATATTTTATATATACTCAATATATATACTTACATCCTCTCAATATATATACAATCTATAAGAAAAATGTACATAATATTAAATAAGCAAACCATAAACCCTAAATATACTATAGCAACAGGTTTCCATTTCAATAATTGAGTTTGCTGCTTTTAGGTGTTTTATTAGATTTTGCAACAACTTTCTGCCAGTACCTTGATTTACTGTTGGTTGTTGCTGCCCTCTGTTGGACTAGTTCAGAAAATGCAGGTTTTATTCTGCATGGATCACTGGCAGTCCTTATTCCAAACTGAGCACTAATACATGGGTAATTTTTTTTAAAGGATCAAATACAGTATATCTCTAATGATATCCAATGAATGCAAAGAAGACTGGTGTCTTCCTACTAATGAAAATGTGTCTTTATTATTCTTATCTGGAATGAAGAATTAGTGGCATGAAATAGGAGCAATGCAGAAAAATCTGGGGAAATGCAGATTTTTGGGCTTTTGAATGTGGAGACTTGAGTTCCATACTCAATTTAGCTTCTATTCATGTAACTTTATGATTTACTTCACCTGTCTGGGTGTCAGTTTCTTCTTGGAAACAATGAGGAGATAGGAAAGACTTTGAGGGCTTCGCTGGGGATTTACATTTGGGGGTTAGCATTTTAGGAAAGCTGCCTCAGATTGTTGTGTGTGTTCATAGGTACTAAGAATGATGTCTCAGGATCAGACCTCAGAGAACTTAGTCCTGAACTGAGTAGATGAGGCAGACAATCAAAAGACCATTATAAGTCAGAGTTAATTCTCCAAGACCAGCGAGTTATCTATCATTGTGAAAACAAAGACAAGTACCCATCCAGTTACAGGAAGAATTATCCTGTAGGATCTGTCAGAGTAACCTTCTTCAGCCCACACTGTGATTTTAAGACTAACTCCAACAGAAGCTTGACCTCTTTTAGGCCATGGAAGATGAAAAAAGTGAAGATTTACAGTTTACACTGGATTCAACTGAATTGTGATATGAGGAACGTTGAATGTAACTATGCAGATTTTTCCCTGTCCATAGAAAGGCTAGAAAAACAGCTTCATGGAAGGGGCAGAACTAGTTTTTCATTAGCTGAGAAAGGTTAGTCAACAGCCATTTACTAAACTTTTCCATGAACGTAAAAGAGAAATAAGATTTAAAATTTAGTAGGGTGAAGAAAAATTCCTACTTCTGAACCTGCTTGTTGAGACTTAATGTTATTTATATAAAGAAGATAATATAAAACACAGTAATTATAAACTGAATGCCCATATAATCACCACCCATGTCAAGAAGCACCTCAAAAGTTACATTGTCCCCTCTCCCTTCACAGTTTTTCCACTCATCCCAAGTAAGCACTGTTTTGACATTTGTGGTAATCATTCCTTTTATAATTTTGCATCATAAATCATATAATACAGGCCTACATGTTTTTAACCTTAATGTATATGAAATAGTATTTTGGTATTATTGTTTATGAGTAGTTATAAAATTGTTCATTTTACTTTCATAATTATTTTCCATTATATCAATGCACTAGTTTATTTTTCCATTCTGCATTTGATGGCTGTTTGGATTGTTCTGTTTTTGTTGTTGTAGCATGACTGTGAACTCATGCCACATATCCTGCTACATATGTGCACATTTAGCAGGTTAGATATGTAGAAGTTGATGGCTTGAGTTTAGTGTATATGAACATTTAACTTTACTAGGTAATGCCATTTTGTTTTCCTGACTGACCACAGCAGTTTACAAGAACCCTTGTTGCTCTACAGCCAGAGACCTGATAGATTTTGCCAAATTTGAGAGTGCAAAATTGTATCTTACTGTGATTTTAACTTTCATTTCTTTGTTTACTTAATGAAGTTGTGCACCTTTCAAAAGGTTTTCAGTCATTGAATTTGCAGTCTGTTCAGTTCCTACCTGTTTATTTGTTATTATTATTTTTGTTTTTGTTTTTGTCTTTGAGTCTTAGGCTAGTGTCCTTACAACTCGTCCTCTCCCTTACCTGAGGGAATATGCTAAACAGTAGGCTGAAACCTTTCAGCTTGTTGGAAACAGCGTGGTCATTTCATTTATTTATTTTCTTTTCCTTTTTTTTTTCCCAATCCACTTGAGTTTGGGAAGTTTCTTAGCATTTCATTGATCTTTCTTCTCCCTCCTTTTCGTGTTTCCTAGACTTTGAAGCGACTCATGGCAGATGAGGTAAGGAAACTCTGTTTGGCATGTGCATGTTTTAGCTCATTTTCCATACTGTAACACTGATCAGTGTCCGTTGCATTAACTTTCTTTAACTTGTAGTGGTGATAGGGGAATCTAGTATGGGAGCACCTAAGACCTTTCCCTAACTCTTTGTGGTTAATTAATTGCATGCATTTCCGTGGTACCTTCATTAACTTGCAAAGTTGCACAGTCTTTTAAACTCCAAACTAACTTGCAGTCTGAATGCCACTCATATCACTTGAAGCATCACAAACTTCCATACAGTTACTGTTATTTTTACATGGGTTGGGCCAATAGTTTATAGGTGTGTCATTTTAATTTGAGCATCTGTACTTGAAATTTAAGGAATAGTTCATTACCATTTGATTGATACCATGTATACCTCTGAAGTACATCATATTCTTCGCTAACTAGATAGTTGTTACTAAAAGGAGACTTTGAAGAGTACGTATTACATTTTTGCTCCCTTCATAACCCAAGTGCCATGGAAGGTACAAAAAGGAGAAAGGAATGATTCTATTTTTTAAGGCATTTGCTTGTGTATCCTACGTGACATGCATCTTAAAATCCGTAGTCATACTCAACTCTGGAAGAGAAGGAACCTCTGAGGGCCTGGCCACATGTATTATTAGTATAAGAAATCTAAGGGTATTTAACTGAGATAGTTATGTACGTAAGGTATTTGTAGTTCTGGTGCCAGACAGTTTAGCAATGGGAGGGGAAATCAAGAACAAAGCTATCTTTTAGACGTTAAAATCCTAATAGTTCAATCCTCCTATCTTTAAGAGGGATGAATATTAAAGTATGGTCAGCATGCTAAATTAGTTATATGGAAGACTGATCTCTTCTTTCGTGTTAGAAGAGTCTTGAACTGCTCTTGAACCAAAGGAACCATATATGCACGGGGTTAAAGGATTGGTTATTTGATGTGTAGTTTGTTTGGTAAATAAAAATGGGTCATCGCTAATACTTTTTTCTTTCACAGCTGGAGAGATTTACCAGCATGAGAATTAAGAAGGAGAAAGAAAAGCCCAATTCTGCTCATAGAAATTCTTCTGCATCATATGGGGATGATCCCACAGCACAGTCATTGCAAGATATTTCAGATGAGCAAGTTTTAGCTCTCTTTGAACAGATGCTGGTAAGTTTCCCACCCCGAAATGTAGTTTCTTCCTGCAAATGCACTTACAGGTATGGTGTTTTGGCTATATATATATATATATATATATATAAATTTTTTTTTAAAATGCATGGTTCCCCTTAACTAGTCCTTTATAAGAAACAATTCTAGGCTTAATGGGAAACTTTTAAATATTGATCCTATTAAATAAGGGACTACATATATAAGTACCAGGCAATGGGATTGGAATCTATGATGCTTGCAAACATTTGAGCACTGATCACCTTGTTAATGTTCTTCTGTACAGCAATACTTTATTCACAAAGATGTGGTATGAGTGGAACCAATTCTTATGGTAGTCTGGAGATCACCTTTTGGTTAAACCAGAGTAGGTGAAGTAATGAAGCATTCATAGTGAACTGTAGGTATGAATGAGAAATAGGCATTTCCCCAAGGTTCTGTATTTATCGGTGAATCTAGAAAAGAGAATGCTGATGGTAAATCACTAGAAGACTGTTAAATGTTGTGTCTTAAATCATTTGAATAATCAAGTATACTGCAATGTGACTGACTTTGCTACCCTCAGTGAAAAACACTGAGGAGAACACGCTGAGATTGAAAGAAAAAAAAAAAAAGTAATGTGATTAGGGTCTGGAGTTGTTGCAGATTTTACTGGTGTTTGGATGACACCAGTTATCCAGTCCTTCAGTCTGAAGCAATATGTACGATCCATCCTTAATGCAAAAAAAAAAAAAAATACTCTATGAGCTGGGTGCAGTGACAGATGCCCATAATTCTAGCTACCTAGGAGACTAAGGCGGTAGGACCATAAGTTCAAGGCCAGTCTGGGCAACTTAGAGGACCTTGTCTTTTAGTAAAAAGGGTTGAGGATATAGCACAGCATTCCCTGGGTTTAATCCCCAGTGTCGCAAAACAAAAACAATACATGTAGTTTTCTTTCATTAATACAGAAGAAATTGCTCATTTATATTTAGTCAGTTTTTAAGCATATATATGTATAAAAATGTCTATATTGGACCGATGAAAAATAGCTCAGTGGTAAAGTGTATGGTTAGCTTGCATGAAGCCCTGGGTTCAGTCCTTAGACGTGTGTACACATGTGCAAGTGCTCACACAGACACACACAGACACACACAGACACACACGTACTGTCCATAGGAATTTTTTGTTTTTTTTGGGTACTGGGAATCAAACTCATGACCTCGCACTTGCCAGGCAGGCGCTGTTTTGCTGAGCTATATCCCCAACCCATCTATAGGAATTTATACCAAAATGTTAGCCACATTTATCCCTGAGGGATTTTCGTCAGCTATAATAGCTTAAATCTTTAGGAATCAATAAAACATCTGTTCATTAATTATTTACCGTGCTCAGCTTATCACTAAGCATTCTACAAAAAACACTAAAAATTTTAAGAAATTCAAGATAACTTTGTTCTTTCTTTTTTTTTCCTCTCTGTCTGCTAGCTGGATATGAATCTGAATGAGGAGAAACAACAACCTTTGAGGGAGAAGGACATTATTATCAAGCGGGAGATGGTGTCCCAGTACTTACACACTTCCAAGGCTGTGAGTCCTGGGGCAGGTACCCTTGACATGGGAGACTGTGCCCTTATCTTGAACCTATTTGGCCAACTCTGTGTAATATGTTACATCTGCATTGCTTCTGTTTCATTTCATTACCATAATATACTAATTTTCTATTTTGAGTTACCATTCTTACATACTTTTTTTTTTGTATGACTTAAACCTTCACGACATATGGGGATGAGCACTTCGGAGTCTCATGTAGTTTGATTGACTTTACAGTGGATTCCTACCCTGATATTATTAAACTATAAGCTGGGTTTGGTGGCGCATGCCTGTAATCCCAGCATTTGGGAGGCTGAGGCAGGAGGAGTGCCTCAAGTTCAGGGCCAACCTGGGCTGCAAAGTGAATTATACAGCAAGATCCTGTTTCAAAAAAAAAAAATTTTTTTTAAGCTACTAGCTCCCAGTTGTGACTAGACCTAATGTTTACTAATCTCTCTACATGTTTCCTTTGTAGGGCATGAGCCAAAAGGAGAGTTCTAGGTCTGCCATGATGTACATTCAGGAGTTGAGGTCAGGCTTGCGGGATATGCCTCTGCTCAACTGCTTGGAGTCCCTTCGTGTCTCTCTCAACAACAACCCTGTCAGGTGAGGACACCAAGGAAGTACATAGGTAGAAATCCAATGTTGGAGTTCAGTGGTGATTAAAGAGCAAAGGAGCCAGGAAAGTATGAGAATGGTCTGGATTCAGAATAGAGTTGCCAGGATAAACTATTTACATGAACAAATAATAATTATTGACATGATATAACATTGTTTCTCTGTTCCTTACAGTTGGGTACAAACATTTGGTGCTGAAGGCCTGGCTTCTTTATTAGACATTCTCAAACGACTTCATGATGAAAAAGAAGAGAGTCCTGGGTGAGGAATTCCAGGTCTTTGCATTTTCTAGGTGGAGGGCTGTAGGGGCTTGACTCTTTGCTGTAAAGGAAATACTAACAGGTAAATATAGTCAGGCATGATGACTTATACCTGCAATCCCAGCACTCAGGAGAAGGCTGAGGCAGGAAGATCACTGTGAGTTTGAGGCTAGTTTGGAATATATAGTGAGATGCCATCTCCAAATAAATAAATGAAATAAAAAACTCAGTTAAATGTAAAGTGACAAACTAGGGGGGTAGGCTGTTACCTGAGGAAGGGGTTTATTTTAGGGTGACCAGAGGGTGAATGAATATTATAGACACAGGAAAGGGAGGAGGAGCTTAGATTTCATAGTGGATAATGTGGGATGTATACTGTAGAAGATTATTAGTCTTCTAGGCTTCTGTGTCAGCCTGGAAATAGGATCTGATTTCATCCAGAGCTGTCTGATGATCTAGTGTGGGTTAAATCACATTTGAAAGTCTTAGAATATGCTTAATCAGTTTGGCAGTATTTCTACTGCAATCTTCAGAGTTGTAATAATTCTGGGAATACCTCATACTTAAGTTGTCTTGAAGATAACCTGAGCCAGGGTGACTTCCTCTACTTTGAGACAAGAACATTACAGGGCTTGGGCCTCCTGCATGTACCTTCTCAAACTTAATAGCAAACAGTAATAGACAGAGTGTTATTCTAATGGAATTTAACACTTAGGAGTCTAGAGGGAATTAAAGGACAGGTTTTAATGTAATACTAAATTATTCGATTACAAGAGGACTAGTCAAAGTCTTTGATGATGGGGTTCCCTTGTCAGCTTTTTTTTTTTTGTCAGTGTTTCTAAGTCAAGTGCTGTGTGTTTAGACTTTACTCAGCTACTAGTTGGGGGTCTTCCTAAGATCCTTGTTTGCAAGATTAAAAAGTCAGCTGAGAAGGGGGTGTAGAATAAAGAGACCTTACTGATTATGTCTTTTTCTTGTAGAAGCTATGATAGCCGGAACCAGCATGAGATTATTCGCTGCTTGAAGGCTTTTATGAACAACAAGGTGAAATTTTTACCATTCTCACTCTAGTCCCTCTCTGGTCTCCCTTTCTTTTTGTTGGCAGACTCCAAAAAGGAAATACAGATAAGAGTTCAAGATATTTAGCTTTGTTTTTTGTACTATATTTATTCTCATTGCCTCATGTATGTTCTTCCATAGACCTTTTTCCCTAGTTGTGACTTCTGTTTCCAATAGTAGGCTCAATTTTCTTCCTTTTTCTTTACATGCTTTTGCTGATTTTTTAATTTCCTGACCTGTAGTTACTGTTTTGGGGAGGCTAGCTATATTATCCCCTACTCGTTTTTTTCCTTCCAGAGTGTTGCTCCTTTAGAATCGTTTCATCTTTATTTTTCTGTCTATTATTTAAACCCAAGGATCCCATAATTCTATGCCTTTGAGTACAAATTTACCTTCTTTACTGATTAATTTTGTTATAATTAACTTATTCCATTGATTTGGGGAGAATATTAAAAAGAACATGAAAAAGATTTTTATTCTTGAGGATGTGGAATTTTATTTTGTCTCCTAGAAAATTGTTTTGCCATGTTCATCTTTGTTTATCTATATTGGGAAAAGTATTCTACCTCCATGTTAGAGTAGAGTATCACAAACTGGGTGTCTGAAACACTGGAAATTTATTGTTGCACGGTTCTACAGAGTAGAAGTTCAAGAGAAGTCTTAGTAGGTGTTAGTAGAGTTGGTTCTAAAGGCTGTGAAAAAGAATATGTTACATGCCTCTCTTCTAGTTTCTGGGACTTCACTGACATGCAAATGCGAATTCACTGTAACTTAAGTAATCACACTTTCAGTGACTGTATTTCCAAATAAGTTCACATTCCATGGTCTGGGGGTTAAGCTGTAACATGAATTTGAGAAGTGTACCGATCAACCTATAAAAGCCTGTAAACTTGTCTCTGGTTAGATGCCGTCATCTTTATTAAACCTCCCTTCTCTGTTCTCTTTCTGACAGTTTGGAATCAAAACCATGTTGGAGGCAGAAGAAGGAATCCTCCTGCTGGTCAGAGCCATGGATCCTGCAGTTCCCAACATGATGATTGATGCAGCTAAGCTGCTTTCTGCTCTCTGTATCCTACCACAGCCAGAGGACATGTATGTGACTAGTTGTTTCTCTTCTCCAATTCTCATTCTTACCATCTTGTCTTAGTCTGGAAGATTGAGTTACTTAAGTGTCCTCCTGGTCTTAAATATTAGATAAGACCACTGGGAATCTTAATACAAATTAGCATCCCTAATCCAAAAGTCCCAAATACTCCAAACTGAAACTTTTTCAGCACCATCACAATGACCCAAGTAGAAAACTCCATACCATGAAAGTTTGCTTTACACACAAAATTATTTAAAATATTATATGAATTACCTTTAACATATATGTATAAGGTCAGTCTGAAACAGAAATGAATTGTGTTTAGGTTTGCATCTTCTCCCCAAGATAACTCATTGTGTATATGAAGATAGTCCAAAATCCAAAAAAATGGGCGATCTGAAACATGGTATTTTGGGTGAGAGATAGTAAGCTTATATTTAAGAAAAATTCCTAGTGACGGGGACTATCCTGAGTGTACTACTGATCAACCTAGGTATAACAGGACATTTGTTACATCTCCGTTGATGTTTCTTTTGCCTAGGATAAAAATTTCTTTTTACTGTTTTGTTCTTTAGTTCAGAAGAAATACAACATTATCACTAAAATTCAAACAGTATAAAATATATACAATAAAATTTAACTACCTTTGTCAAATCCTGTTGCACAGAGATGACCACTATTAGTGGTCTGATAGTCTCAATAGATGTTTTTCTAAGAACAAACACTGTGTTTCCTTGATTCTAAGATATCTCCTGCCACCCCAAAAGATAGTATCTTAGAGATAAGAAATGATGGAAAGCCAACTGCATGTATAAGATAGACTTTTATTTTTGTGGAGGAATCTGGTTTAAAAAGCTGAATCATACCATTCATTCCCCTTTTTTGGTTTTTCTTTTTGTTTTTGTCTTTTTGAGACAGGGTTTTGCTCTGAAGCTCAGACTGGCCTTGAACGCATTTGTAGCTGAGGCTGACGTTGAACTCCAGTGATCCTCCTGCCTTAGCCTCCCGAGTGCTGAGAATATAGGCATGCACCACTACACCTGGCCTGTCTTTGGTGGTTTTGTTTTGTTTTGTTTCGTTTTTTTAAGACTAGGTCTCCCTGTGTGGTTTAGGCTGGGCTTGAACCTACTGTGTAGCCCAGGCTGCCTTTGAACTTGTAGTGATCCTCCTCCCAAAGCCTCTGAGTGCTGGAATTACAGGTGTGCACCACCATGTATGGCCATGTCATTCATTCTTTTCTATTTGTTTCTTTTTATTTAATAGCAGATCTTAGACATCTTATTTTCTGTCCTTAGAGATTGACCTCATTGTCTTTAGTGGCTATTTAGCATTTTATATGTATGTATTATAGATCTATAGTACATTTAACAATTTCTACATTGTTAGACTTCTATGTAGACTTTAGCAGATTTTGGCTCTTGCACTAGATAATAAGATTTTTTTTTTTGGAACCAGGGATCGAACTCATGACCTCACACTTGTCAGACAGGTGCTTGTGCTGCTGAGCTAAATCCCCAGCTCAATAATAAGAATTTTTACTATTACAAATGATGTAACAGATATCTCTGTACATACCTACTTTCACCTTTATATATTTATAGATAGGTTACTAGAAGTAAGCCAAGTGTTATACGAATTAGAAATCAGTTAGTATTATTAAATACCTCCCAAAAGTTGAACCAATTTATTATTTCTTAGCATAGGGTTTTTTTTTTTTTTTTTTTTTAATCTTTTTTTTGAGGCAGAGTTTCACTATATGGTTTAGGCTGACCTTGTACTCACTTTGTAGCCCAGGCTGGCCTCGAACTCACAGCGATCCTCCTGCCTCAGCCTCCCGAGGGCTGGAATTACAGGCATGTGTCACTGCGCTTGGTTTAGCATAGGGTTTTTAACTTAATATCCATAGGTAGAAGTCTATAAATGGCTTTTAGAAATACATTTTTCTGAAGAGATGGTCTGTAGCTTTTTATAAATCCTTGCTCCTGTTCTAGGGTTGGTAAGAGAAATCCAAAGCATTGACAATATACTGTTTCCTAGCCAGGAAAGGTGGTACACACCTATAATATCAGCACTTGCACTTGGGAGACAGAGGCAGGAGTGTCACTGTAAGTTTGAGGTCAGCCTGGGCTACACAGAGCTTGTTTCAA
Organism: Dasyprocta punctata; assembly: GCA_004363535.1. Taxonomy (NCBI): domain Eukaryota; kingdom Metazoa; phylum Chordata; class Mammalia; order Rodentia; family Dasyproctidae; genus Dasyprocta; species Dasyprocta punctata. The sequence goes on along the minus strand of RJWM01000644.1, from coordinate 119,924 downwards.
AAAAAGAAAAGAAAAAGTTTTACTGTTTCCTAACTGGTCAGTACCCTGTGTAACCTGTCTGTTATACATGTCTGTCAGAGCTCCTGGGCAGTACCCTCCTTTTTCTTTTCTCTTGGGCAGGAATGAACGCGTTTTGGAGGCAATGACAGAAAGAGCTGAAATGGATGAAGTAGAACGTTTCCAGCCTCTGTTGGATGGATTAAAAAGTGGGACCTCCATTGCAGTCAAGGCACGTGTGTACCTCAAAACTGGACCCATAAGTGGAATTCAAGAAGGAAAGAACTTCTGGCCTTCTAATAGAACATATGGAGTGGTTCCAAATTATTTTATATTTGAGAATTTGTTCTGAAGGAAGAATGACTAAACTTTTGTATAAGAATGGAAAGAATGAAGTATTTTTCTCATTATGAAATGGAAAAAAGCATGATATCTATCTGCAAGTTAGAAAACCAAGGCTATGCAATAACATATGCTGTCAGATCCTTGGAATCATTTACACTTTTGAGCTTTCTAGACCTGTGGTCAAACCAGGTCTCATTGCTGTAGTAAAATCATTCCTATAGTTTTTGTCCTGTTATCTTTTGGTTTCACTTGGGAGCCACAGAACATGTGTAAAGACAATGGAATCTTCATCTGTGGAGTTAGTATTGATGCAGCTGCTGAATTTTTTTTTTTTTTTAGGTGGGATGCCTACAGCTGATCAATGCGCTCATCACTCCAGCTGAAGAACTTGACTTCCGAGTTCACATCAGAAGTGAACTGATGCGCTTGGGGCTCCATCAGGTGTTGCAGGTAAGCAATAACACTCCATTAGATAGTCCGGTGTATTCCTTCCAGTTCTTATAACCTCAGTTGTGCCTGGGATAACTGGTTTGCAGTGTAAAAACCATGTTGAAAGAATTGGGTTTCTAGCCATGTGAGACACCTTTGAGTTCCCTAACTTTTACTTTGGTCATTGATAGGACCTTCGAGAGATTGAAAATGATGATATGAAAGTGCAGTTAAGCGTGTTTAATGAACACTCAGAAGAAGATTCCTATGATCTAAGGAGTCGGCTGGATGACATTCGTATGGAGATGGAATATCCTTTTACTGACAAGGTTTAAGACAGATGAGGCATTCATTGCACTCAGTTAGTCTCCTGTATGGAATGATGTGGGAGATAGTGACTCAGAACAGAGCCTTGGGTTTATGTGTCCTCCCAGTAAATAAAGCAGGTGTCTTTTTATTGCTTTTGGCTTTATTCACCTCAGCATTGACCAAGGAAGTTGATAAGTGTAATCCGAAGTAGCTATCAAAATTGACATAAATTTCCTGGAATGTGAGTGTTTAGCTCACTGCGATGTAGAGCTGGGATTTAGAGATGACTGGACTGACAGAGGGACTAATGGTTACCTATTAGTATTCACCACAATTGACTTTGAGGCAGTTATATTTTTAGTTTCTGTGTACTGTTTATGTTTAAGCTAAGTAGTCAGAATCCTCTTTCTCACCTTTGGCTAAAGAAACTTAAAGTTTCTGGTGATGTTTATGGAGGGGTAACCATGAGAGTGGAGGTGGCATCTTACTACTTTTCCTTAGCTTCTCCATGAGTTGAGTAAGTCACCAGTCAAACACAGTTTCTAAGCATTTTTTTTTCCTTAGCCTGGTCTTCTTTCCACTGACTTTAGTGAAGTCTTCCAGATTCTCTTAAACACTGTGAAGGACTCAAAGGCAGAGCCACACTTCCTATCTATCCTACAACACCTACTGTTGGTCCGAAATGACTATGAGGCCAGGTAAGAAGACAGCAAGCCTGTGGGAAACTTTGAATTTGAGCCTCTGTGAATGCAGACAGCAGAATCCTTAAACTGTTTTTTATGAAGAGAAAAAGAAAAGGCCAAGGCTGTAGATTAGAGTTCATTGGTTATAGATACAAAGGAAATTGTCACTTGTTCTTTTAATCCAACTGGTAGGTGTCCCTATGGAAGAGGTTATAGTATATAGTGAAACGCCCTTCCCCAAAAGGGAGTAGGTAAGTGAAGCAAAGATGATAACAAAGGGAAATGACAATTTAAAATTCCTTCTGCTTGGCTGAAAAGTGGAGATTCAGCAGTAGCACTATCCATTACAGAAAGGATCAAGCCCAGATATTTAGATGGGAAAGTATTAGCCCTAGGAAGCAGATAGCAAAAAATTTTTTTTCATTTGTGGCAGTGGTGGAGATTGAACCAAGGGCCTCACACAAGCTAAGCACATGCTCTACCACTGAGCTACATCTCCAGCCCATAAGAATTTCTAATTATCAGAAGTAGAAAGGGTGGAAGATGTAGAATTTCTTAGCATGACAGCGATACTTCTGTTAACTTTACAAAAAGTTCTTTTCCAGAACATTTATCCTTAAGTTTCTTTATTGGCAAAGCAATTAAATTTACTTGATTCTGAATACCTCTAATGTTTTGATTTCCCTTTTGATAATTCTATTTTGGTTTTTCCATAGACCACAGTACTATAAGTTGATTGAGGAATGTATTTCCCAGATAGTTCTTCATAAGAATGGGGCTGATCCTGACTTCAAGTGCCGGCACCTCCAGATTGATATTGAAGGATTGATTGGTAATCCCACACTCTCTATTGGCTTTCTCAAAACATTTATTACTTGTTTCACTAAAGGGCTCTATCCTTTCCAGTTCCAGATGCAGGCATATATACTCCTTTAGTTTATTTCTACATAACTCTAAAAATCGGTTCTTTCTCACATGTCGCCTTCTGGTAGGAACTTCAGTTATTACAGATACTCCTCATTTAATGAACTACTTGTTTAATGACTATTCAGATTCATCTGGGTGTGTTCTTCAGACATATGACCCATTCTTTTTTTTTTTTTTTTTTTTTTTTTTTTTTTTTTTTTTTTTTTTTTTTTTTTTTTTTTGTATAATTCTGTGCATCTTCTTTATAGAGCCTCAATGTCTTTATTTTTTGTTTTTATACAGTACACCTTGTTTATACATTACCGTGATTTTTGCTGATTATAGTGTATAGTACTATAGTTTTATATTCTGTTATACATTATAGTACTTCATGTAAGAGTTATGCAAATAAAAGGAATCTCATCAAGTTGAGGTTCCCTTTGATCATTTCTTTGTTCCGAATATTGTGATGTATATACTATATTCAATTCCTTATTTGTCCACCAATTCGATTAACAACTTAGTTATAGTAACAGAACCCAGTCCTTAAATAAGGAATGCCTATAAGAGAGTCATAAGTATTATTCATATTTATTATTAATGCTATCCAGTGTAGTAGCCCTCCCTTGTATTTAGAAATTACAAGTTAAACTTAACTGAAAGTTCCATCTGTTGGTATAGTACAGAATATTAAGAATAATGTAAATAACCACAAAGACAGGAGACTCCTGTTCAGGATATTGAAGGGCTTAGAAATGAGAGGGAAGACTAAGAGAACTGGTAACTTCACTTACCTTTTCTTTTCAGATCAAATGATTGATAAAACAAAGGTGGAGAAATCTGAAGCCAAAGCTACAGAGCTGGAAAAGAAGGTGTGTATGAGGACTCAGTGGTAAGGTGCTTGCCTAGCATGCACAAGACCCTGGGTTTAATCTCCAACACCACCAAAAATTTTTTTTCTGACAATTATTTTTCTGGTAAGACTTTTTGTCTGTGGTATTTTGAAAACACTCAGCATTTGATAGTTCTTAGGGGAAAACCTTTCACCATAAGTTAGTCATCAGAGAAGGTAATACAGATGAGAATGTGAGGAGTTAAAGGTGGGCTCATACAGTTCTTGGGTTACCAGACAGAACAAGAAAGGCAAATGATACTCTTATATAATACTCTTATATAATGGTAGAGGCACTCCACCACCACCCATGTTTTCTTGTCATCTCATGTCTCTTATCCCTACAACAATAGGAACAGGAATATATCTGGGTTTTCTTTCTCTTTGGTTATTAATAAGGACTTTTATTGTGGTTGATAGATTTTTGATCCTAGTGACTGCTGGTATTATGGCATCATAGCTGTCCTAGTTGAAAGGTGTTTCTAATGTTAGTTTTTTTCTTTTCTTTTTAAAGTACGAAGATCGTGAAAAGAATCTTTTGTTCTCTTCTCCTTTAACTTTGATTTTAAGGTCAAAATCATGGTTCTCTTTTTTCCGAGGCACTGCCTAAATATGGATCTATAGAGCAAATTTTGGCACAAAATAGTAAATTCAGGGAGTAACACTTGTGCTTCTTACTGGAATGGAGAGCTTGCTGGAAGCCTGATTCCTTTCTTCTTTAGCTGGACTCAGAGTTAACAGCCCGACATGAGCTACAAGTGGAAATGAAAAAGATGGAAAGTGACTTTGAGCAGAAACTTCAGAATCTTCAGGGAGAAAAGGATGCATTAGATTCTGAAAAACAACAAATTGCCATAGAGAAACAGGACCTGGAAGCTGAGATGTCCCAGCTCACAGGAGAGGTAACTGTCTGAACAGGGAAGGCAAAGTGCCTGTAACTACCCTCACCATGTGTCTTAGAATAGGACTCTGTCATCTCACTCCTGGAGAGGTGGGTGATAGGTAATCTAGTTAAATGGAGCATATTTTAAAAGTCATTGTTTTTAGTTTTTCCTTGGAAGTAAGTAATACGTAAAACATCTAGAACATACAGAAAAACAAAAAATGAGTTATTCATTACCACCCAGAAATAAAATAAGCTACTAATAAATGTAGGAGTAAAAACTAAATTGTTTACTTATTTGCTGATTTTCCCTTATTGTCATCTGTGGACAGATCTTACACTTTCTGCACTTATGTTTATATGATCTGTGTTATCCAGTGATTTGATCATTTATGTGAATGTTTAATTACCCAGATAGCACACTGTTAAGTTTTATAATGAGTAATTTATTTACTTGACCTTTCCATTCTCTAATGAAGAGTATAATGTAGAGATTCAGTTTGTTTTTTTAAATACAAAGTATACAGAACTAAGAACATGAAGACATGAGTTGTAGTTTTTGCTCTGGTACTAAATAGTAATAGGACTTTAGGCAAATCACGTGATCTGTTTAACTCCTGGTCTCTCCCATGTGTAAAATGAGAAGTTTGGCTTAAGTATTTCTCAGGTTCCTTCCAGCCCCAGTAGTCCCCAGAGTGGGATGTACTCACAACTGTGCTGTTTCTGTAGGTTGCCAAGCTGTCAAAAGAACTGGAAGATGCCAAGAAAGAAATAGCTTCTCTGTCTGCTGCAGCTGTTGCTATAGCTCCTTCTGTTCCTAGTAGTACTACTGTTCCCCCTGCCCCTCCTCTACCTGGTGCCTCTGGCACTGTTATTCCACCCCCAGCCCCTCCTCCTCTTCCTGGAGCTGCTTCTAGTCTTCCACCAGCTGCCCCTCCTTTCCCTGGGAATGTTTGCATCCCCACACCCCCTTCTGTGCCTGCAGGTACTGACATCCCCCCATCCCCTCCCGTACCTGGGAGTGCTAACATCCCCCCACCCCCTCCCTTGCCTGGGAGTACTTCCATCCCCCCACCCCCTCCCTTGCCTGGAAGTACTTCCATTCCCCCACCACCTCCTTTGTCTGGGGTTGCTGGTGTTCCCCCACCTCCTCCCTTGCCTGGAGGAGCAGGAATACCACCTCCCCCGCCACCTCTTCCTGGTGGTCCTGGAATTCCTCCACCCCCTCCATTTCCTGGAGGTCCCGGCATTCCTCCACCTCCACCTGGAATGGGTATGCCTCCACCTCCCCCTTTTGGATTTGGAGTTCCTGCAGCCCCAGTTCTGCCATTTGGATTAACCCCTAAAAAAGTTTATAAGCCAGAAGTGCAGCTCCGGAGGCCAAACTGGTCCAAGGTGAGAGTTTCTGTCCTTCTCCATCATAGATCTTAAGAAACAACTTCAGTTTCCTACTTTGTATTTTGTGCATGGATGGGCTTCCCTTCATTATGGCTTACATCTGTCCATCTCAAAGTTCCTCTCCTCTTGTATTTATTCAACCTCTCTTGGATTTCTGACATTACCATGGAGAGTTCTGTGAGTGCTGTACTCTGAACTTGTCTCAACTAAACTTTAAAGTTAATGTGTTCCTAAGGATAAGTACCCTGGTAAAACATAGATTGACAGTAGTCATTTTCCCAGTTTGAAAAGGATTCATATTGTGCTGACGGACTGTCACTCCCGAGGATGAATGTTACAAAGTCCGTACAAACATGCCCATGATGTGTCTGAGATTCTGAATCAGTTTTGTGCCCAGAACTCAGTTAAAATAAAGTTAGCCAAATTAATGTAGAAAGTGTAGAGCAAGGAAAGTTGTAAAGAAAAGTTTTCACACTTCTAAAGTTAGTTTGGGGTTAGAAGAAGGACAACTAACATAATTTTTTTTTTTTTTTTGCGGCACCGGGGATCGAACTCAACCTCGCATCTGCCAGGGCAGGTGCTTAAGCCACTGAGCCAAACTCCCAGCCCTGGTTTATTGACGCAGGGTCGCACTATGTAGTTCAGGCCGGCCTTGTGCTCGCTTTGTAGTCCAAGCTGGCCCTGAACTCACAATGCTCCACCTACCTCAGCCTCCCGAGTGCTGGGATTAAAGGCGTGCGCCAGCACGCCTGGCTTTGACAACTAGCATAATTGAATCTAGTTCTTGATTAAATCATCAGTAAAGAAACTGGCAGCTTCATCTCCTGATCCTGCCACAAAAAGCATAGGTATTTGTGTCTTTGTGTGTGTGTTTGTTTGTTTGTTTGTTTGTTTGTTTTGAGACAAGGTCTCACTGTGCAGTTCTGGCTGGCCTTAAGTTCACTATGTAGTCTGGGCTGGCCTCGAACTCCAGCTATCCTCCTGAGGCCTCAGCCTCTTGAGTTCTGGAATTACCGGCATGCACCACCACTCCCAGGTGGTGTGGTGTTTGTCTTACGTTAGCCTGACTGGTGAAATACTAGTAACCAGGCAGTTGCCTCTTTTGCATCTTAATCAGTGTTCTAAGATGTATACTGGGATTGGCTTAGCACACTTAACCTCTGCCTGTATCCACAGTTCGTGGCTGAGGATCTTTCCCAAGGCTGCTTCTGGACAAAGGTGAAGGAGGATCGTTATGAGAACAATGAACTTTTCGCCAAACTTACCCATACCTTTTCTGCCCAGACCAAGAGTGAGTACTTCCTCTTTAATGCCAAGATCTAGTGTAAGGCTTAGAGTATCCTTTTGGTTTCCCATCCTCTTCCCTTCTGGATGCAGGGGTTGGGGTGGGGAGTGTTGGGTAGAAAAGAGATGTTTTTGTTCTATGGGATTATTGGAATCGGGAAAGAGAACTGTTGCATGTAGGTATTCTGTGTCAAATGTAACTGTGGGACTATGAGATTAAAGTGCCAGAAGCTCAGATTGAGGCCATTTTGATGATACCATTGCATAGATTCTGGCACTGCCTCAAGTTGCCATCTCTAGGCCCAAGTAACTTAATTAGCAAGGGTTGGAGGGATTGTCTCCAATAACAAAGAACTATGTGTGATTCCTTTCCTTTCTTCTGTTTCTTTCCAATGTCTGATGCTGTCTTCCTCCTGGCCCTTTGCTTCTGCAGCTTCCAAAGGTAAGAATACAAAAGAGCCTTTCAGTTGTTGCACTTCTTGAATAATAGAGAAAAAAGATAAAATAAATGCAAAGAATTTTATTTTTAGAAAACAGACCAGAGGTTGAGAGTTGATGTTTCTTTTGCTCGGACCAGTAGCTATGGTGTTGCCTAAATAGGAGGAAAGTTATTTTATATTAATACTGTCACATACTTTTTTCTTAGAAGGTAAAGAACAGCTTAATACCATTTAGAATTTTCAATGGGCTTTAACTTATTATTGCTCTATTTGCTCTATAATGAAGCCTTATGAGACAGACCAGGTTTGTGTCGTGTTCATTCTGTGGAGTGAATAGTTAGTGTTCCCCAGGCTATATGACCAAATGCAGGCATCCTGACTTCTAGTCCATGGTTTCTATGTAAATTCTTGGTTTGCTTTTTTACCTTCGTATGTTTCCCTTTACTTTAGAAGAGCTGATCTACTTTGCCATCTTGCTTCACTTCCTAATTCTTGTGGTTTGTGCTGCCTTTTGATAGGATACTTGTAGTTATTTCTCCTGAGAAATACAGTATTTGGAAGATCTTGTCATGTCTGATAGTTATAGCCTAATAATTTTGTATTTCCATCATCTCACAGCATTGTTGTTCAATTAGAGGTTTATTATGACCCTAGTGATGAACATTAAATGCAGCTTCGCACTATTTTTTTCCCTTCTTGCTCCAGTAAATTAACGTTTTAAAAGAGTGGGTTTTTTTTTTTTTTCCCACGTAAGTGGTGTGGCGGTGCCAGGCTACACTTTGTTCTAATAAACAGTCTAACAGATTGCTCAGCACCTTTGGTTACCCTAGTTATGTGTGTTTCTATCTAGCAGTGAAAGATCATGGTGCTCAGGCCTGTCTTCTAGCCCTGTCACACAGGGCAAAGTGGCCTTTTCCTCTAAGAGAACTGTCGTCTGCCAGTACAGGAATTACTTCCATTCTCTTAGTTTAAAATATCGACAAAGACTAGTTAACAGTAAAGGTAGAAATCAAATTATATCCTATTGTGTAAATTCATAGAATCTATTCCTGTATTAGGCTGTGGCATAAGTTTCTTTCTTATGCCTGGGCTGGTCACTGAGTTGCACTGCAAATGTACACTAACTGGACCTAGTTCTTTCTCCATGCTTCTATCCTGTTTGTTTCTATTCCTACTGATTTTAACTGGGTTTTCTGGAGCTTAGTAGTCTTCCTTGACATTATATCCTCATTATCAGCATTTTAACAAGCAGGACTTTTATCTCATCTTTTGTTGTTTTCAACAATGTAACCAAATTTAATCCTCCTCCAGTTCTCAATTTCTGCTCAGGAAACTGCTTACTATTCGTTCAGGGTTCTAACTTGTAGCAATTTTGGCTTTAAAAAGAAAAAGTTGTTCTCAGAAATTTCTGTCAGAAAAGAACAAGTGTGAATTAATCCATTTAGTTTTGTAGCAGTATTAATTTTTGTGTAATAATAATGATTCCTGGTAGGTTGCTGCTATTTTTATGAAGGAAATTTGTAACTGGCCTTTAAATACCTTAGTTGTAGTTAGGTCATTCAAATATTAGACTGTCACACTGTCTTAATTTTCTGTTCTTTTCAGTAGGAAGGATTAGAAAAGGTGTCCTTAAATTACTAAGTCGTGAGTGTTTTTCTGTATATCCTAAATTTTAGTCATTTAGAGAAATTCCTGGGAGAGATTTTTTCTGTCAGATACAGTCATTAATACCATTTGCCTACCTCTTCATGGTTATCTGCAGCCTCCAAATGCAACAAAACCTGCTTCTCATCAACTATATAACATCTCCATTTTTAATTTTCTCCAGAGAACAAGCACTTCCCCTTTTTAAAAAATTGTTTCTTTGGATTTTCAGTGTTTTATTGATTCCAATGTTGTCCATTATTTTTCCCCCCACATTTTTCTGCTTTTTATCTACTCATTAAATCTGTAGTGATACCACATGTATTTGAATGTTGGGGCTTGTTTAATGTGTCTCTTGAAGACAGAATTGTTACTTTGACATTTTCCTTCCTGATACTGGTGATTGAACCCACGAAGGCACTCTGTCTACCACAGACTATTCCCTGGCTGGCTGGCCCCGCTTATTTATGTGTGTATGTAGGTAGGTATGTATGTATATATTTATGAATGACAGGATCTTGCTGTGTAGTCTAGGATGGCCTTGAATTCACTATGTGAACTCCTCCCGCCTCAGCCTCTTGAGTGCTGGGATCACAGGCATGTGCCACTATGCCCAACCTTATTTATTTATTTTTGAGATAGGATTTTACTAAACTGCCCAGACAGTACTTGAACTTGTGATCCTCCTGCCTCAGCTTCCCTAAGTGCTGGGACTACCAAGGCATGCATTACCATGCCTAGCTGCTTTGACATCTTACGCATGGCTACCAGGTGATACAAGGAAGTGCCATATGTGGATCCCAAGATCATATATCGCACCTGTTGTGGTTGTCATAACTAACGTGCTCTGCCCTTCCTGATGGAGTTTTGAGTCTCTCTCTTTTGGTACCAAGGCTGGCAGACTCACCACAGATGATTCATGTACAGAAAAAGAACACTTTAGCAAACAGTCTTTGGGGCTTCTCAGACTCAGAGTGCATGTTTTTATCAAGAAAGGAACATGGTTTTTGAGATAGTCTCACCTCATTGCCCAGACCAGCCTTGACCTTGTGATCCTCATGCCCCTGCCTCCCTAGTACTGAGGTAACAGGCATAGGAAAGGTTTGTCCTATTCTGTGTCTTATCCAGCCCACCCACTCTACCAGGGAATGAACCCAGAGCCTTCGTGCTGCTGAGCCATTCCTTCCCTCCCTTTTAAATATTTTGAGTCAGGGTCTCACTGAGGTGCCCAGACTGGGCTTGAACTTGCGGTCCTCCTGCCTTAGCCTACCAGGATGCTGGAATTATAGATGTTAGCCACCATGCCCAGAACTTTTTAAGCTCTCAAGATTTGAGATGTAGAGACTCAAGGGACTTACATCCTTCAGTATGACAGCTAGTTTTACTTTGCTTCCAATGCTTTAAACATGTATAATGTAAGTTCAGAAAAAGTGCTTTATTCTTAATTGTTTTTAAAAATTATTCACGACACTATAGTAAGTGCCAGAGCCAAGGTTCAAACCCCAGACTTTGACTCCAAAGTATTTACTGTATTCCCCTACTCCCTGGAAATGTACTTACCCTAGGAGCCTCTGAAGTCTTAAATCTAAATAAAAGCTGCATGTTGACTTCACCAACCATTTCATTCTTTTAAGCATGAGTCCTTGATTTGGCAGTCTCTCTTCAGAGTACAAAAAGGGAACATTAGACTAGCAGGAGTAAATGAGAGACTGGGTATGTAATGTTATAGAAGAGGTATGTTCTAATTATAGTATATTTTTTTAGCAAAACTAGCCTAGTTGGAGAAATGCAACATGCTTATCAGGTATTGTGGAAGCCCTGCTCGGTGATTTCAGTTGCCCATTGTTGATGCGGAAGTTATTCAGACATTAGGTTTTCATCATACTGCACTATTTCCTCACTTGCTTGCTAAACACAGCTTTCTGCTATTTGTTAAACATGCTTGCTTGTTATTTCCCATTTGTTTTGTTAATATCTAAAACCTCCTGTGTGCTGACTTTGGGCACTGAAGAAAGCACCTTCCTTACTCTACACGTCTGCCTTCCATAGTCAAAGGTGCCTCCAGAAACTTCTCATTAAGATTCAAGCAGTCTCAGGCTTGGTGGCACGTTCCTGTAATCCCAGCCTTCGGGAGGCTGAGACAGGAGGAGTACTGTGAGTTTGAGGCCAACTTGGTCTATATAGTGAGTTCAAAGTCAGCCTGAACTACATAGCAAGATCTTATCTTTAAAAAAAAATTAAAAATCAAGCATTTGTGTACTTTTTTACCAAGAGGAGAGCTAAGAGACAGGAACTGGTCCTAGAATTTATGTAGCACATTCTCCTGCACATTAGTTCTCCTTAAAGTATTGGTCTCTTGTTTTTGAACTCTTCCTATAAATCAGGAACTTACTTACTGAGTAAATTTATTCCTTGACAGGGTATTTATTGAATTTGGGTATGATAGACAGTGCCATGAAACTTCTAGTCCTTTTTCACTTTCTCAGTTTCCTCACAGTGATCAGCAGAGGAGTCTTTTATCATGCACTCTGTGTTGACTCCTTTTTTTTAATTCTTAGAAACATGCGTGCATTTCGTCTTCTCCAAGAGATCGTTTCATGACTGTGGTGGCCTTGAGGAGGTCATTGAAATTGTCGTCTCTTATTTATTTATTTATTTTTGCGGCACCAGGGATCGAATTCACAACTTCGCACCTGCCAGACAGGTGCTTAAGCCATTGAGCCAAACTCCTGTCTCTAGTTTTTTGAGGCAGGGTTGCACTATGTAGCTCAGGCCCGCCTTGCCACTTGCGTTGTAGCCCAAGCCGGCCTCGAACTCACAACGCTTCTACCTAAGCCTCCTGAGTGCTAGGATTAAAGGTGTGCGCCACCACGCCCATCTAAAACTGTCATCTCTTGCTGGATATGGTGGCACACACCTGTAATACCAGCACTGAGGAGAGTGAGGCAAAAAAACTGCTGAGCTCGAGACCAACTTAGGCTACATAGTAAGTTCAAGGACACTCTGAAACACATAGTGAGACCCTGTCTCCAAAAAACCCAAAAACACAAAAAATAAAAGAAACAAACAAAAAGTCATGTCGAACCATAGCATGATGAATGACAACTGATGGCCTACATACAGTGACTTCTTTTATTAGGTATATTCCTACATTCCATAACCTTTCTGAACCCATCACATTTAAAATCCACTCTTAGTAGATGTGGAACACACCACATGGAGCATTAGACCTGGTAAAGTATAAGATACGTTTTGGGAAATGTGAACATCAGAACAGTTCTCAAAGAGATTTAGAAAGAACTCGCTGAAAAGATTTTGGTCAAGAGTTGGAAATTTTATTAAATAGCACTAGTATTCTAGTTAGGATTTGACTATGTGAGTCCAGGTTCTAAGACTTTTGTTGTCCCAGAAGTTAGAACTGTTGGCATCAAGGAGTTTACCTCGTCTGCCACTGTTGCATAACTTTCTTAGTTGAGGCTTTAGGCTTCAACAGGATCCTGTGGTAGGGAGTAATCCCCTCTTCAGGAAAGATAAAGTATAAGGGTGAAAGATACTGTATAAGGGTGTTTTTCCTTTTCCCTGTGATTTCTCTTCTGTCCACTAGGTGGCACCCACCCAATCGCTCCTTCAATACTGCCTGGTGAATCTTCTGCCAATCTAAAAAATTTTTTATTGGTACATGCTTGTAGAAACAAGATTTTTAAAAAGAAATCAGTCTGCCCCTCCTGATCAGTGAGCCTCTTGGCAGAACTATAATCTTTTCCATCTGTTCCTTATTTCACACGTGTGGGATTATGGCCAGAGGTACTATTCAAATAGCACTTGTTGGTGGTGTTGTCTAACTTGTCATTTCATGAAGGGCCAGTTTATTAGCACAAAGCTCTTGGGAAGATCTATAATATCAGATAGTTGTCCTTTTTAATCTAAAATCATAAATTTACCCTTGTCATCTGGGACTAGAAAGAGGCCTGTTCCTGGAATAACTATCACATGTTCTCTGGATCATTATCTCCTTATCACCTATGGTATAAAAAACTCCCAACACTCCAACTTTGCCATCATCTGCCATAAGTCCATTGAACCTAATATTACGCCATTTTCTTGGTTTATGGTACAGATGACCCTCATTTCTCCTATTACAGTCCCCTAGAGGTTTTGTGTATTTCCTAGTCTTTCTCCTTCCAGCTCATCTAAGCTCTGGAAACCAGTCCTCAGTGCCTCTGGAATTAATGATCTTTTCCCAGGAAGATGTATGCTGTCAACTTCACCTTCTACCACTTTCCCTTTTTCTGTCTCATGTAATTTTTTATTTTTTTCTCCCAATACTACCTCTGACTTAATTTTCAGCAATTTACATACCAAAGGGTTAGGGTCCTACCAATATCCTGGCCTTGGAATTCTATCAGTTCTTCTCTTTTTTTTTTTTTTTTTTTTTTTGTGGCACCAGGGATTGAACTCACAACCTCGCGCCTGCCTGATAGGCGCGTAAGCTGCTGAGCCAAACTCCCGACCCTGGCTTTTTCAGACAGGGTCTCACTGTATAGCTCAGGCCGGCCTTGTGCTCACGTTGTAGCCCAAGCTGGCCCCGAACTCACAATGCTCCTCCTACCTCAGCCTCCAGAGTGCTGGGATTAAAGGCGTGTGCCACTGCACCTGACTCAGTTCTTCTCTTAATCTTGTCCCCCATCCTACTTTACTCATTCCCTACTGTGGTCGTTGCTGATAACTGCAGACTTTCTACAATCTGTTTCATATCACCCATGTTTGTCTAGCTTTTTATCTCATTCTTAATATCCTGACCCCCAATAATTCTTCACCCCTACTGGGACTTCCAGTCTGTCCATCACCCACTTAATGACTTAGCTCTTCTCACCTAAAATTCCATGATTAATTCTCCTGGTATTTTTCTTCCCTTTACCTTGCTCTTATTCCTCATACTTGGTTAGCAGAACCACCATTCCGGTTAAGTCCATCTCTCTGTCCACCCTGCGTCTAGCTATAGTAGTTCTACTCTGAACATGGATGGAGCAAAGCACACAGCTGGCCTTCTTTTTATTTTTTTGTACCGGGAATTGAACTCAGGGCCTTGCACTTGGCAGGCAGGTGCTTATGCCTCTGAGCTATATCCCTGGCCACAGATGGCCTTCTTGATACACTTTCTTCACTTTGCTTTCAGAACACCAGTGCTGTTTTTCTTTTGCCTTCTGGCTCTGCTTTTCTCCAGGTTCTCTTCTGCTCAGTGTGTGGTATTATTTAGTCCTTGATATTGCTAGAGAGTAATATTTTAAGGTTTCTAATCAATTTAGTTTCCTACTTGTTTGTTTTTTGAGACAGGGTCTCTATGTAGTTCAAGGTAGCCTTGAACTCACTGTGTAGCCCAGGCTGGCCTTGAACTTGAGACTATCTTCCCAAGTGCTGGGATTGCAGGCATTCATCACCGGGCCCAACTCAGTTTCTTACTCTTCTAAGTAATTATTTCACATCTTTTTTCTCCAAAAAGGCCCAACACCACCTAATCCTCATTCTCTGATAAGGATGTTTTCTTTGTACTTCACTGAAAAAATTAACTTAGAAAAACTTCCAAAACTTTCACTGTTACTTTTTCCCACTTTCTCTGTCTTCCCTATTAACTTTGTCCTGTCTAAAGCTTATTCCTGGACTAATGTGATACCTTCATTTTAACAAATGTGTAGAATATGCTGAAAATGTACAATGGAAAAATCTTTCTGTCCCCTACAGTGACCATGGTTAACTATGTCTTTTGCATACATATGCTAGTCTAAATAGATCAGGTCAGAAACTTTGGGAAACTTTCACACAGAACCTTACTAGAAAATTAAAAAGCGAGGCAGGTAAGAAATAAAATTCCAGAAATGTGAGGGCACGCATATTTTTAAAAAAAGAAATTTGTATGACTTCTTGTAGTATATACTGCTCTACATTTTTTATGACACGTTTTAGTATCTCTTGACAGTATTACATACAGATCTATTTTTTTGTTGCTTTTTGGAGACAGGGTCTTGCTATGTAGTTCAGGCTGGTCTTGAACTCACTATGTAGCCCAAACTGGCCTCAAACTCATAGTGATCCTCCTGCCTCAGCCTCCCAAGTGCTGGGATTACAGGTGTGTGCCACCACATCCGGCTGGTATATCTACTACTTTTTTAACTTTTATTTTGTATGCTTCATTATTTCTATTGGGTAGATAGTTGGATTTTCATACGACTAATACAAATTAAATTTTAACTAATCTCTCATTGAATAAAAGTTTTCGATTTTTTTTATTATGAGCATTGTTGCAGGAAATATTCTGCTACGTTTATCTTTGCATACGTAGGTTTTTGCACAGTAATGCTTTAATAAAATTTCTGGATCCAAATCACTGAGTATGGGATGTACAAATTTATATTTTCACCACAAATGAGAAACTATTTATTGTAATGTCTGCTAGGGGAAAACATTTTAATCTGATCACTGATAATATCACATAGCATGAAGTAGATGGGCACAGATACCTTTCAGTTCTGAACTTCTGGTTTTGTTATTTGTTTGCTCTCTGCAATAGCTAGCTTTGGTATTATCTGGTATTATCACTCCCAAACTTTTGACAAGTTTTTAAATTCTTTGTTACTTTGGGTCTGAATTTCAACCTCTTTTTGTCTGTGCACTTAGGGTCAGCCGTTAAAACAAAACAGTGTTTTAGGGATATAAAACTGAACTAGGGAAAAACTTTAAAATTTTTGTTTGAGGATTGCTAAAGTACTTTCCACGAAAGACTTAGTGAAGATTTAAGGGAACGGGTCATCTGATAAGAATAATTAAACTTTAATTCCTTCTAAACTGGAGGAATCTGATAATAGTATTTATCTACAGTAGTATGTTCTCTTTTTCACCACCAGATGGCACATGGATCTCTTCTATTTTAGATGTGTCATTGTTACGTTGGGAAGTGATGCAGTCTGTGATGCAGTCACGTTGGAGAGAGGCAACTCTGGTATTTTTCCTTACAGATTTCTTAGAATACTGCCCTCTGTCTGTCATGAAATTTATTTGGAGGACTGACTGCAGTAAAATTACAGCAGAAGGCTAGTGCCCTTTTTCAAAGGAATCTCGTTCTGGCACTGGTAATTTTTGGGGGGTATTTTTTGTTTTTCAAGCTAGTATTTTTATAGGAGCAATCTTAAGTTTCCTTTGGGAACCCAGAGGCTCGAGAATGTTTTGTGTTTTTGTTTTGTTTTGTTTTGTTTTGTTTTAATCTGATAGGTTCATGAAATCAGCCTCCTGTTTAGAGGGCTTAAAAGAGAATTGTGTTTTACAAGCTTGGTAGCTTATTATATACCTATTTGAAACCCCATCATAACACATTCATAATCACATCTTTTTTTTTTCATAATCACATCTCTATCTAGCTTCTGTTGAACTTCTTCAAACACATAATAGAACTTAGCCACTGATTACATGTTGTAATTTCTTAACTCCTAATTATCTCACTGCTGTTTTAGAACCTCTTTCTAGGCATTCACACTTTGGTATGTACTTGGATCGCTCTGTTGTAGATATATATATAAACTGAAACTCCCATCCTTTAAACTCAGGGTACTATCTCCCATTTTCTGGTGATTCCAGGTTTAATTTCTGACAAAGTTTCCTTTTAAATGTGGTATTCTCCATCTAATAGGAGGATCAGTATTGCTTAAACTTCTATCCTCTTGCTATAGTCAATCCCTATGTGTAAATATTTCTTTGTACCACTAATTCTTGAAGTTTAGTGTACAGAAGGAGTACATGAGAAGCATTTTAAAGGTTTAAATTCCAGGATTTCACCTATAGAGGATATAAGTCATGGTGAGTATTGTAGAAGGGTACATCTTTAACAAGTACTCTATTTAGTTTTGTAATGATTATGCAAATAGGGCTTGATCCTTTGCTTTGGTGTTTCTTTTCCATTTTTTGCTTGGTTTTCTTACTCTGCCATATCCTAGAAGCTACTCCCTACATTTCTCCTAACAACTTCACAATATTTGCATCAGAGTAGAAGTGTAAGTGTTACCTTTTTTTAAATGGAGGTCGTATGAATCAATTAGGGAATAATTTAAAATTTTCTGTTGACTGCAGACATTCTGGATGCACTATTTCAGAAGAACTTGTTTTTATAAAATTCTTTTCTTCCCATCTTCCCAGCCACATCTTAAAAGGCATTTTTGAAGGTTATTCTGGAGAAATGCTTTGGGATCACTGAAACTGGGAACCACTTAGAGACTGACCAAGCTGCAGAGGATGGGTGGTGGGGAGAGAGCTTGTACTAGACTCAGACATATAACATGAATTGAGTTGTGAGAAACCAGAGGAGGAGGATTCAGGATTTAGAGGGCTGTGGTCTGCAGATCTAACTTTTGTTCAAGTTTGGTTATTCTCTTGGCTAGAGGCCTGGAATTGGAGTCTATAAAGTGTTTATGAGTAGGCATGAGCTCTCTAGGAAGCGTAACAGTAGAACTAGGCTTTGGGATCAGTAGAATGTGTGTTAAAACTGCTCTCAAGGAAAATGCACTATTCTGAGGATCCCTTGATCGTATACCCTTTGGGAATTATTGGATCTGAAATGATGATTTTGCTGATCCCGGACAAATCACCCAGCAAGGAGTACTAAGGGTGTCTCCGTCACAGACTCTTTCTTGTAGGGCTTTTAATTTTGCTTCATTGTAATCTCTTTTTCTGTAATGCAGGTTGTTCAGTAGTTAAAACGGTATTTAAAAAAACCAAAAACTCATTTCTACCCTACTATTTATTCATTCCATCCTTCCCCCATCCTTTAGAGATAACTCATTTTTATTAATTTTTTAATTATCCTCTCAGGGTTTTAAAAAATGCAGTTGTAAGCAAATACCAATTCAGATTCTTGTTCACCCAAAAGATTGCATACTATTTGTATTCTATACTTTGCTTCCTTATCTGAAGACACTCTTTTTTTAAAGTATTATAAAAATAGCCGCATTACTCCACCTTCTCTAATGCATCTTAGTTTGCCTGTATGTCCTTTTGTTCTCTTTGCAAGCTCTCTTATGTAATGAGGAACTGAAGCGTTGGCTATACCAATTTTATAAAAGTATAGCAACTCTTACTAGAGCTTTATAGTGATTATGGTATGGAGAAGAGACTGGAAAAGTTTTGTGCAGGGCCTTCAAGATCTAGCTCCATCATTGGAACACCATACTCAAGCAGTGACCAAGATTTGTCACTAGAATTGGGATATATTCCACCCCCAAAGGAGTACGGCCTCAAAAGAAAAGGATGGTATACTTCATTTTTTCTTCCTTCCATCTCTGTTTTTGTTCTGGAGATAAATTGCTCTAGAACTTAGTATCCTGTAAGTTTTGTTTCAGAATTCTCGCCCATCACTGGTGGAGAAATACAGAAGAATCTTCATCATAATGATGTTTGGTGGGGGAGAGCAGGAAGCAAATTATGAATATTCTTGATACAGTTGTGTTTTATAGAAAAAAGAATGCAGAAGAAAAAAAAACTAGAAGGGTGTGTGACAATTACTATAACATTTTGTTAGAGCACTAGATTTTTTTTCCTTCAGTTTTGCTATAGTGACCCTAGCCTACTATAAGGGAAATGAGATTCCAATATAAAAATCTTTATATTTTTCTGTAAGCCTCACAAGTGGACATTGGCAACCCCATTTCTGCAAGGTGGGATGGAACCATTCTTCCCTCCTGATCCTACAGTAATGCCAATTCTTTTCTAAGACTACATGATTTCTTCTTTCCAGTCTATTTTATTAGATGTGTGCATATTTACATTCATGTTGACAAGAAAACTTGCAAAAATTCTTTCAAGATGAACGCCCCCATTTTCCTACTCTGTCTGCATTTTTCTTTTCAGCCACAGGGTGTGCGCAGTTGAGCTATTTTGGCTCAGGTTCCAGATTGTGAGGTCAGAGACTGGTGATTGGAGGAGAGGATCAGGTGACTTTCAGTAACAGTGATGCGGTCCTGCCCTTTTCTCCACCCCTTCTCCCCCCACTTCCCCACCCTTTCCTGGCTTCCACCTCAGGAACAAAGAAGGGAAAAAAACAGCAGTATGACGAAAAGCAGCAGCTGTCTCTGCAGACTCAGGCTGGGGGCTGGGTGTTTATTCCGTCTGTTCTCTTTGTTACCCTGTTACTTCCCTTGCCTGACCCTGAATAAAATGGAGGGTATTTCTGGAAACCTTTGTTACAGGGGATGGTTTATAAATTTACAATTTACTCAGTATTTAGGTGAGTGTGGGTGAGACAGCAGTGATTAAAATTACTGTGGAGTGGCTAAAAAAATATGAAGGAACTTTGCCTTCCTCATTCTGTTTTATTTGTACGTGCCTATTTAAGACTGGATTTATGGGGCTCATCACCTGTTATTTCTAATTCTTAAAAAAACATTTTTATAATGCCTTATTAAGCATTAACCTAATTTTATAGCAGAGGAACATGTCATTTGCTAATTAATATCATAGCAAATGAATACTGTGCATAGCTGAGATCAGTATAGCTCAGAATCTTGGTGAAGGGAGTGGCAAGAAGGCAGCAGATTCTGAGAATCCTGAGATGCCTGCCACCAGAGACTGGCACTCACTCTGCCAGTGCCCCTATCTTTCTTTTTACCAGTGATCAGTGTGTCCTGATTAAAAAAAAATTACATTTTGAGGGTAAAAATCATATGGAAGGCAACATACATATTAAAGGAGAATTTAAAAATATGTTAACCACTGCAGTACATAAACCTCATTTCAGTCCTGATTCAGACGAACTATATGAAACACTTGACATTTGAGATAATTGAAAATTGATGCGATAATGATATTGTGGGTCTTAGTTATTAAAAGATATGGCAGATATTATATGATATTTGAGATTTAGAAGTGGGAAGAGCCATAGGTGAAACAAAAATAACCAGAGTAATAGATGCAGGCAAATTTATTGTCTTATTCTGGTTTTAGATGTTTTAATTTTTCCCATAATAGAATATTTTCAAGAAATAAAAATAACTTTGTTCTTTTTGTTGTCTTTTCTCCTGCCTTCTAGCATACTGTTACCTTGTGTAAACCTGTCCTGTCCCTTTACTGACACACCTGAGTCCCTCTTGGGTTGTGCTCATCTTTCTTGTGCCTGTGTACCCACATTTCAGAAAATGATCTCTTCTTAGCACTCCCAAACTGAGTCACCATCCTGGGTGTGCTGGGAAATTGTCTGTGAGAAAATCCATGACTATCCTGGACTGCCTAACCTAAAGCATTATAAAGCATCTGGATTTTTAAAACTGCTTTGCAGTTACTCTTTGAGACATCCTTCTTCTTTCAGTACCTGACTCTTAAAACTTCAGAATTCTGCCTGGCATTGTTCTTATGCTTTATGTATCCATTTCTCCCAGTTTTTCCCTTCCCTCTTTATAGCTGGTGAACATTGATACCACTATAGTTCTCTCTCATACGACAGTCTGTTTCAGTGGGATTTAGCAAATGATGAATATATGTTTTGGCCAAGAGATCAGTAATGGGAATCTGGTTACCTCTGAGAAGGTATAACTGCTCTTCTTGGCAGGTGATCTGACTTTTCCCTCCTGTGGAATATACTTATAGCTGACTTTAAAAAACTGAAATTTCCCCTCATCTAAGTTTACAGTTATGAGAAATGTACACTAGAAATCCTCTACATGGGTAGTTTCTCTTATTAGCCCAGGTTCTGAGAATCCTAAGATACCTGCCTCTGGAGACCATCAGGCCACTGTGCCAGTAACCCTTCCTTTTTACCAGTGAGCAGTATGTCCTGATTTTTTAAAAATACATTTCATGAGGAAAAGAATCATTTGGAAGACAACACATAGATGAAGCAATTTAATCTTGATTTCTTTTCCCCAAATCAGAGTTCATATAAAGCTTAACAGACATGGCTTATTATATGTTAGTTGGACTTGTTCATTTCATAGCTATGTTACCCTCACGAAAATTTGTTATGTCCTAGGAATTTTTTTTTTTTTTTTTTTTTGGTGGCACCGGGGCTCAAACTCACAATCTCACGCCTGCCAGACAGGCACTTCAGCTACTAGGCCAAACTCCTGGCCCTAGTTTTTTTGAGGCAGGGTCGCCCTATGTAGCTCAGGCCGGACTTGCACTCGCTTTGTAGCTCAAGCCGGCCTCGAACTCAACGCTCCTCTTTCCTCAGCCTCCCGAGTGCTGGGATTAAAGGCGTGTGCCGCCACGCCCGGCTTTCCTAGGAATATTATTAAGTATCCCAGATTTTCAAGTGTGCCTAGGAAATGAAGTTTCTTTCACAGAGACCTTTGTTTGAGAGAGAACTATAGTGGCATCAATGTTCACCAAGCTTTTTATATTTTAAATTTTCTGTAATGATGGGAATCAAACCCAGGGCCTCACACATGCTAGATAAGTACTCTACTACTGAGCTACATCCCTAGCTCCACCTTGTGTTTTTTTTTTTTTTTTTTTTTTAAGAACTTTCTTTGGTGAGTCTGTGCTTGTGTGTTGTATGTACTACTGTTACCTCACTTTAGGGGTATTTGAGTTACAGTTTATTTATCGAGCCACTGATGGAATCATCAGTAACTCGGTCTGCTGATTTTTCAAGATGTTTCCACTTTTTCCACCTTTCTTTTTTAGTCTTAAGGCATTTGACTTACTCAAGGGAGATGTAGCAATAAGATTATAGAGGGTGTTCCTGGTAGAGTAGGGCTGAGCAAGTTGCGATTTGATCCTGAGTGAGAGTGCAGTTAAGGTTGGGTGGAGTTGCTTTATAGCTCAGTCTTCAGGCCCTGTGGAAATAAGTGACTTTTCAGCCATTCCGTTCTCAATGATATTTTCCCAGTCATTTTTTCTATTCCATTTACTCCCACTGCAATTTTTAAGAACTGTTTCCAGGATGTTAGGCACCTCCCCACTCCTCCATTTCCTGTTTGTCATTTTCATTGAGAGAACCCTGCAACAGGAATTCCTGGGGAAGTGATGGATATAGCTATGGGACTCTGGTCCATTACCACATTACTGAAGCCGGCGGATGCCCTTCTATAGAACTCCTTTCTGTTTCAGGGACTTTTGGAAATGGTTACTAATGAAAACATAATCATAAACAGTAACTGGGACTCAGGGCTCTGCTTTGTGCCTTGATTCTGTCTTCAGATATTAAAAATTACTTTTCTTTCTTGAGCTTCAATATCTACTCCTGAAATTTAGAATTCAGTGTAAATATCAAGGATTATGACAAAATTGACCTGGACTCTTAGGATTGCTTCTTTGGACATGGCAGAAGTGGTTGAAAATGATCAAGATACGTTATGTGCATGTACTAGTTTCCCAAAACAAACATCACGATTCTATATTACTCACATTCACTAATTTAAAAATACATGTACAGTATAGAGAATAGGAAGATGGGGTCCCAGTATTGGGCAGCAGGGGGTGCCCTTTCCCTTTGCTTTACTGCCTGGCACTCCCTACTGCATTCAGCCATTTTAGACAGATTGCTTTTGCTCCCAGCTAACTCCATTTTGTGTTTGTGACGCAGGAAAAAAAAAAAGGTTTAGGCAAAGGAAAGATCTGATTGGGGGAGGGAATGTAACAGGCGGAGGCACGGCTATGCCGCCAGCCTCCGTTACTCAGCAGTGGCTCACCAGGGACCCACCTTGCGGCAGGCTGCCTGCATCCTGAGCAATCGATGCTGCAAGTCCCTGCCAGTTGAGCAAAGAGCAGGGTGTTTGCCTCCTGGATGCCTGCTAACAATGGCAGAATGCTGGTTTTGGAGACAGCAGGCAGTGCATCTTCTCTTTCTCATTTAGACTAAGCATGAGTTCAGGTTTTTTTTTTTTTTCCTACAGTGATGGTTAGAGTTTTATTCTTAATCATAGGGTCAGGTATGAAAAAAAACTCCCAAAAGAAGAAGAAAAATAACCTTTTACTTAGTCTACTGGGAAAAATCAAATCCCGTGAAGACTCCAGGGTGGGTTGAAAAAATAATAATAAACACACACACAAGCAATATGTATACACACACCCTGTGAAAGAGAACCATGTGGGCATCTGTGTCCATTACCCAGTTTAAAGGCTTATCAGCCTATGACTATCTTGTTTCCCATCTGTATCAACCTTCTGTCATCTGTTATTAAGTATATTCTAGTTGATTCTGTCATTTGATGACTAGGATGTGTCAAAAACACTTCTTAAAAAAGATGATTACATTACTATTATCACATAAAAATTCTTTAATGTCAATAGATATCTAGTTAATATTTTAGTTTTCCCAATAATCTTTTTCTTTTGTTTTATTTGTTTTTGAGACAAGTTCTTGCTAGTGAGAGGCTGGCCTTGAACTTACTGTGTAGTCCAGGCTGGCCTTGAACTTGCAGTGAATCTCCTACCTCAGCCTACAGGTGTGTGCCACCATGACTGGCTCCATATTATCTTTTAGTAGTTTTTTAATTAGTTCATCTGAATCACAGCCAAATAAGGTCTACACTTTGCAGTTGGTTGTTGTCTCTACAAGTTCCCTTTCCAGCTTGCATTGTCTTCTTTTATAGTTTGCAATTTTTTATAGGTGTAACTTTATTTTTAAAAAGTGTTTTGTTAGTACTTTGCCATACATAATGATTATATTCAGCTTGGGGGTTTGATACCTGCACATATCATATCTTGATCCTTTTTGGTCCCTCCCCTCCTCTCTCCCTCCTTTCCCAAATCCCCTTTCCATTGCTACAGAGCCTTTCTCCCTGTTTCTTAACATGACTTTTTAAAGACTTCTTAAGGAAGGTGGGCGACTGTCTTGGGCTGCGACTAGGGAGGTACAGTCAGAATTCGCTTTTTCATAGAGCAAAGCTTCCCACTTTAGGATTTCCCCAGAGGCTATTGGAGAGGACATGAGCAATGGTACGTACGTACTGTGCAGCCTGCAGGGAGACAAACGGCTGGGCTTATTTTTTTCCTACTATAATAGCCTATTACTCAAAGTCTTAAGGAAAGTTTACACAATGCTCTCTACAGAGTACATAGTCATAGAAGTGGACCATGCCCTTTCTTAGGAATTAAAGGAGCCCTTTTAAGTTTTGGGGTAGTTCTTTTTTTTTTTTTTTTTTAATTAAATCTATTGGTGCAATTTAGATATATAATTATCACATTCATCATAGAGAATTTGTATCTGTACATGATATATGGTTTTGTTTTTGTTTTTGGGACCAGGAATTGTACTCAGGTCTTTGTGCTTGCCAGGCAGGCACTTATGCCACTGAGCTATATCCCCCAGCCCTGTACATGATATATCTTGATTCCTCTTTTTTCCTCCATTTTCTTCCCCTCCTTTTTAACAAAGTTTTGTTTCCATTTTATGGGAGTAGTTTTTTGTTTTTTCCAATCTACTGTGTAAGACATGTATCCTTAGGATGATTCCATATCCTCAACTTTTTTTCCTTTTTTTTTTTTAGGTTAAGTAGCAACCATACTCCCTGATTAACCTAATGAATTAGCAACACTTCATGGACTATTTTATAGAAAGGAGAATAGCGTTGTGGTGGTATGAGGGTGTGTGGTGAAAATTCATGGTTCAGGGCTACATGGTCACTTTTCCCCGTGTCCTTTATAGAGCTATCTGAGACTGATTTAGAGGCAGATGACCAGGAGAAGCATCACGCTTAATGTTCTTTCTTCCAGTCTGAAATGGGTCAGTATCTGTGACTTTCAGCAACCACAGTAGTTAGTCTGTTCCCTCCCTATAAGAAAGAGCACACGTTATAGAAAGGAAGTTGTAGGGCTAAATTCTTGGGAAGGCTGGCACACCACTTGTAAAGTCTGGTCCTTGGAGACTAGATGAACCCATGTCTACTTTGGAAACTGTAGTTTCTACTAGCAAAGGTCTTGAAATCTGCTGAGGTCAGGGTTGCAATATCTGGAAACATGGGCCCTGTACTACCACGTTTTAACTGAAGAGTCAGGTAGGTGATGAGAATTTCTCTTCTGCTTTTGTCTGTGGCATCAGTCTTTACAAATAAAACTTTCCTCCTCTTTTTGCGGAGCTACTGTCTGTGTCCACCTCTGGTTTTGTCCTTTAGGGCTTTCATACAATTCTATAAACTGAAATTACTTGGCCCTTGGTATCATTTTATAGTGTGAGGTATAGCATGGGGCCTTTGACCTGATAAAAATGGGGGCTGAAACCTCTAAATCTTGGCAGAGTTTTATGTTAAGTGCTGTAGTATTTTTATACTGAATTAATGCCTTGTTCCTGTAACAGGGCTTGGAAAGCTGCAAATGGGAGTATTGTATGGATCTGCATTGTGACTATCTTTACTGCTGGTTGTGAGAGTTCCTACAACCCAGTCTCAAAACTGAACTAGTTAGCTGTCTCAGGCTAGGGATGCCCAGAGCCATGCCTGCCCTGTCTTTCTTAGTTTTGTGTTGCATGGCAGTTTTGAATTTTTAAACATAATGACACCATACTACATTAACAAACTTTTAATTTGTGTATATTCCCTTGTAGTCTCTCAAAATCAAACTAGATGAGAACTGAATCAAATTCAGTGGTTAGATTCAGTATTAACCTTATGGGGAGATTTTCATTTGGTTCTTGTCAGTTCATTTTACTGCCAGAATTATGGAAAGAATTAAGTTTGTGAACCGAAGTACCACGGTGCTTATTTCTGTGATGATAGGGATTGAATGTATCATCACATGCAAGGCAAGCACTCCTACCACTGAGCTACATCCCTGGCTTTATGTAATTTGTTAATTTTATTGTTGATTTGTAATGTAGATTCAGTTTTTATATTGACAGTTATAATTTTCAAATAATGAGAAAGTTATTTCTTCCTTTCTAATCTTTAGAATTTTCGTTTCTTTCTGCTTTACTATGCTGGCTAAGATCTCCAGTGTTGTTGAATGAAGTTGACAGTAATGAATATCCTTCTCTTGCCTCTAGTCTCAGAGGGAAGATCTTAGCATTAAGTATGATTTTTTACCTTCAGCTTTTGGTAGAAATCCTTGCCTTTGGGCAGGGAGGGGACCAATTTGCATGTTTTTCAAATCTTTATGTTTTGCATTTTGCTCCTGTTCTCACTATGGATCTGACTACAAGCAGCCAACTACTGAATGTTGTGCTGCCTTGAAATTTCCTCCACATAAACTAGCCCATTATATTTAAGCTTAGCCTTCCATAAAGTCTTAGGATGTGGACAAATTCTTTGGCAGAATATAGCATACATTGCTTTTCATGTGATTTCCAAAGAGTCCTCACTCTCATGATGAGCAGTTTTTTCTCTTCTCATAACTGTCAACTTTATCGTCTTCTGAACCTCCACCATAAACATCCATTAAGCTCAATTTATGACATTCTAGAACTTCAGTAGGCCCCATCTCAGACTTCTTCCACAAACCAGTTCCAAAGGCTTTTGAAGCAAATGGTCAGCTATAGTCCTGATCATGACCCCATTCTTGGTATCAGTTTTCTGTTAACTTTTTGTTGCTGAGACAAATACCTGACATCCACAACTAAAATTGGAAAAGGTTCATTTGGGTTCATAGTTTCAGTCCATGGTTAACTCTGTCCATTTGCTTTAGGCCTGTGGTGAGCCAGAAACATCATAGTGAAAGGCGATGGTAGAGGAAAATTGCTCACCTGATGTCAGCCAGGAAGCAGAGAAAAAGAGAAAAGATATAGTCTTCAATGGCACCCTCCAGTTCCCTTAAATAGCCCCCACTTTCAAATAGCCCATTCAACTGTGAGTTCTTCAGTAGATGCCCTCAATACATGAGTCTGTAGGGGTACTTCATATTTAAACCATGGCCAAGTACAGTAGTTTGCCAATGCTGCCGTAACAGAGTATGTACTACCGACCGAGCAGCTTACAGAAACTGATTTCTCACAGTTCTAGATGATAAAAGTTTTGTACAAGATGTTTGCAGGTTTAATCTTTTCTGAAGCCTTTATTCTTGGCTTGCAGATAGCCACAATGATGTCTTAAGCACAGTTATTTCCTCTTCTTGTAAAGACAGCAGTCAGATTGGACTAGGGACTACCCTAATCACTAATTTTAATTTAAAGATGCTGTATACAAATATAGTCACGTTTTGAGATTTGAGGGCTTCATCATATGAATTTGGAGAGGAAATAATTCCGTCCATAATAATGTTTTGTTATAATTTAGCCTAGTACATTGTCTCTTTTCCATTATAATTTGCTTTTGGTGGATTACTTAGAAGTACCTAATTTCCACATATGTGGAGTGTATTTGGTTCCTGCTAAATTACCACAAATTTAGTGACTTAAAACAATCCAAATTTATTCATCTTTTACTTCTGGAGGAATTTTCTGTCTTTTTGTCTGGGGGACACAATGCTAAAAAAGTGTTGGCAGGATTGTGTTTCTTCAGGGAGCTGTAGGGGAGAACCTGTTTCCTTGACTTTTCTAGCTTCTAGAGGCTGCAGTTACTTCTTGGCTTATAGCAGCTTCCATGTTTATAGCCAGCAGCCTAGCATCTTCCAGTTTCTCTCTCTCTCTGACCTCTGTTTTTCTCATCAAATCTTGCTGACCTGTCTCCCTGTTAGAGTAATCCTTTTATAATGGGCCTACCTAGTTAATCCAAAATAGTCCTTTAGCCTCAAAATCCTTAAGTTATGTACACCTACGTAGTCCTTTTTGCTGTGTAAGGTTATTAGTCACAGGTTCCAGGAATAAGGATGTAGACATCTTGGGGGACCATTAGTTCATCTTTGGAGTTTTCAGGATGTGTGTGTGTGTGTGTGTGTGTGTCTTATAGCTAATTGCTTTATAGTCAGTGTTCTTGTGAATTTCAGTCTTTAGAAATTGATAGTTTGCTTTTCAATATTGTAAATGTTCTGTGTGCACTTGAAGAGCACATGCGTATATTCTTCAGTTGTGTGAAGTAGTCTATATATCTCCATTAGTTTCTCTTCGGGGATTGTGTTTAAATTTCTTGTAACCTTACTTTTTTATTATCAGTTACTGAAAAAAGTAATGTAGATTTGACATTGTAGTTCTTCAAGGACAGTAGCATCAGGCACCCCAGTTTATCAAATATTTTAATTGTTTCTATTACCATTGGAGTCTTTGAAGTGCAGCCACATTT
The DNA here is from genome assembly GCA_004363535.1 of Dasyprocta punctata. NCBI lineage: Eukaryota > Metazoa > Chordata > Mammalia > Rodentia > Dasyproctidae > Dasyprocta > Dasyprocta punctata. The sequence goes on along the minus strand of RJWM01000644.1, from coordinate 91,593 downwards.
TAGGACAATATTTCTCTAAAAGAAAAGTTTTTTTTTGCTGTTAAAAACCCCATCACTTTTATGTTTATGTTTTATGAATTGTACTGTGTCTTCTTATTTCATTCTAGCTTCAATTAATGCTAAAACAGTAAGGTAAGCACTTGAACTTTCCCAAAGCCTGCAACACAGTGGACAGCAATATAACAATTAGACTCTTTCACAAATCTTAAATTTTATGAAGCATAACTAGTCATCAACATCTGATTGGATTGTGTGTACCATCTTCAAAAAGCCAGCTGAGAAAGTGAATGCCTTCTTTCTCCCCAAGAGTACTGTCATAAGTTTACATACTCTTACTAATGTGGTAATTTCATACTTAAATTAAGTTCATCTCTGAATGTATTTAAGGTGACATTGGGTGTTGGTGTTTGTAATAACGAGTCTCATGGTCTTGTGTGGCATGTCTACAGGAGCTGGGCAGTTCATTCAAGCCATGTTAGTTTATTGAAGAACAGTCAATAAGTTATGAAAGAATTTTAAAATTGAATATAGGAATGATGCCAAAAAAAGTTAATCCTACTGTGTCAAACAACAGTAATATTCCTATAGAAAACAATTCCTACATCCTGCATTATATTCAGTTATCATGTATCTTTATTCTCATTTACAGGATTTATTCTCATTACAATTCCTGTTATGGTCATCTGTAAAAGAGGATAGGGACACTTCCGCCCCTCATTCCTCCACTGCACAGACTCAAATTTTGATTTGGATATCAAGTCTGATGATCCCCCACGCATACCAAAAGAGTATGAAGAGGTTTATTAATCTACATAAATCGAGGTGTCTGGGAAAAGCAGGGCAACCCTATCAAAGCAGTTTCCAAATGTCTTGAGAGAGCAAGGAAAGGAGACTGGCCTAGGGTTTTATTTTGATTAGGAGTGCAGCCAAGGTGAGAATTCTGCATAAAGGCAGACATTGCATGATTTGAATCTCCTGCTGGTGCCAAAGGATGGAGCACTTGGACTTTCATATCACCTCCTTGGAAGTAGGACATAGGTGGAATGGGAGAAGTGAAGCTTAACAACAGTGAGACACCAAAAAATAGACTCAGTCTTTATTTTTATGACCTTGACATGTTCATCAGTTTTGATTTGTCTAAAGTGTCCTTATTAGATTCAAGCTTTACCTGTTTGGTGCTTTATTGTAAGATAATGTTACTCAAGGCAATAAATTTAAAATTCTTATATTCTGATGAGCTGTATCTTTTTATCATTATGGAGGATTCTCTTTTTGTTTTATATTGCTTTTTGTTGCCTTAAAGACTGTTTCTGTCAGGATGGGGGATTTAGCTCAGTGGCTCAAGCACTTGCCTGCTAAGTGCGAGGTTGTGAGTTCAATGCCCAGTACCAAAAAACAAAACAGCAACAAAAAAATGACTGTTTTTGTCTAATGTTAAAGCAACTTTCTTTTAGTTAGAATTTGCTTAGTATGACTTCATGCTTTTCCATCCTTCTGACTTCAGCCTTTCTGTATCCTTAATCTCGATATTTTTCTGACAAACAGGTTGTGCTGGAATTTTTTTTAGACTATAACTGCTGATACTGGTCTTTTAAAAATTTTTTCTTATGTAAACGTTTGTTGCATGTGTATCACGTGCTAGGCACAACGTTAGACCCTGAAGCCTCATCATGGTATAAACCAAAGTCTCCAGTTTTACACCTTTATGAGAAGAGCCAAATTTTAGTTCAGGGAAAGTTCTTGTCCAGTGTTGAGCGGCCACATTGAACTCCTTGCTGGCAGATCCTATGGGGATTCTGTCAGCACGAGCAGAGATTATGGTGGTGAGAAACAAGGAGTGCGGGCAGTATCAGTCTTAACTGGAACATGTCTGTTTTCATGTAGCAAAATTATTTGAAATATTTGTATTTAAATTTATCATCTTTCCCCTCTCTGTGCTGGGGAACTGAACTCAAGGCCTTGGGCATAGCCAGGTAGACATCCTACCACTGAGCTACATTTCCAGCCCCTAAATCTACCATTTTATCATATGCTTTTTATGTGTTTCTTTGTTTTGTGTCATGTTGATTTTATTCCACTTTATTTTCTAGGTCTTGCTTTGATTTCATACCTGACTCCAGAGTTATTTGGATATTCGCTTAATGTTCAAATAGTTGGGGATTTTCTAGTAGTTATCTCTGTACTGTATTCCATCTTAACACTTACGTGGTTAAATAATGTACTTGGAATGATTTTTGTCCTTCGAAAATTGTTAAGTCTTGTTTTTACCCAGTAAAGGGTAAATTTTGGAAATGCGCTATGTACATATAAAAAGAAGATGTAATTTGTCACTGTTAGGTGCATTGTTTTGATTAATCAGTTAAGTCAAGTTAGATGTGTACGTATTTTCCATATCCTTTTCAAGTTTTTGTCTGCTTGTTTTGTTAGTGTGCAAGGGGTATTCTTCCATTGTGGTTGTGAGTTTGCCCTTTTGTTCCTTTAACTCAGTTAGTTTTTACTTTTTTAAAAAACAAAACTATTGAATGTATTTAAATTTAGAATTTTTTATTATTTAAATTTAGAATTGTTTTATCTTCCTTGTGAATTAATCCTTGATCATTATTATGGATGACATTTCTGTCTGATATTAGTATAGTTACAACAGTTTTCTTGGGTTGCTATTTGTTCTGATGACTATATGTCCTGTCACTGTGTGTGTATGTTACTGTTATTGAACCCAGGGTCCTTGTACTGAGCTACATGTCCAGCCATTTTTTATTTTGAGACAGGATCTCACTAACTCACTAAGTGGCCCAGGCAGGACTCAAATTTGAGATCCTCCTGTTTTAGTCCCTTAGAGTGCTGGGATTATAGGTGTGAACCACTGTGCCCAGTTTTTGCCACTCTTTTACCCTCAGCATATCTGTAACTGTAAGCCACGCCTTTTGACGACAATGCATATTTAATGCATTTAGTTAATTCAGTCTTGTGATTTGAATCTTTTTGTGGTAATGGATTTAATCCATTTGAGTTTATCATTCCCATATGACTGTTTGTTTTCCACTTGATTTTCCTGATTTATGTCTTTTCTATTTTTGCTTTTTTAAAAAATGAATTAAAAATTTTTTTGGTGCTAGGACTCTAACTCGGGACTTTGTGCTTGCCAGGCAGGCACTGTATTGCTGAGCTATATCGTCTGCCCAAGAATGAGTTAATTTAAAAATGCTTTCTTATTTTATACCCTGTTGTTATACATCTTTTTACTGTCATTCTGGAGGTTACCTTTGACAGCATGCATTCTTGATTTATTACACACTAATACAAATTACAATTTTTATTGTTTTCCAGATGTTATTAGAACTTTACAACTGTTTAAATCTATTTACTGCGTACCTTCCTTTTGAGTTTTACTCTATATGTTTTAATTCCCACAAATATTTTTAGTATTTTATAATCTTTTTTTTTTTTTTTTGCGGCACCGGGGATTGAACTCACAACCTTGCGCCTACCAGGGCAGGCGCTTAAGGCACTGAGCCAAACTCCCAGCCCTGGTTTTTTTGAGGCAGGGTCGCACTATGTAGCTCAGGCCGGCCTTGCGCTGGCGTTGTAGCCCAAGCGGGCCTCGAACCCACAACGCTCCGCCTACCTCAGCCTCCCGAGTGCTGGGATTAAAGGTGTGCGCCACCACGCCCGGCTAGTATTTTATAATCTTAATATTCACTTAAAAGTATCTTTCTGCTGGTTTTCTTCCTGTCTGCATTTCTTAATTTCTTTTGGGATAATTTTTTCTTCTGCTTAATTAAATACTCCCATTCAAGACCGCTGGTAATGATTTCTGTAGTATTTGACTGGATATATTCTTATTTCATCTGCATTTTTGAAAGCTGTTTTTCATTTTCTATTCTTTTTTTTTTAGAACTCCACTGTTAGGCATTGTTAATTGAAGATAAAAATGTTCCATGCCTTGCCACTTTGAGAATTTCTTTTTAACTCTTGACTTTTGGCAGTTTTACTGTGATAATGCCATCGTATAAGTAGGGTTTTCCCCCTGTTTACTGTTGAGCTTTGTCTGAGCTTCTTCATTCTGTATAATGATGTCTTTCATCACTTTTGGAAAAGGCCTAGATACTTTATCAGTAAATATTGCTTCTGTCTAATTCTTTCTTCTCTTCCTGGGCCTCCAGTTACCAATGTATTGGATACCTTTTCACTGTGCCTCACATGTCCCTTACGCCCTTTTGTTCCATTTTTCTTTATCTCTGTAGGTTTGATCTTTCAATCATCTTCCAATTCACTGACTTCTCTTGTATCGTATTAAATACATCTATTGAACTCTTAATTTCAGTTGTATTTTTTAGTTGTAAAATGTTCTTTAGTTTTTTTTTTTCTTCTAAATAAATTGCAGTCTGGTGAACTTCTCCATCTTTAATTGATTTTTGTTTTAAAGTTCTTATGTGTCTGGGTTATGGTGTGTTGGTTGTTTTTTTCCCTTGAATTTGAGCAAATAATATTGCCTCTTAGTGTGCCACATGATTGTTGAGACTTTAGATGATGTTATATTTCTTTGAAAAGAGGTTAATACTTTTCACTCTAGGCAGATAAGAGGGCAAATCATCTTGATGGACTTGAGAATTAAACTGTGTCAAAGCTTGTCTGTTTTACATTTGGTTCTGGTTTTGCTAGAGTGTAGTTTTCCTGGGACTTCCAACTACAAGTCTGTGTTCAAGTTTACTCCCAAATACATAGCCTTTTGTGCTTCCAGCTTAATGAGAGTCTCATCTGAGATACCTCACTTTGGTTTTGTTTTTGTTTTTGAAATAGTGGAGCGATTTACCCACTTATCTTCCACTCCCCTTTTATGGTCACATATATACATATACATATATACATATATTTATTCATTTATTTTTGGTCTTTTTGAGACAGGATTTCACTATGCAGTGCAGGCTGGTCTTGAACTTGCGCTATCATCCCACCTCAGCCTCCTGAGTACTGGGATTACAAGGGTGTACCACCTTGCCTGCTGAAACACCTCACTTTGGGCAGAAACTGGATCCTGACTCCAGCTTCCTTTGCCCTGCAAACCCATCAAATTGGTGTTGGAACAGTGTTCCATGGCCTTGCTCACCTCTCTGAGGCCATTCACCACTGTCTTGTCAACTGTTACATGTGTTCAAGGTGATTTTCTAAACATTCCATCAACATTTTAGGTATTTTTCCATGGAAAGTTGGCCCTATTACCGGAAGCAAAAGTTCTAATTTTTTTTCATATTTTATACTATTTTCACTACATTGAGAAATTTAAAATTTTTACCTAATCAAATCATTTAATTTATATCATCTTAATTTTGTGTTATACTTAGGATATTGTTTATTCAAAATTGCACTTTTATATTTAGAAGTGTATCTGGATTTTTTTTTTTTTGTTTTTTATACCAGGGATCGAACTCACAATCTCATGCCTGCCAGGCAGGCACTTAGGCCACTGAGCTAAATCCCCGACCCTATTTTTTGACACAGGGTCTCACTATGCAGTTTAGGCTGGCCTTGAACTCACTTTGTAGCCCAGGCTGGTCTCAAACTCACAATGATCCTCCTGCCTCAGCCTCCTGAGTGCTGGGATTGAAATTTATTTTTATGAATAGCATAAAGTTGTTTCTTGCATGACTGAGAACCAGTTATTCCAACTTTTAATGATTAGACTAGATGCCAGCAAATGATGCCTAAAAAGCTAGCCTGCTTTTTAAATTTTTATTGGTTACATGACCATGTCCATTTGATTAGTATTCTGAATGACTACTTTCCTTTTATTCATCACTAGCACAGTTAAGTAGGTACCATAGGAACTGAATAGTTCACAAAGCCTAAAATATTTGCTGTTTGATCACTTAGGAAAGTTTATTGGTTCCTGGATTAGATTATCCTTTTTCATTGATCTGAGTTGATACTTTAGCATATATTAAGTGTATCATTTATTTCTGAAATGTCTTCTATTGATATGTTCTCACAGTATCACTGTTACAGTTATTGTAACTTTATACTACTGTATTTCATTGACCTTGAGGATATAATTTATTACTTAGTTTACTGAGATATAATTTATACTATGTATAGCAAAATCCAACCTTTTTATGTGTTACAGGCCTATGAATTTTGACAAATGTAGTGATGCAACCACCAAAGTGAAGATAGAGAACATTTTCATCGTCCTATAATGTTCTGTCATGTCTGTTTATCAACTCCTCCTTTCAATTCCAGGCTGTGAGAAACTACTGATCTATTTTCTATCTCTATCATTTTGTCTTTTCTGGAATGTCGTATAATCGAATCATATAGCAAGTAACGTTTTGAGTCTGTATTCTTTCCTTTACCATGATGTATTTTAGATTGATCCGTGTTGTTGCATTCATGTTCATTCTTTTTTATTACTGAGCAGTTTGTTACTGAAGGATAGATAATTTGGATCCTATCCAGTTTTTAGCGATTATATTCAGTAGTCAGTAGAAACATTTGCTTACTGGGTTTTGCCTAGGCATTGCCTGTTTCTATTTTTCTTTGGAAAATAGCTAGGGATACAGTTCTTGGGTCATATGATACAGTAAATATGTATTTAGCTGTATAAGTACTGCCAAACTGTTTTCCAGAGTAGCTATACCAGTTTTTATTTCCACCAGCAATGTATGAAAGTTGCAGATGCTTTGTATTCTCACCAGCATGTGGCACTGTCAGTTTTGTCATGTAATCTTAGTGATGTGAATGGATTAGGCATTAACAGTTTTAAGTACTAGTATGTGTTACTAATGACTTGATGTTGAGTATACTTTCTCCATCCTTACTTGCTATTTTCTTATTTTCTTTGGGGTAATGTCTGTGTGCATCTTCTACCCATCTTTACAATTGAGTTGATTTCTTATGATTGAGTCATACTTTTTAATGTTCTGGATAGTTTTTAAAATCAGGCGTTTTACAAATTTTTTTTTTACAATGTATAGCTTGTTTTTTCATTTTTTAACAGAGACATAGAACACAGGTTTTAAATTTTGACCAGGACAACTTAATAGTTTTTTTTTTTTTTAATGTTTTGAATAATACCCTATTGCTGCTTAAAATTGATTGCAAACTTTAAAACAACATGGCCAGGCATGGTTGTGAATGCCTGTAATCCCAGCACTTGGGAGGATGAGACAGGAGGATTGCCATGAGTTTGAGGCCAACCACGACTACATAGTGAGTTCAGGGGTAGCCTGGACTACGTAGCAAGATACTGTCTCGAAAAACCAAACCAAACCAAAACAAAAGAAAACAAAAAAAATTTGTTATCTCACTTTTCATGGGCCCAGTAGCTGAGCTACCTGCATCTTCTACTCAGGATCACAGCAGGCTGAAATCAAGATTCTAGGTAAACCAGGTGAGCCACATTGCTTTGTGGGGTATAGTGTCTTCCTGCATAGGGTGTTCGGCTGAATTCAGTTCCTTGTAATTATAGGTCATAGTGTCTGCTTTCTCACTAGCTGTCAGCTAGAGTTGCTTTCAGCTCCTAGAGGCCACCATCTTCTGCCACATGGCCTCTTACATTGCAGTTAGCTTCTTCAAAGACTGCAGGAGAATATTTGCTGCAACTTCTTTTTATTTTATTTTATTGTATTGTATTGTATTGTATTGTATTGTATTGTATTGTATTGTATTAGCAAGAGTCTTGCTGTGTAGTTCAGGCTTACCATGAACTCACTGTGTATCCCAGGCTGGCCAAATTTGAAGCAATCCTCCTGCCTTAGCCTCCCAAGTCCTGGGATTATAGGCATGTGCCACATTGCCCAGCTCTGCTACAGCCTTGAATCTCCCTGACTCCTCTTACTGCATTTCTCCAAACTTTCTTTTAAGGGGCTTTCCTGTGTAGGTAAGGCCTACCCACTCTCAAGGGGGAAGATTTGTACAGGGCATACCATTAGATAGAAGAAGACTTAGAAGTCAGATGGTGATTCTGCATACCACGTGGTTTGTAAGTTTTTTTGTTTTGTTTTGTTTTGTTTTGTTTCCTTTTGGTCAGTATAAGAAATTGTTGCTTACCCATAGCTGTGAAGATTTTTTTGTTTTGCTTTGTTTTGTTCTACAAGTTTAATAGTTTCATGTTTTATATTTAGATTGCTCATTCAATGTATATGTGAATGTATGTGTACAGTGGCAACTCAACTCACAAACTTAAATTTGTTTATGATTTTTAAGAAGATGGCCATATTTGTGTTTGTGTGGGGAAGATGGCTGTGGTTATATTTGTCGCCCAATGTGGAGTTTGTGAATAGAAGCAAAATTCTAACACTTTCGTTTAGAATTGAATTGTTTGTGAACAGAAGCATTTGTGGACTGAGGTATTACTGTATATGCATTTATGTATATACCATAAAATTCATCCTTAAAGTGTTGAATACCTTTTAAAATATATATTAGTTATAGATTCACTGCCATTATCTAGTATATGTGCTGCCGAAGCGAGCACTACTGCCGGTATCTAACTCCAGAACATTCTTATCAAACCCAAAATAAACCCTAAATCTGTTACTTTTTTTTTCCCACTTGTTCCCACCAATTTGATAACTACTAATCTCCTTTCTGTTTTTATAGATTTGCCTATCACAGACTTTTTTTATTAATGTAATCATATAATATGTACCTTTTGGGTCTGACTTTTTTGACTGTAATGATGTTTGCAGGTTCATCCATGATGTATATATTGGCAGTTCATTCCTTTTAAAACTGTGTAATATTTCATTATATAGTTATCACTGCATTTGGTTTTTCCATTCATCAATTGATGGACATTTGGATGTTTTTTACCTTTGGCTATTAGTAATGGTACTATAAACATTTTCCTTTTATAAGAAAACTTTAAAACTAAATTGTGGTAAAATAATGACATTGTGGTTTTCAACCTGTTTAGCATGTGTCTCTTAAGTACAAGAAATTCTCTTCTGTAACCACAGCATAATAGTCACATTTAGGAAATGCATCATTGATACAGTGCTGTTATCTAATATACAATCCTATATATATTTTGTTTGTTTGTTTGTTTGTTTGTTTTTGAGACAGGATCTTGCTATGTAGTTCAGGCTGGCCTTGAACTCATAATATATCCCAGAATGGCCTCAAACTCATGGCAATCCTCATGTCTCAGCCTTACACTCTGCTGGGATTACAGGCCTGCAGCATTACACCCAGCTATTAATGTGTATGTTTTTAAATATTTTAAACAATTGGTACTTTATTTATTCAGGTGAAATTCACATAGCATAAAATTAACCATTTTAGAGTGAACAGTTCAGTGGCAGTTAGTACATTTGTAGTGTTCTATAACTATCACATCTACCTAGTTGCTTCCTGTTCTTCCTTCTAACCCCTGACAGTCCATCTCTATTCTATTTATAGATTTACTTATTTTTTTGAAATGTAATCATACATTATGACACTGAGTCTAGCTTCTTCACCTTGCATAATGTCTTTGATATTCATTCACATTAGTGCATGTTATCACCACCCCTTTTATAGCAGAATACTATTCTACTATGCATTTGTTAATGCATTCATCAATGATGGACATTTAGGTAGTTTCTGCCTTTTGGCTATAGTGAATAGTGGTGCTGTGAACATGTATGTGTGTGTATTTGAGTACTTTTTAAGTTTTGGAAAGTATAAATGTGTATTTTTGTAAATTGATCTGTAGATTCAGTACATTCCATTAAACACAAAATTATAGTATGACCTAGCAAATACACTCCTAGACACATACTTCCAAAAATTGGAAAAAAGTACTATCTAAATGGCCATCATGAATCTTCTATGAAGATGTGTATATTTGAGTCTTGGCTTCTCCCAGTAGTGTTTTAGTTCATAACATATAAATCTTGTTTATACAGCTTACATGCTTATTTTTCTTCATGTCCCCTCTCCTTTGGTTTTATGGTATTTTTGTCTTATTTCTAGTTGTTATGATTTCTAATGTACAAAAGAAATAAATACCACTTAAAAAGTGGTGAGAACAAATATCTTTGCCTGATTCTGGGCTTTTGGGGGGATACCAAGAATTTCTCTCATGACTTTGCCCTTGCCAGGCAAGTGCTGTGCCACTGAACTATATCCTTAGCTATTCCTGGCTTTAGGGTCAGGATTCAGTCTTTAAATAGTCAATATGAGGTTAGCTATAAATTTATTACAGATGGACTTTATCAGGATGTTCTTTTGAAGTAATTTGCCAAGTGTTTGCATGAATTCTCAAACTATCTTTGGGGTGGAGAGCACAGTAAAAAATACAGTTCTTATGAATGAATTTTGAATTTATGCAAATGCAAATATGATTGTTTAGGCATGATTGATGTCAAATTTTACTTGGCAAGACTTTTTCTTAATGGTACATAAAATAATGGGTATCTTACGTATAATTGCTCTTATATTGGTGAAGCAAAATCTTTGATAGGTGATAGTACAAGTGGCACGTCTTTTTCAGAGTTGTCTTGGCCTCTGACTACTGTGCCCCACTAAGAGAGAGCAGCACTCTTTTAGGAGAGACATTTTAGAACTCCTTAGAAAAATGACTGATTTCGAATCTAGGTCAAAGAAAGCTGGGACCGTTTTTTAATTGCCAGCAAGCAAAGAAGTGCGCAAGAACTAATAGGATCATGTCAAAAGGATACAAAGTAAACTTGAAAGAGTTCGTTTAGGCTATATTATTGGCGTAAAGACCAAAACGTATTATAATTACATACTAAATTAAAAAGAAAATCCATAACAGACTTGGAAAATGAGAACCTGATGAACTCTAATAATCTGCTTCCCAGTGAAACTGCTGAATTATTTTTTGAAACAACCATTTAAAGCCTCTAGAACCATGCATGGTGGCTGGGATGACTATATTGAACAAAATAGGTTTCAAAACATTTCAGAGAAACATACGGATTTCAGAAAGGTACAAAAACCATTAACATATGTATCTAATAACAGAATACTAAAATAGATGAGAAATCGGTCCATTTGTGAGAAATTGTTTGTAGTATTCCCTTAGTATTTTATTGGATGCAGGACCTATAATCTCACTGTTTCATTCCTAGGTAGGAATGTAAACCTTCTCTCTTTTTATCTTTGTCAGTCTTTGTAGAACTTTTATCAATTTTATTTATTTATTTATTTTTTAAGTCAGCTCTAGCCAGGCATGGTGGCGCATGCCTTTAATCCCAGCACTCAGGAGACTGAGGTAAGAGGAGCGTTGTGAGTTCGAGGCTGGCTTGGGCTACAATGTGAGAGCAAGGCTGGCCTAAACTACATAGTGCGACCCTGTCTCAAAAAACGAGGGCCAGGAGTTTGACTCAGTAGCTTAAGCACCTGCCTGGTGACCCTGTCTCAAAAAACTAGGGCCAGGAGTTTGGCTCAGTGGCTTAAGCACCTGCCTGGCGGGCACAAGGTTGTGAGTTCAATCCCCGGTGCCACAAAAAAAAAATAAAATAAAAAAATTTTTTTTTCTTTTCTAATGTAAACTTCATACTGTAAATTTCCCTGTTAGCATTGTTTTCCTGTTTCCCATATGTTTTGATGTGTTATACTTTCATTTAATAGTTTTTAAATCTCTTCAGAGCTGTAGGTGTAACTCAGTGGTAGAAGACTTGCCTACCATGTATAACACTCCAAGTTATATCCCCAGTACGTACCATGATAGATAGATAGGCAGGCAGGCAGGCAGGCAGGGTTTTACCAGAAACTTCTTCTTTGATTCACATATTGCAGTATTAGTAGTTTTTTAGTTTCCAAGTAGTAGAATATTTTCCTGTTACTTTTCTGTTACTGGGTTGTAGTTTTATCCCATTATGATCAGAGAACATGCTGTAGTTCAGTTGTTATGCAGATTTATTTTATGGCCCAGGGTATGGTGTTTCTTGGTGACTGTTCAGTAGGATTTTGAAAAATATGCTTAATGTGCTCTTACTTGTTAAGTGTCAGGCCCTGTAGTTTGAGTTTTATTATTTAGTTCTGAATCCTTGCTGGTTTTTTATTAATTCTACCTATTACTGACAGTGGAATATTAGTGTCTCCAAGTAACTATAGCTATGACTTGGCTATATCTTTTTTTTTTTCTGTTTTTTAATGAGACAGAGTCTAGTCATGTAGTTCAGGCTGGCCTTGAACTCAACTGTGTAGTCCAGGTTTGCCTCCAATTTGAGGCAGTCCTTCTGCCTTGGTCTCCCAAGTGCTGGAATTATGGGTGTGCACTGCCATATCCAGCTTGCCAATATGTTTTCTTATTTCATCTCTATCAGTATTTGTTTCTTATATTTTGAGGGAGTGGTGCTCAGTTCATACACATTTAGAACTGTTTTCCTAGGTTAGCAAGTCTTTATTTTTATGTATGTCTTTGTTTCTCGTTACTTTCTTGATGTATAGTCTACTTATTTGATATATACTCATTCTATTCTTTTTTTATTTAAGAGAAAAAAGACACATGTAAGAAACACAAAAAGCAAAAGAGACAAACAACAGCAGCGAATCAACAACAGTAACCTTACAGGTTTACAAAACAAGATGATAGGAACTTGACAGTGGTTGCAATATTGCATATCGTTACCTTCAACATGGTTGTTTACATTAACAGATATAGACATATGAAATTGATCTAATCATGAGTATTAACCAGTCTTTCTCAGTAACTAATACATTCAGCAGTATAGTCATTTTAGTTGTCTTACATATACAATTAATACAGATTTATGTCTTTTTCCTTTTCCCTTCCTTCTTTCCTCCTTTTCCCTTTCCCAATTACTTTTGCTCTTTGAGCAGTTTTTTACCCTTACACAGTATTTGTTGTAGATTTTGGATCATATATACTTTTTCAGTTTCTTACACTAGGGAGACAATATGGTATTTACACATGTGGGTTTGATTGATCTCACTTATGAGTATGGTCTCAAGTCGTGTCCATTTACTTATAAAAGTCTCAATGCAATCTTTCTTGATAGCTGAGTAGTACTCCATTGTATAAAAATACCACATCTTTTTTATCCATTCCTTGATTGATGGGCACTTGGGTTGTTTCCAAGATTTGGCTATTACAAATTGAGTTGCTATAAACAGGGGTGCACAAGGGCTGGGAGTTTGGCTCAGTGACTTAAGCGCTAACAAGTGCGAGGTTGTAAGTTCAATCTCTGGTGCTGCAAAAAAAAACCCAAAACAAAACAAAACAAAAAACCCAAAAAAAACAGGGGTGCACAAACATCACTGTGGTATGATGATTTCAGTTCTTCTGGGAAAATGCCCAGAAGTGGGATAGCTGGGTCAAATGGGATCTCTAATCCTAGCTTCTTAAGGAATCTCCACACTGATTTCCACAGTGGTTGCACTAGTCTACACTCCTACCAACAGTGGAGAAGAGTTCCTTTTTCCCACACAGCCCCTCCAGTATTTGTTGTTGGTTGCTTTTTTAATCGTGGCCATTCTTTCTGGAGTGAGATGCAATCTCACTGTTGTTTTAATTTGCATTTCCCAAATGACCATTGATGTTGAACATTTTTTCATATACTTATTTGCCATTTGTATTTCTTTCTCTGAGAAGTGTGTATTCATCTCAGATGCCCATTTTTGGATTGGGTCCTTGAATTTTAGGGGCCTGATTTCTTTTAATTGTTTATGTGTTTTAGATGGAAGTTCTTTTTCTGATGTACAACTGGCTAAGATATTTTCCCAGTTCGTGGGTTTTCTTTTCACTCTGTTGGAGATATTGTTTGACATACAAAAACTTTTTAGTAAGATGAGATCCCAGTTGTTGATTCTGGGAAGTGTTTCCCATGCAATTTGATTTTTGTTCATGAACTCTCTGCCTACTCCTGTGTCATCAAGATTTTTACCCACTTTGTCTTCCAGCAAGTTTAGTGTTTCTGTTTTAATATTCAGATCTGTGATCCATTTTGGCTTTATTTTAGTGCATGGTGATAGACATGGATCTAGTTTTAGTTTACGGCACATAGAAAGCCAGTTTTTCCAGCACCATTTGTTAAAGAGGCTGTCTTTCTTCCAATGTACATGTTTGGCCCCTTTGTCAAAGATGAGGTGGCTAAGTGTGTTTGTAGTTGTGGCTGTATCTTCTAATTTATTCCATCAATCTTCAGGTCTGTTTTGATTCCAGTACCATGCTGATTTTATCACAGTAACTTTGTAGTATAGTTTCAAGTCAGGGATTGTGATGCCTCCTGCCTTATACCTTTGTTGCCCAGAATTGCCTTTGCTATTCTAGGTCTCTTCTGGTTCCAGATGAATTTCAGGAATGCTTTCTCTAGCTCTGTGAGGTAGGCAAGTGGTATTTTGATTGGGATTGCATTAAATCTGTATAACAATTTTGGGAGAATGACCATTTTCACAATGTTTATTCTTCCTATCCATGAACAGGGAGTATCTTTCCATTTTCTGAAACCTTCTTTGATTTCCTTTTTCAGAGTAATATAATTTTCACTGTATAGATCTTTTACTTCCTTTGTTAGCTGATTCCTAAGTATTTCATTTTTTTGGATGTTATAGTGAAGGGTGTGGTTTCCCTATTTCTCTGTCAATGACTTTGTTGTTTGTGTACAGGAATGCTATTGACTTTTGAGTGTTGACCTTGTATCCAGCAACATTACTGAATTTGGTTATTACATCTAGAAGTCTTTTAATGGATTCTTGGGGGTCTTCTATGTAGAGTATCATATCATCTGCAAATAATGATAATTTCACTTCTTCCTTTCCTGTCCTTACTCCCTTTATTTCTTTCTCTTGTCTAATTGCTCTGGCTAATATTTCCAGAACTATATTGAATTGGAGTGGTGGTAATGAACATCCTTGTCTTGTTCCTGAATTTAGGTTGAAAGTTTTCAGTTTTTCTCCATTTATTAGGATGTTGGCTGTTGGTTTACAATATATGGCTTTTATCAGGTTGAGATAGAGACCATCTATTCCTATTTTCTGTAGGGTTTTTATCATGAATGGGTGTTGGATTTTGTCGAAAGCTTTTTCTGCATCTATTGAGATGATCATGTGGTTCTTGTGCTTGGCCCTGTTGATATGGTGTATTACATTTATTGATTTGCATATGTTTGACCATCCCTGCATTCCTGGGATGAATCCCACTTGATTGTGCTGTATAATCTTCCTGATAACTTGTTGTATTCTATTTACCAGTATTTTATTGAGGATTTTTGCATCTATGTTCATTAGGGAGATTGGCCTGTAATTTTCTTTTTTGGTTGGATCTTTCTCTGGTTTTGGTATTAGGGTAATACTTGTTTCCGGGAATGAGTTAGGGAGACTTACTTCCCTTTCAATTTCATTGAAGAGTTTGAGGAGTGTTGGCATTAAGTCTTCCCTAAATTTCTTGTAGAATTCAGCAGTGAATCCATCAGGACCTGGACTTTTCTTTGTTGGTAAGGTTCTAATTACGTATCCAATTTCATTAGCTGAAATTGGGTTATTCAGCAATTTTACATCTTCTTGATTTAGCTTTGGTAATTCATAGGTTTCTAGGAACCTGTCCATTTCTTCTGTTATCGAATCTATGTGAGTAAAGGTTTTCAAAGTAGGTGTTGATGATCTTCTGTATTTCCACAGGGTCTGTAGTGATTTCACCCTTTTCATTTCTTATTGCATGAATCTGAGTTTTTTCTTTCCTCTTTTTGATAAGGTTGGCTAGGGGCTTATCAATTTTATTTACTCTTTCAAAGAATCAACTCTTCGATTCATTAATTTTTTGTATTGTTGTCTTAGTTTCAATTGCATTAATTTCTGCTCTGATCTTGATCATTTCCTCCCTTCTTTGGGCTTTGGACTTGACTTGCTCTTCTTTTTCTGGAAGTTTGCGGTGTATCATTAGGTTGTTTATGTGTGTTCTTTCCATTTTTTTAATGTGGGAGTTTAGTGCTATAAATTTCCCTCTGAGGACTGCTTTCATTGTGTCCCACAGGTTCCAGTAATTTGTACTTGCATTTTTGTTTGATTGTAGATATTGTTTAATTTCTTCTGTGACCCATTGATTGTTTAGGAGATTATTATTTAATTTCCTTGTGTTTATGGGGTTCTTGTGGGTTTTTTGTCATTAATTTCCAATTTTATTGCACTATGGTCAGATAATGTGCATGGAATTATTTCAGTTACTTTGCATTTACTTAAGCATGTTCTGTGGGCTAGTACATGATCTATTTTAGAGAATGACCCATGTGCAGCTGAGAATGTGTATTCAGATATTGTTGGGTGGAACACTCAGTACACATCTACTAGGTCCATTTGTTCACAAGTTTGATTCAGTTCTGTTATTTCTTTGCTGATTTTTTTGTTTGGTTAATCCGTCTCTTTGTGACAATGGGGTGTTAGGGTCCCCCGTTATAACTGTATTATTGTTTATTTGGTTTTTCATGTCTATTAGGATTTGTCTTACATAGTTGGGTGCTTCCATATTCGGTGCATATATATTTATGATTGTAATCTCTTCCTCTTGAAGGTTTCCCCTAACAAGTATGTAGTGACCTTCTTTATCTCTTTTGATAATTTTTGGTTTGAAGTTCACATTGTCTGCAAACATAATAGCTACCCCTGCTTTTTTCTGGGTTCCCATTGCGTGGAGTATTGTTTTCCAACTTTTGATTTTTAGTCTGTGAGTTTCCTTTTGAGTGAAATGTGTTTCTTGTACACAGCATATTGTTGAATTTTGTTTCTTAACCCACTGTGCCAGTCTGTTTCTTTTTATTGGTGAGTTGAGACCATTTACATTGATTGATATAACTGATATGTACTGACTCATCCCTGTCATGATATCTTTCTGTTGTTGGTTTTCTACATTTTCTGTTTAATTATTTGTCCTGCTTAGTGGTTTCCTTTTGTTGTTGTTCTTAAGATTGTAGCTATCTTTGTCTCTTTCTAGAGTGTCTTTCATACTCTTTGTAGTGTTGGTTTGGGGGCCATAAATTTTTTCAGTTGTTCTTTGTCATGGAAGTATCTTATTTCTCCATCAATTTTTAAAGATAGTTTTGCAGGTTACATCAATCTGGGTTGAAAGTTGTTTTCTTTCAGGATTTGAAATACTTCACTCCAAGCTCTTCTTGACTTAAAGGTTTGTGTTGAGAAGTCTGCCGTGATTCTGATAGGCTTCCCTTCATAGGTGATCTGTTTCTTTTCTCTGACAGCTTTTAGTATTTTGTTCTTGTGCTGTATTTCTGATAGCCTAATTATTCTATGTCTGGGTGAAGATTTATTTTGGTTATGGTTAATTGGGATTCTGTATGCCTTGCTTACCTGTATATCAGATTTTCTTCCCATGTTTGGAAAATTTTCTGCTATTATTTCTGCAAATAGTCTTCGCAGGTCATTAGTATTGACCCCTGCTTTTTCATTGATACCTGTTAATCTTATGTTATTTCTCTTGGCATCATCTTGCAGCTGTTGAATTGTTGTTTCTTAGTTCCTTGTTATTTTTAAGAGACCTTTTCTTTCGTGATCATAAGCTTCCATGCTGTCTTCAAGGTCTGAGATTCTATCTTCAGCTTCATTAAAGCGGTTTTCCCAACTTCCCATGGAATTTTTCATTTCCTGAATTTCCCTTTGAATCTGTTTCATGCATTCTATTTGTGTCTTATATTGTTCATTCAAAGTTTCCATCATTTTCTTATGTTCTTCTATTTTTTATCTTGATCTTCTTTAGATACACACAGCATTTCTTTCATAATGATTGTCATTTCATTTTTTAGCTGAGAGATTATTTCTGATTTGAGTTTCTCTATAGTTTCATGGAGTTGTTTTTTTACTTCATTTGCTATTGTTTCAGAAAGTTCAGTTGTGTGACTCCCAGTGTCTTCCATTTCAGTGTCTCTTGGGTTTGTTCCCAGTGGGCTGGGGGATTGAGACTGCCTCTTGGTCTTTCATTTTGTCATTTTGTTCTGGGACGTGTGGCTGGGCAGGCAGCCTCCTGATGGATTGCACTAGAACACTGTGCTGGGTAGAGCTTCAATATTCCAATATCCCTGTGGCTAGCTGGAGCACACCCCCAGATTATGGTGCTGGACCCTTGTGTTCTGTGGTCTGTGAGCCTCCCGACATGTTCCCCTGATGTACTTTGTTGGGTTGCTCTGGGATGCTGGGCTGGACAAAGTTTGTATCCTTCCTGTAGTTAGCAGGGTCACACCCCTGGAGCTTGTTGCTGGGGCCTAGAACCTGACTGTGTAGTGTTCAGAACCCCCGTGACCCAGGTGGCTAGCAGAGACGCAGCCCTGGGGTATGTCACTGGACCTTCAGCCTGGCTAGGTGGAGTTTGGAATCTTCAGGACACAGGTGGCTAGGCAGAGCACTCCCCAGAGTGTAGCACCACCTGGACCTTGAGTCTGGTTGCCAGGAGTTCAGAGCCTGTGGAACATGGGGCAAGCCTGGGCAAGTCCCAGGCATATAGTGCTGGGGCCTTGTTCCTGGTTGGGCGGGTCCGCAACCTCTAGGACCTGCCACGCAGCCACACCCCTGAACAATGGAGCTCGCCCTTGTGCTCTGATGGGCAGAGCTCAAGTTCTCTAAGGCCCCGCAGCTATGCTGGCCACTCCCTGATGAGCAGCTCTGGGACTCTGGGCTGGGCTGGGATCAGTACCTCCGTGTCCTGCAAGGCTGGCCGGGCGTTCCTCTGATGGATTGCACTGAGATGATGGACTGGGTAGAGCTTGATCCTCTGCACAACTAGTGAGGATGCACTCCTGGAGCATGTTGCTGGAGCCTCCGCCTTACTGGGTGGGGATCGGAACCTCCCACTCATTCTATTTTTTTAAAAATGGATGTTTGCATGTTTTATCTTCTTTCAGCCTTTTACTGTCAACCAACTTACATCTTTTTAAAATACATATATAAAATATAAAATCACTTGATGATTGAAAAAATGCTCCACAAATAAAACTGCTAAAGGCACTATGTTTGAAGGATTTTATTGTTTTTTTAATGGGAAACTATTGTAAATATGTATTTATTTTGTTGTTGATTTAGAGTCAGTCTCTAATGTTGTTCTAAAAGTTTTAAATGTAAGCATTATTGGTTGAGTCTTAACACTATCTCACATAAGGTTATTTTGGCCAGGGAGGGAGGGAAGCTTATTGCACTTTGTTTTGTTTTCTAAATGTTGTTCACTGTTGGTTTTAGAAAAAACAAGACATCTTTCCTCTCACACATGGAAATGGGAGAGATTTCTGTAATAAAACTTTTAGAAGACAAAACAGTAGCCTCCAATGGGAAATGCTTTTGTTTTTAAATAAAAAGGCTTTTAAAACAAAAGCTACGCCTTCTCTGCTTTGGCGTATGTATGGCTGTGAGAGAATGAGTCAGAACGTCATGCTGACTCTGGTGGTGCTGATGGCTATGAGTTCTGTACAGCTTTCAGCAGAAGGAGCAAGCAAGCCCAGGCAGTGAGTGTCCTTGTTGTTAGCTTTTTGTTGTTTCAGTGTCGCAAAGTACCAGTTGCTTCTGGGACCACCATGTGTACTTCAAGGCAAACTTGTTTTTCTGAGACAAGATCTCACTAAGTTGCCCAAGCTGGCCTCAAACTAGAATCAGCCCAAGTAAATGAAATTTCAGGCCTGTACTACCACATCCATGGGGTAAATGTTGAGATTAACTGACCCATTCCACCTCACCCCCAGAAAAGGCAGTACTTAGAGCACTCTATAGTCATTTGTGACAGTTGGGAGAGATCTCAGAGATGTTCTTCTGAGAATGAGTCAGGCATTTCTGAACTTCCACCCCAGCCACCACCAAGCCATTACCCAAGACAAGCTCCATGCCCCTCCTTGAGGGCAGTGCCTGCTCTAAGTTGCCAAGTTCATGAGCCACAATTGGCATTTGTCCTTACCTAGTCTCTCTGATGTACATTTTCCCCTCACCTCGTCTCTGTGATCAGCATTTGTCATTTGGCCTATTAAGAACTAGCTTCCAGCCTCTAAATAAGCACTTCAGTGCTGCCAGAGAATTGGGTAGGTGCTCCTGATATAGGGGAACGAAACTCCTGACCTATGTGTCTGATACGAGTTCGAGTTCTCTAAAATCAAAGAATGAATTTTAGGAACAACGGAGGTTAAGAACAGAATTTTTTTTATTTTTGTTCTTGTTTTTTTGCGGCACTGGGGATCGAACTCACAACCTTGCTCTTGCCGGATAGGTGCTTAAGCCACTGAGCCAAACTCGTGGCCCTAGTTTTTTGAGGCAGGGTCGCACTACGTAGCTCAGGCCGGTCTTGCGCTCACATTGTAGCCCACGCTGGCCTCAAACTCACAACATTCCTCCTAGCTCAGCCTCCCAAGTGCTGGGATTAAAGGCCACCACACCCAGCTCAGAAATATTTATTGAGAGAAAGAAAGCTGTCTGAGAGAGACAGAAGGGGTCCCAAGTGGGTTGCCAAAGACTCTGTCTTTTCTAATGACTTTTATAGAGTAAAACTGTGATGGGGAAAACGGGGAACTCACAAGGCAGACAGGCTTCAGGTAAGACAGAACTGTGGTCAACCAATAAGATTACTTGTTTAGGTGAAATTGACCAAATCAGGGACAAATGGGGGTGTGAGTCACATAGCAAGCTAGCCTTCTTATGGATCAGTGACTCTTTCTGTAGGCGGTTGGGATGGTAATTCCTGACTTCTCAAGATGATCCATACCTAATCCCTAATGTTTATACTTAGGATGTGGTTGCATTTGTTTTGCCTTCTGTCTTGAGATCTGGCCTACAGCAAAAGGTGTGTGTCTGTTCCGAGGTCACAAGACATCTGGTCCTCTGTGCCGGTTTCCTTGAGGGCCTAGCCCCGTCTGACTGCCTATAATATTTCTAACTAACTCAGTTGCCTGTAACACTCCTTGCCGGGGTACCATGTCCCAGAAGGGCCAAAGTCCCACCTCAGGGTTTCTGAGCAGGCTTTGATCACTCCCCTCAGAGAAGCTGCAGACCCCTGCCAATCCTACTGCCCTGGACTGACATAGGCCATCTCTGGTTGTGTTGCACATTCTAGAACTGGACAGAGTATTAGATGATGGGCTACTGTGATGTTGGTTTTCCTGAAGATGGATATGGACGTGGATATAGACGTGGCCTTGTTTCAATGTTACCAGGAAGAGAAGTGTTAATTTTGCCTCCCCAGTGTTTCAGAAACCCTCAGCCTCTTACTATTCTCATCTCTGTCACTATAGTGGAAGCCACTGTCTGGAGCCTCAACTATAGCAGCAACTCTAAGCAGCCTGCTACCCTCCTGAGCAACCCATCTCCACATTGGCAGCCAGAACATGTCTCTTGAAAGATAACTTTGAATATTTCTTTCTGTTGCTTAAAACTTCAGCATATTCAGTCTCAGGATAAAGTCTAAATGTTGCCTTTAAGCTTCATCACTCACTTTTGACCCTCCACTGTTAGCTAACCTCAGTTCTGCCATCTCTGGGCTTTTGCTTGTTCTGTTCCCTGTGTGTGGCATACCTTAATTTACATGTGACTTCCTCTGGGAGGTAATCTCCCACTGTTGAAGACTGGACTGGATGTTCCTAATGTCTTGTGGAGTCCTCTGGAGTCCTTGAAGGTCAGTGACCCCACTTGGCCCAGGAACTCCACTGGACAGAGATGAGTCTGACACCTAGACAGAATTTGGCACATAACAGGCCCAGGAAACACTGAGAAGTGTTCCCATCAGCTCACTCAGATATACAGAGGCCCTTCTTCCAGATTAATTCACCCTTTTAGCACTACCGTGTACCTCCCCCACTCCCTGACTGGCCTTGAACCTCCTGTCTCAGCCTCCCAAGGAACCAGGATTACAGGTGTATGCCACTGCACTGTCTTCCCTTATAGCTTATGTGAATTCTACTTGCCTCTTTGTTTTTTTTTTTTTTTTTGGTACCGGGGATCAAACTGACAACCTTGCCCATACCAGGCAGGCGCTTAGGCCACTGAGCTAAATCCCCAGCCCATTTGCCTGTATTTTGGAGGAAAGGGGGACTTTTTTTTTTTCTTCAGTATTGGAAGATTAAACCCTGGGCCTTTGCATTGAGCTACATCCCCACCCAGCCATTATTTTGAAACAGGATCTCACTAAGTTGCCCAGGCTGGGTTCAAGTTTGTAATCCTCTTTCCTCAGCTTCCCAGAGTGCTGGATTAACAGGCATGTACTACCACACCTACCTAGAGACCATTTCTTATCTAGGCAGCATCCAACATTTAGCTAAGGATTAATTATTCTTCGTCATACACAAAATTCTTCAGTAAACTTCCAGGGACATCTTAACTCAGAATACATTCATCCTGCTACTAGCATCTGTAAAGTACAGCCTACATCTTTGAAGTAATTTTGTTTGTTTGTTTGTTTAAAAGAGGATCTTGCTGTGTAGTTTAGGCTGACCTTAAACTTCCTAGGTTCAAGGCCTCAAACTTGGGGAAATCCTCCTGCATCAGCCTCCCAAGTGCTGCTGGGTTGAAGTAAATTTCTCTTTTGGAGGAGGGATTGAGTTCTTGAGACAGAATCTCACCACTGTAATTCAGGCAGATTTTGAATTCACAGTGATCCTCCTGCCTCAACCTCCCAAGTGCTAGATTTACAGGCATGGACCACTACACCCAACCTAAAGTAAGTTTTTGTTTTTTCTTTTTTTTTGAGACAGTGTCACCCTATGTAGTTCAGAATACCTTGAAGTCACTATGTGGCCCAGGCTGGCCTTGAATTTATGGCAATCCTCCTGCTTCAGGCTCCCTAATGCTGGGATTATAGGTGTATACCACTGTGCCCAGCTCCTAAAGTAAATTTCTTATAGAAAACATCATGTTAGATTTTTTCTTTGTCTGATTAATTCAGTAAGCCAGTCTTATTCCCTTTGTCTCTGTTTCTTGTTTGCTATGAATTCTTGAAACATTTTTTAAAATTCTGTTTTGGTTTATTTATAGCATTTGAGTATATTACTTTACATAGTTTTCTTGGATGCTGCTCTAGATGTTATAGTATATATACACAATTTTTCTCAGTCTACTGATTTCAGTGTTTTAGTAATTTGAATGACATACACAAATATCGTTTCTAATTACCTTTTTTGATTTTTTGAACTTTTACTTTAGTTTTAGTACATTTGTAATACATGTTTATGTTCCTTGTGTGGACTTGGTACATGTTCATAACACAGTTTAATTCCTTTTTTCATCTGTTTTCTCTCTCTTCCATCCCTTGGTCCCCTCCCGCTTTGAGAAAGACCTGTCTCCCTATTTCCATTATCTTTTATTTTGCTCTTTAATTTATTTCTATTTTGGGTTTCTCATGTAGGAGAAACAATGAGATATTTACGCTTGTGTGTCATTTATTTCACTTAACATTATGTTCTCAAGGTGCACTCATTTTCCCACAGATTACTCAAGTTCATCTTTCTTTATGGCAAAACTGTGCTCTGTTGTGTGTAAATACCACATTTTTTTTCATCTATTCATTTGTTAATGGACATACAGGCTTCTTCCAAGATTTAGCTATTATGAAGCATGCTACGATAAAATGGGTATACATATGTCTCTGTGATATGATGTCTGTAACTCTTTTGGGAAGATACCTCACAGGAGAATAGCTGGTTCAAATGAAATTTCAAGTTTTAGTTTTTTGAGGATTCTCCACACTAATTTCCATAGTGGTTGTATGAGTTTACATTTCCACCAGCAGTGTAGAAAGGTTCCTCTTTCCTCCACGACCTCGACAGTATTTGTTACTATTTTATTTCTTGATGATGGCCATTCTTTTGGGGGGTAAGATGAATCTCAGTGTTGTTTTAATTTGCATTTCTCTAATGGCCATCAATGTGAGCATTTCTTTAATGTGTTAATTGGCTATTTGTACTTTTTCTGTGAAGTGTTTATTCATTTCATTTGCCCATTGTTTGATTCTTTTTTGGGAGTGGGTCTAATCTGAGTTCTTTATTTAGTCTAAATGTGAGTCCTCTGTCTGAGGAGTGGCTGGCAAAATTTTTTTTCCCCATTCTGTAGGTTGTCTTTTTGCTTGCTTGGTTGTTTCTCTTGCTGTTCAGAAGCTTTTTAATTTGACATTACCCCATTTGTTGATCCTCAGTACTATTTCCTATGCAGTCGGAGTTCTGTTCAGAAAACCTAAAAGTTTTACCTATTTTTTTAAAACCATCTTTATTTATTGGTACATTTATCAGTGCATTTTAGATATATATAGTGATAATATTTGTCATAGGGAATTCGTACCTGTACATGGTATAAGCTGCTTATTCTTTTTTCCTAAGTATGTATTTAATTTTTCTTGGTACTACTGTGAATGGTGATTTTTTTACTAATTTATTTCTCAGCAGGTTCATTATTAATGTACACGAATGCTATTCATTTTTGTGTGTTCACTTTATATTCTGCTACATTACTGAATTTGGTTATTAATTCTAAGAGTCTCTGGCAATTTTTTGTATGTTTCCTATGTAGAAGATTGTGTCATTTGCAAATAATAATAATTTGACTTCTTCCCTATATAGCCCTTCAATTTCTATTTCTTGTCTAATTGCTCTTGCTAATGTTTGGACAACTATGTTGAACAGGAGAGGTAATAGTGGACACCCTTGTCTTGTTCCTGGTTTTAGAGGGAAAGCTTTCAGTTTTTTCCACTTTATTACGGCATCCATTAGGTTTGTCATAAATGGCTTTTATTAGATTGAGATAGGGTCCTTCTGTATCTAGTTTCTTCAGTGTTTTTATCATGAAAGAATATTGAATTTTGTCAAAGGCCTTTTCTGCATCTATTGAGATGATCATGTAATTTTTGTTTTTGTCTCTGTTTGTATGATGTATTGCCTCTTTATATGATTTTATTGATTTGCATGTGTTGAGCCATCCTGCATCCCTGGGATGAAGCCTAATGGGTCATCATGTATGATCTTTTTGATGGTTCACTGAATTCTGTGTGCCAGTATCTTGTTGGGGATTTTTTCACGTTGTTCTTCAAAGAGATTGGTCTAGTTCTCTTTTTTTGGTTGGATTCTTTGGTTTCGAATCAAGATAACAGTGACCTCCAAGAATGGCTTTGGGAATACTCCTTCCTTTTTAATTTCATTAAAAACCCTGAGGAGCACTGGTGTTAGAACTTCCCTGAACTTATTGCAGAATTTAATAGTGAACCTGTCTGGACCCAGGCTTTTCTTGGTAAGTTTTTTATTACTGGTTTCATCTCTTTGCCTGTTCACTGGATTATTCAGGGTTTTGAAGTCTTTTTGGTCAGTTTTGGTAATTCATAAGTACCTGGGAATCTATCCATTTCCTCTGAATTCTCCAATTTGTTGGCATACAGGTTAGCAAAGTAGTTATTAATGTTTTGTATTTCAGCAGTGTCCCTCATGAGTTCATCTTTTTCATTTCTAATTGCATTGAGTTGGGTATTTTCTTTCTTGGTGTTTTTTTTTTTTGTTTGTTTGTTTGTTTGTTTGCTTAGATTAGCTATGCATTTGTCTACTTTGTTTATTCTTTCAAATAAACAGCTCTTTGATTTATTAATTCCTTGAGGGTTGGTTATTTGTTGGTTTGGTTTGGGGTTTTGGTGTCAAAAATCATTTCATTGATTTCTACTCTAATCTTTATAATTTCTTGCCTTGTACTAGCTTTGGGTTTGGATTGTTCTTGTTTTCTAGGACCTTAAGGTGCATCATTAGGTTATTTGGGCTATCTCTGTTTTTGTAATGGGGGCATCACAGCTATAAACTTACTTCTTAGGACTGTTTTCATATTGTCCCATAAATTCTGGTATGTTGTACTGACACTATCATTTAGTTCTAAAAACTGTCTTATTCCTACCTGAGTTTATTTCTGCTGTAACCCATTGTTTAGCTAAGAATAATTGTTTAGTTTCTGTGCATTTGTGCAATTTCTGTGTTTTCTTTTATTGTTAATTTCTTCATTATACTATGATCTACTAATATGCATGGTATAATTTCAGGTCTCTTATATTTACTTAAATTTGCTTTATTGGTTAGTATGTGGTCTATTTTAGAGAAAGTTTCATGGGCTACTGAAAAGAAAGTGTATTCTAAGCCGGGTGTGGTGGTGCACGCCTTTAATCCCAGCACTCAGGAGGCTGAGGTAGGAGGAGCATTGTGAGTTTGAGGTGGGCTTGGGCTGCAATGTGAGAGCAAGGCTGGCCTGAGCTACACAGTGTGACCCTGCCTCAAAAAACCAGGGCCAGGAGTTTGGCTCAGTGACTTAAGCGCCTGTCTGATAGGCGCAAGGTTGTGAGTTCAATTCCCGGTGCCGCCAAAAAAAAAAAAAAAAGTATTCTGTTGTTTGGTGGAACACTGTAGATACCTCTTAAGTTCATTTGTTCAGAGGTTGTGTTCAACTCTGATATTTCTTTGTTGATTTTTTTTTGAGACTATGTAGTTCAGTCTGGCCTTGAACTCACTTTGTAGCCCAGGCAGTCCTCTAACTCACAGCCAGTCTCAGCCTCCTAAGTGCTGGGATTACAGATGTGTACCTCCACATCTGCTTGTGTGTTTTGTTTCTTGGTTTTTTTGTCTAGTTGATCTATTTGTGATGGTGGGGTATTGAGGTTGCCCACTATAGTTGTATTTATGTATCTGGTAGTACTTGTTTTATGAAACTGATGTGCTGTTGTTTGGTGCATATATGTTAATAATTGTTATCTCTCCCATTGGATTGTTCTCTTAACTAGTATGTAAGGACCTTCTTTCTTGTCCTTTTTTTTTGAGTTTCCATTGCATGGAATATTGTTTTCCATCCTTTGATTTTTTTTTTTTTTCAGTCAGAGTTTCTTTCTGGGTTAATTATGTTTCTTGAATACAGCATGTCTTAGTTACTTCTCACTTGTTGCTGAGACAAAATACCTGATGCCCAAAATTAGGGAAGGAAAGGTTTATTTCTTACAGTTTCTTGGGAGTTTCAGTCCATATTCAGTTGACTCCAAGGCAGCATGGCATGGCAGGGCTGCCATTCATGGCTGCCACAACCACAGGGTGTGCTGGCAAAAGAGAGAGAGAGAGAGGAAGAGTGAAAGAGGAAGACCCGCCTCCTTTACAACTGTATCTCAGCTCCACCCCTGGGCGGGTGCAGCATTCACATTGCCAATCCCCACACCAGACAACCGATAACAAGTGCCAGACTCAGCCCCGTCAAAAGTATATGGGGACTTGGGGGTACATAGTATTACCCAATACATTCACCCCTGGACCCCCAAGGACTCATGTACATCCTTAATATAAAAGACATTTAATCCCTCTCCAAGACTTGCCAAAGTCCTAACAGTTTCAGCGCTATTGAAAAGTCCAAGTCCCAAATCTCCTCCGAGATCTATGACAAACTTGTAACTGTAACCCCCTGTACAAATGAAAATGAGGTTAAGCACTTCCAACATATAAAGGCACTAGATAAACATTACTATTCCAAAAGTTACAAGCAGGGTAATACAAAGCATTAGAACCAAAGCAAGTCCAAAATCCAGCAGGGCAAACATTAAGTCCTGGAGTTCTATGCTCAGCATCTGAAGCAATCTGGTTGCAAGCTCCAAAAGGCTGAGAGATTCCACCCCCATGGCACTTTCAGGGGTCTTAACTTCCATAACTTTCCTTGGAATGTCCATGTTCCTTGGCTTCACCCTTACATCTTTACACATTGCTCTCTGCAGGCGAGGTGGAAGCTGCTTTAGCCTTTTCTTATATTTAAAACCAGTGCCACATGGATGCTGCCAAGGTCTGCTGCCAGCTGAAGCAGTAGCCAGTCTTTCTTCTCTCTTGTCTTTTGGGATGGACTGCCTGGATCGCTGAGCTCTCTGAACCTGATTGTGAGGAACAGCTTCTCAATGCTGCTGCCATTCTGGAATCTGGTGTGGCCGCCTCCATTTTGGAACATGGTGTGGCCACCACAATTCTGGAATCTGGTGTGGCCGCAACCCTTTTGAAATCTCCTGTGCCCTCTGTCACCACTCCGGGACATGGCATTCTGTGGCTTTTTCACTTTTTTACTCTTTCACTTTTGATGGCCTGAGGCTGTAAAGGGTGGAGGCCCGCTGCTTCCTGGGATGCCCTCAGGCTATCTTTTTTATTCCTTTGTTACTTCTCAGCAGTCAAGGTCTGAGCTCAGTCTTTACAGTCCACAGCTTCCTAGCCAAACTCACATTTTAAATCACCATGCTGTGCTCTTTGCTCTTGATTCCCAACATAAATCTGGCTAAGAGCCCCCAACAAGAGCCAGGTCACCATTTCAACATTTGGCTGCCTTGTAATTTCTTTTTTTAAACTAATCAGTCCTTTGTCCTTAATCTCAGTCTCAGGCAGAGTCTCTGGGCACGCCACAGAATGCAGGCAAACTTTCTGCCAAGCTGTAACACACCTTGTGTGGAGTCCAACAACCAATGCAGTCCTTCTTCCCAGCAGAAACCTCCCGAGCCTGGTGGTTTTTTTTTTTTTTTTTTGTGGCACCGGGTATCGAGCTCACAGCCTCACGCCTGCCAGGCAGGCGCTTAAGCCACTGAGCCAAACTCCCGGCCCTAGTTTTTTGAGGCAGTGTTGCACTATGTAGCTCAGGCCAGCCTTGTGCTTCCAAGCCTGGTCTTTACTAGCTGGATTTCTATCAACTTTCTGGTCTCCTGGGCTCTGACCAGAATCTCCCATACAGAACAACCTAAGCTGTTCCCATCTCCGTAGGCGACATCTCCAAACCTTTCCAAACTCTTCCCACAAGCCATTTCCAAAGGCTCTTGAACCACATGGTCAGGAATAGTCACAGCAACGACCCCACTCCTCTGGTACCAAATTCTGTCTTAGTTACTTTTCACTCATTGCTGAGACAAAATACCTGATGCCTAAGATTAGGGAAGGAAAGGTTTATTTCTTAAAGTTTCTCAGGAGTTTCAGTCCATACTCAGTTGGCTCCAAGGCAGTGTGGTATGGCGGGGCTGCCATTCATGGCTGCCACAACTGCAAGGCACGCTGGCAAGAGAGAGAGATAGAGAGAGAGAGAGAGAGGGTGGGCCGGAGGGAGGGAGAGGGAGGGGGAGCACACGTGAGAGAGAGAGCGCAGAAGAGTGAAAGAGGAAGACCCGCCTCCTTTACACTGTATCTCAGCTCCACCCCTGGGCAGGTGCAGCTCTCATATCACCAATCCCAGCACTAGACAACAAACCAATAACAAGCACCAGACTCAGCCCCATCAAAAGTATATGAGGACTTGGGGGTAGATAGTATCACCCAATACACAGCGTATTGTTGGATTTTTGTTTCTTGATCCATTGTGCTAGTCTGCTTCTGACCAGGAAATTAAAACCATTCATACTAAGAGTTCTTACTGATAAGTATTGATTGATTGCTGTCATTGCCTTATTTTCCTGTTGCTGTTTCCCTATCTTTTGTCTACTTAACTGCTCACCCTACCTGTTATATTGATTCTATTAGACTTTATGTCGTTGTTCTACCTGGTGTAGTCATACTATTAGACTTTATGTCTTTGTTAGCATCTTTGTCTCTTTCTAGGATATTCTTGAGAATTGTTTGGAATGCTAGTTTGATGGTCATGAGTTTCTTAAGGTATTTTTATCATGAAAGTATCTTATTTCTCCATCAGTTTTGAAAGATAGTTTTTCAGGATATGTCAGCCTGGCTTGGAATTTTTGTGTTTTTTTTTTGTTGTTGTTGTTTTTGTTTTTTGTTTTTTGTTTTTTTGGATTTGAAATACTTCTCTAAGTTTTCCTGGCTTTTAAGATTTGTGTTGAGAAGTCTGCTAAAATTTTACTGAGTTTTCCTTTGTAAGTGACTCACTGCTTTTCTCTAGCCACATTTGAGATTCCATTCTTGTGTTGGACTTTTGGGGTTTTGACTATGATGTGTTGTGGAGATTTTTTTCTGACTGTGGCTATTTGGTCTTGATTTTAAAGTAGAATCGTCCTAAGTGAGGCTACTCCATTGTGTTGCAGCTGGAAATTATGCTTATCTTTTGATCTGTCAACATTTACTGTATTATTAATTAGTTTCAGTAGTTTTTCATTGGAATGTATTGAATTGCTACACATAGGCATATCTTCTGCAAAAATGACAGTTTCACTCCTTCCTTTCTTGTGTCTGTACCTTTTTATCTTATTGCGAGCAAATAAAACTCACCCTGGTTTTCCATTTTTCAGTATCATTGATGACCAAGCCTGGTGGCACATGCCTGTAATCCCAGAATCTGGGAAGCTGAGGCTGGAGAATCACCATGTGTTCAAGGTCATCTTGGGCTTCATAGTGAACCCGAGGCCAGCCTGAACTATCCATAGTGACGTCCTGTGTCAAAAACCAAAAAATTAAAATGAAAGAAAGGTGCATCTTTTTTATAGCAAGTGAGAGATTTGCTTTCTTTTCATTTTTCCTACTTCTAAGTTTTTGTGATATAATCTGAATGTCTTCAGTCTCTGTAATTTCCATTTTGTTTGTTTTGTTTTGTTTTGTTTTGTTTTGTTTTTTAAGACAGGGTCTCGCTGTATAGCCCAGGCTGACCTCCAACTCATGGTGATCTTCTTGCCACAGCCTCCCAAGTGCTGGGATTCAAGCATGTGCTACTATGCAAACCTTTATAATTGTTATCCTTCTGCCTGAAGTGCTTCTGCATTCCACCCCAGATATTCTTGGGGTTACTCCCTCACCTTCTGAAAGTTCTTCACTCAGATGTTTTCTTAATAATATCAGCCTTGACCACTTCCCAAAGTTGTAATCTATTCTGCCATGTTTTATTCCCTAGTTGATTTTTTTATAGCGCTTATTATCACCTAACATATCTGTAACTGCTTTAGTCTCTTTATCTTTATTAGAATGAAGGCAGATTCCTTCCTTTCTGTATTTTTTTCACTTGTTTTATTCTCATCACCCAGAATAGCCTGGGACATATAAGTACTCAATAACTCATCTTTATGTATTTAGCATTTGTTTTCTTCAAATTAGGGTCCTCGGCCAAAGGGAGGATTATTTTTTTATAATTCTTTTGTCATGTTCTTTTGAAGACCTTCTGGAGGTTGTTTTAATTTTTTTGTTTGTTTGAACCAGGTAATACTTTTTACATGATATAAAAATGTTTGTGTTGTTAAGTATTCCTTCTGCTCTCATGATCAAGTAGCACATTCCTCTGCTCAGGCACAATGATCTTTTGTCAGT
Organism: Dasyprocta punctata; assembly: GCA_004363535.1. Taxonomy (NCBI): domain Eukaryota; kingdom Metazoa; phylum Chordata; class Mammalia; order Rodentia; family Dasyproctidae; genus Dasyprocta; species Dasyprocta punctata. The sequence goes on along the minus strand of RJWM01000644.1, from coordinate 60,466 downwards.
TTTTTGACTTTCCCTTCAGGACTATTCCCCTATGGTTTCCTAAAAAGTTTATAACCACGCTATAATATAGGACAAAGTATTTTACACTTGTATCTGTTCAGAACAGTTCCCATTTCCTTTTCTGTTTACTGCTTAAACCACCTCACGAGCCACTGTCAACTATTTTTAGTGAGTTTTTACTATTATGATGACTGCTAAGGGAGTGATAAAGTAAAATATTATTTTCCCCATAGCCTTGAAGTTTGAAATATAGGTTGGATGAGAAAATAATACTGCTTTAAGATAAAAATGAGGTATATGAAGTGCTATATAATTGTTGATATAGATAACAAATACCCTGAAAATTAGTTAATCAAAATAGAAAGTGAGTACATTTATCAGGGGAAACTTCATGTAAAGGATAACTGTATTGGCTTTGGCAAGTTTAAGAAGAGTGAAGAAGGAAAAGAATGTATTACATCTTCTGTGTGTTCACCAACATGATACTCGGAATACATTTTTATGCCATGGGATTTACAAGGATGAATGACAAAGGCCTTGTCTCGTAGAGAACATTATGTAATGTCAGTGAAAGGAGGTGCTGTAAAGGAGCATCATATTAAGCAGGGATTAGGAGGAAAATAATAGGTAGTTAGAGAAATGAAGAAAAATGTTATAAGGAAAGTACAGGGGTTGGCAAGCTATTCTTCATAGGCTGTTTTTATGTATAGTTTTAGATAGTTCGCTGATCCTTGCAAATAGATAGGAAATAGGTAAGAAATTATTATTGATAACTACTAGAAATATTTGAATGACATATTTATTGTAATGGGGAATGATCAACAATAGAAACATAGCTAAAGAGAAGTTAGCCTTGAAAGAATACAATGGGGAGACTGTTATAATATAGAGAGAAGGTGAAGGCCCTCTTTTTTTTCTTTTCTTTTTTTTTTTTTTTGTGGCACCGGGGTTTGATCTCACAGCCTCACGCTTGCCAGACAGGCGCTTAAGCTGCTGAGCCAAACTCCCAGCCCTAGTTTTTTGAGGCAGGGTCGCACTATGTAGCTCAGGCCAGCCTTGCGCTCACGTTATAGCCCAAGCCTGCCTCAAACCCACAACGCTTCACCTACCTCAGCCTCCCGAGTGCTGGGATTAAAGGCGTGTACCACCACGCCTGGCTCTCATTTTTTGATAATAATGCAAGTAATATTTTGACTTCACTTAAATCTAAAATTACTTTGTAATTTAGAGTAAATGAGGTAAATCTTGCACTCTGAATGGGATCAGTAATTCCAGCCTGAATAACATTAGTTCAATAAAGCACAAAGCCAGGTATGGTGGGGCATGCAAGTTATCCCACCACTGGGGAGGCTGAGGCAGGATGATCACCACGAGCTCAAGGCCAACCCAGGCTACATAAGTGTGAGTTCAAGGCCTACCTGAACTACATAGCAAGACCCTGCCTCAAAAATAAACAAACAAAAAAAGGCACAGGGGTGGCTTATCCTTACTTACGTTTTTCTAATTTTTCCTTTGCTTAGCCAAAAAGGATCAGGAAGGCGGAGAAGAAAAAAAATCTATACAAAAGAAAAAAGTGAAAGAATTAAAGGTGTTGGATTCAAAGACTGCCCAGAATCTCTGTGAGTAACTCTGTAATCCCTACTATTTGAAATGTGAAGGAATTCTCAGGAATTTAATTCTGTTGACTCTGGCTTCCATTTCTTAATCTAGCCCAGGCATTGCATAGTGAATTTTCAGTATTGTGTTTAATCCCTTTCGTTGAACCACAGGGTTGGTAAGTATCCAGTTTATGTCAAGGAAATGGGTTAAGACTTGTAGGAATTTGTCTAGCCATAGAGTTCGCAGGAGCCTGGTGTGAGATTTGAATCTCAGACTTTCTTATTTCAAAGCCTTTACTCTTTTCATTACATCCACAACAAAGTGTTCTAGCCTTAGTACATTTTTTTTATTTTTGGAGGGGTATATCAGGGATCGGACTTATGACCTTGTGCTTGCCAGGCAGGCGCCTATGCCACTGAACTGAATCCCTGGCAGTACATTTTTTTCTATCTCATTTTTTGATAATGAATGCAAGTAATATTTTGGCTTCACTTAAATCTAAAATTACTTTGTAATTTAGAGTAAATGAGGTAAATCTTGTACTCTGAGTGGGATCAGTAATTCCAGAAGGTTCTGTTCTGAACTTGCTACCTATACTCAGAATTCTGATTGGCAGAAATTTTTCAGATCAGAAATTTCTCTGCAAATTTGAAAAAAGTAACACTTTATTGATGGTCTAGATGAATGTTAATTTTTGTTGTTGTTCATTTTAACTGTTGATCCACCTATTCTGAATAATATAAATTTAAAATTTTTTTTTCTTTTTGGTACTGGGAATCAAATTCAGGACCTTGTGTTTGCCAGGCAGGTGCTGTGCCATTGAGCCATATCCGCAGTCCCTTTTTTTTTCTTTTCTTTTTTTGAGGGAGGGTCTCACTGTGTAGTTCAGGCTGGCCTCCAACTCACAGCAATCCTCTTGCCTCAGCCTCCTAAGTGCTGGGATTACAGGCATGTGCCACCATGCCCAACATAAATTTAAATTACTATTCAACAAATATTTGATGGTCTGCTATGTGGCAGGCTCTAGCAGGCACATACTGAGCATGTGTTCCTGCAATGAAAGGGTACGTGTTCTGTAACACTCACTTATAATCTTGGGATGTAGTTATTGTCCTTATTTTTCCAAATGAGAAATTAAAGTTCAAATGTTGTGATTTGGCCAAAGACTTGCTTTTTTTTTTCTTTGTGGCACCGGGAATCGAACTCACAGCCTCACGCCTGCCAGACAGGTGCTTAAGCCACTGAGCCAAACTCCCAGCCCTAGTTTTTTGAGTCAGGGTCGCACTATGTAGCTCAGGCCGGCCTTGTGCTCGCGTTGCAGCCCAAGCCGGCCTCGAACTCACAATGCTCCTCCTACCTCAGCCTCCAGAGTGCTGAGATGAAAGGCGTGCGCCACCACGCCTGGTTCTAAGACTTACTAATAAGTATACATACCCATAAGTGAAATCAGTGATATAAAGAAGGTAGCAAGCAACACTGTGATGTAGTACATTATTATTCCTAGTGGAGTGAAGACGATAGGGAAAAAAGAATTAAGAAAGAGAATTGAGACTAGTTTGATAGTAAGATGTCCTGGAAAGTGAAACTTAGTAAGTCAACAATGATAAAGTACCTCATGTGTATTTAGGATATGAAGCTGATTCAGGCGTGGTCCATGACCTTTGAACCATGTGTTTGGTGGGCATAAAGGCAAATAACAACAGCAGCAGCAGCACAGATTGCTACATGCTGTGATCAGAGGCATGCTAGAATGCTTATGAGAGTCCTAGGAAAGGGGACATTAAACCAAATAGGGAGTGTTTTGGAAGGGGAGATCCATAGAATATTCTCATGGAGATACTTCCGAAACTGACTAGAAAGAACTATTAAGAAGGAATTAAATGAAAGGTGAGGACTGGCTTGTTTCAGGAGAGAGATCAGCCCTATGAAGGCTCAGAAGCTTTATGCAGTTCAAGAGCTGCAAGTAGTGGAAGAAAGTGCTGCAAGTAGTGGAAGAAAGCTGAGTAAGCTGTAGACATTATTGAAGGGATTTTAATCAGGAAAGTGTTACAGCCCCATGTCTTCTTAGTGGTTTTCACACTGGGTGCTTACTAAAGGAAGATTCAGCAGAGGCATCAGTTATGTTATTGCTTTGAAATTAGATGAGACGTGATCAGGGCTGAAACCAAAATGCTGAGAATGAAAAGGAAGGCACAGAACAGTAGGAAGACAGAATTAGTCATTGAATGAGGGGATAAAGGAAGTGTTTACTAAGTCTAGATCACTCTGTGGAAAGTGGTACTATTTACTGAGATAAGCAAATGCCCCAAAACAGATTCTCCTTATTAGGGAGGTGTGGCAGTGAGTGAGGTGGCAGGATGTAATCTTACATAGAGTACATGCACCCAGGGGATGCCATCTCTTCATTAGTTTTGTGCTTAAAGATTAAATGAAAATTGTGAAAGTGAGAGAAAATAAAATTGTTTTCAGAATGCTATGAAATGAAAAAGGTAAGGAGAGAGAGGAACATTGAGTCAAGAAAGTTTTTTTGTTTTGTTTTGTTTACTTTTTGTGGTACTGAGGATTGAACCCAGAGCCTCTACACTGAGCTGTATTTCTAAGCTTTTTAATTTTGAGACAGAGTCTTGTTAAGTCACTAAGTTGCCCAGCTTGGTTCAAACTTTGAATCTCCCATGCCAGCTTGTCACAGTGCTGGGATTGTAGGTGTGTGCCACTGTGCTTGGCTTCTTTTAAAATAGGAGACTTGATGCATAGATGCTAAAGAAAAGGGGCGTTAGAGCGACCACTTATGTTGAAACATGAGGAAGGAAGGGATGAGTACATGAAGACACACATGTTGATGAGTACAGGAGTATTTACACGCTTTTCTTCTAGGTGACTCTAAAGCAGTCCTTCCTAAACCTTTTCTAATCTACAGCTAAGAGCACCCAGTGCTCAGTTTTTAAGTGGCAGAAGAGAATGCTGGCCAGGTAATTTGATAGTGTTTAGTTTTTCTCAGGGAAGGAGTGAGGTCTTCTTAAAACAAAGGAAGTGGTGGGACAGTTGGGAGACTGGTTATATATTGGAGGAGCTGCCAAGATAGGTAGGAGAGAAAAATTAGGGAAACACAGAAAGGGATTACTAAGTAACCAAAGCCCCAGCTATCATTGGTGTTGCTGCAAATGCACAGACTCTGATCTACATCAGCCCAGTGTAAGAGCAGAGAAGTTAAATATTGGGTTAGCCAGAACTGGACGGAACAGGCAGCAAAAGAATGGTAGTAGTGGTGGTAGTGACAGTAAAGGGAGTAATAGTGGGGAGCAAGTGAAGTGATTCGACTATATGGTCTCTGTCAGAAACAGACAGCTGGCTGGAACTGACACATAGAAAATGGAATGGTCAGGAGACTAGAGAGAGCTCCTGATAAGATCGAAGAGTCAGGGGAATGGAGAAAAAAAGTCAAGTTATATCATGTATGGGTGCAAATTTCCTATGATGAGTGTGATCACTATGTGTACTTAAAATGTATCAATAAACTTAATTAATAAAAAAGGAAATGAAAATAGAGAACTTGAAGGATAAGGATATGTTTGTTAGGAAAGGGGTCGTGGCAGTTTAAGAATTGGAACAGGTCAGCCAGGCATGGTGGCATGTACCTGAACTCCCAGCTGTCTGGGAGGCTGAGGTAGGAGGATCACAAGTTCAGGACCAGCTGGGAAGTTGAGCAAGACCATATCTCAAAAAAAAAAAAAAAAAAAAAAAAAAAATGTGGTGCTGAGGTGCAGCTCAGCGGTAGAGCCCTTGCCTAGCATACCTGAGAACTTGGATTCAATCTCCAGCACCACAGAAGAAAAAAAGAAAAAAAGGAGACAGGGAAGATCAAGGCAGTGGCAGCTTTGAGGATGGACTCTTGGGAGTGGGAAACTAAAACAGAGTGAGGTGAAAGGCTATACATACAGAAGATCAAAGACTTCCTGTGTGAGCAAAGGCAAAGATTTGTGATGTTTGTGGGATGTGATGAATGGAACAGTGTGGCTGGTGTATGACATAAATGTGGGATTGAGGAAGCTTAAATGCTAGGTTTGGAGTTTGAGTTTTAACTGGATAGGCAGAGTGACTTTCAAAGCGCTTTCTTGGGAAGATTATCCAGCATAGGCTTGTAGGATGGGTTGGCAATGGGAAAGAGACTGAGAAGAACATGTGTTACCTCTTCTGGCAGCAATCTTTTTGGGTTCCTTCCGCATGCCCTATCAAGAGATTAAGAATGTCATCCTGGAGGTGAATGAAGCTGTTTTGACCGAGTCTATGATCCAGGTAAGGAGCAGGGTTGACGTGCAGGAGCTGGCTCCCTTTCATGGCTGTACACTGGCCTCTGCTCCTCCCTCTTTAGATGAGGAGGACCATCCTCTAGCCTTGTTGCCTTAAAATACTAGCTTCAGAAAAACTGCCATTTCTCTGTGGTCAGGTGATTTCAGCATATTTCTCAAAAGCTCTGCCGTCTTATTGGCTACTCCCCCAACCTACCCCACATTTCCTTTGAAGTAGTCCTTGGCAGACAGAGTGTGGAACTGATAAGAGAGTAAAAATTGCTTAGACCTGAGTTGTCAGCTTATCCTCCCCTCACCCACAGATGCCGTTTCTTTCTTTCAGAACCTCATTAAGCAAATGCCAGAACCAGAGCAGTTAAAAGTGCTCTCTGAACTGAAGGATGAGTACGATGATCTGGCGGAGTCTGAGCAGTTTGGTGTGGTGGTGAGTGGGGCTGTGGTGCTCTGTTCTGCTCTGGTTCCCTTGGTCCCTTTGCTCTGGAGACCAGCCTGGACACTTGCTCCTTACCACTTGTCTGTTTTGAACCTTTTTCTTTTTCTTTGTACATTTGCAGCATATAATGATTACTTTCTTCATGGGGAGTTGATATATGTACTAACACATTTATTTCTTTTTACACCTCATTCCTCCCTCCTCACTCCAAAAGATGTATCTCTTTTTTCTTATTATCTATCTTTTATTTTGCCTTTTTATTTATATCTGGTTTTCTCATATAACAACTCATGTGATATTTAAGCTTGTGTCTGGTTTATTTCACTTAACATTATTGTCTCAAGGTGCATCCGTTTTCCTGCAAATAACTTAAGTTTATCCTTCTTTATAACAAAGTAGTACTCCATTATGTATAAATAGGATTCTTTTCACCCTATTTTTCTCTCATTCTTTCCCCTGCTCTGCGACTCTGATCCTCCCAGAGGTGGTTGAAGCCTGTATCTTTTTCTGACTTCTTTCTCTTAGCTGTAATGGACCTGCTTGTCTTCCCCACTAGATGGGCACAGTGCCCCGTCTGCGGCCTCGCCTCAATGCCATCCTCTTCAAGCTACAATTCAGTGAGCAAGTGGAGAATATCAAACCAGAGATTGTGTCTGTCACTGCCGCTTGTGAGGAGTTACGCAAAAGTGAGAGCTTCTCCAGCCTCCTAGAAATTACCCTCCTTGTTGGAAACTATATGAATGCCGGCTCCAGGAATGCTGGTGCTTTTGGCTTCAACATCAGCTTCCTCTGTAAGGTGAGGCATAGAGTTAGAGCGGGACACCTGAAGGAAAGGTGTGCAGGCCTCTGTGTGACCCATGTGGGCCTGAGGCAATCTTGGGCAGGTCAGGACTAATGATTTCTCCTCTTACCCCAAGCTTCGAGATACCAAGTCTACAGATCAGAAGATGACATTGTTGCACTTCTTGGCTGAGTTATGTGAGAATGACTATCCTGATGTCCTCAAGTTTCCAGATGAGCTTGCCCATGTGGAAAAAGCCAGTCGAGGTGAGATAGGTCAGGGTGAAGAGTGAAGGTGGTTCTGAGCCTCTAAACATTCAAAAATAAAAAGTAAGACACAACGTATATTTTTCATTGTTGTTGTTTTTGTTTTTTGAGACAGGGTCTTCCTATGTAGTTCATGTTGTCTTTGAACTCACTGTATAGCCTAGGCTGACCTCGAACTCATGGCAGTCTTCCTGCCTCAGCCTCCCAAGTGTTGGGATTATAGGCATGCACCACCAACAGTCTAGATTTTAAATCATTTTCAATTCAGACTCCAGTAAGTAGGAAGGGTTTAGCAAGAGAGAGGGTTTAGTCATAGTTTATAAGCCATAGGAGAAAGAGGTAGGGGTTAAAAGGAGGTCTCTGTGTGTAGAAGTGGAAGCAGTCTTTCTCTTCGTAGAGAAGCACAGACACTAAAAAACTGGAAAGGCAGATGTTTTCAGTCCATGATTTTTGTGATTCAGAAAAGCACAGACTGGATTAACAAACATCAGGTCTGGCTATCCTGGAATTAGGCAAAGCATTCAGTAGAAATAGGACAGATTTTTACCCTGCCTCTGTAATTCTATGTGTCTCCTTTCTCTAAAATGATGTTCTGTAAAATAAATGAAACCAAAGTCTTAGGGAATTTGACAGATTCTTTTTAGATTAAATGTCTGTTCTCTGTTCTTAGTTATTATGGAGGCTAGAAGTTCAGTTACCAAGTAATTATAGTCTTGCTGCAAAAATGAAATGTAAATGCGTAAAATGACAGTATATAAGAGAACTAGTTAAGTACCAGAATATATATACAGAATGAAGAGTGAAGCTAGGGGCTCTGATGCTAGAATTACTATTAAGCTCTAGTGCTGTCTGTTTTTGTTTCCTGTAGTTTCTGCTGAAAACTTGCAGAAGAACCTAGATCAGATGAAGAAACAGATTTCTGATGTGGAACGTGATGTTCAGAATTTTCCCGCAGCCACAGATGAAAAAGACAAGTTTGTTGAAAAAATGACTATATCCTTTCTTGAACGGAGGCTGTTGCTTCTTAGGAAGAGAAGCAAAACTCACCCTAAGGGAACAGCTAGGATAGATGTGGCAATATTCAGCCTCTCTCTTCTTCAAAGTTTTTTTTCCATTAAATACATAGTTCCTGAAAGCATTCTCATTGTTATGGAAGTGAAAGCCAGGCGTGCAGATAAACTAAAAGCCTTCATCATTTCCCTTCCCTGTCCCCATTGCACACACATTATCCTCTGTGGCCTTTTGTGAAATTAACCCCTGCTACTAGACTTCTTTCTGATTTACCCCAATGAGTTTATTTTAAAACTTATATTGCTTTTTACTCAAAATGCCTTAACCATGTTTCTGTAATGTATATACTGAGCAGCTTCTTGCTGAATGCTGTTTCCTTTGCTGTCGGTGTACCATAGTTTGTTGCTCACCATTCTTCTCTTTGGGTACTTGACTGCTTCTGTTTTTACTGTAATGCACAGTGCTGTATTGAAGATCATTGTGCATGCTCATATGCATCTTTGAGTCATTCTCTGGACTAGGGAAGTGGGTCTTATTCCTTTACTCCTTGGCCGCACAGCTTTGTAAAGGACGCACAGGAACAGTATAACAAGCTGCGGATGATGCACTCAAACATGGAGACACTCTATAAGGAGCTAGGCGAGTACTTCCTCTTTGACCCCAAGAAGTTGTCTGTGGAGGAATTCTTCATGGATCTGCACAACTTTCGGAATATGTTTTTGGTGAGCAAGGGCAATCTGCTGTCTTTGCACAGGAGTCTTGTTTGTTGGTGGTGAGTATACACATGTTCTGCCTCCTCCCCCAGCAAGCGGTCAAGGAGAACCAGAAGCGACGGGAGACAGAGGAAAAGATGCGGCGAGCAAAACTAGCGAAAGAGAAGGCAGAGAAAGAGCGACTGGAGAAGCAGCAGAAGAGAGAGCAACTCATAGACATGAATGCAGGTCTGTGCAGAAGGACTGACAGGCTGAGATGGGAACAGCTAGTCTCTGACTAGAATCTAGAGGCCAAAAGAAAAGCTTGGGTCTGAGCTTAGCTCTTGGCAGATGATTTTTGGCAGCTTTCCACCTCCCAAGATCCTGATGCTGGACTTTAACCCCAGTTCAGTTATGTGCATATTCCAATTTTCCATGTTGAGGTCTTTTTCTGTCCTTTGGTAGTTCTTGCATGTCTCTCCTCAGCAATTTTAGTATTGCTGTAATATGTATTCTTTCCTTCTGCCTGGCCAGAGCTTCCTCTGGCCTGTTTTCATTCTCTCCACTAAATCTTCTGGGTTTTTTCCTTAAAATGTTTTCTTGACTCTCCTCCCATGGTGGCTTGCCTTCCTTTTCGCTTATTTCAGTGAGGACCTTGTCTCTAGTACCTTAGCACAGTTGCACACACCTATGAGATCATAACTGGATTGAACCGCAGATGGGCGGTAGGCTGGCCAGCTTCTTTTCTTCAGCAGAATCTCTCTTTCACTACCAGAAGCATGTCTTTGTTGAAACATGTGGTCTCAATTACTGGGCCTCTGTTTCCTGTGTCTGCTTCTTCCCTGCTGTGGATTCCCTGCCCTCCCCAACCCCACCCATCAGCAGCAGAAATGCACCAATACAGCATATGTTGCTCATGGTACGGAGTTGAGCTTGAGGGCCCATGAGCCTTCTGCAAATGAAGGGGTCTTCAGGGCTGTTCAGTCTGGTAGGACTCAGAATGCAGAGCATGAGCATAACGGTAACAAGCCGCAAGGGTTACTTAACTCTAGTTCCTGGGAACTGTTAATTATACTTCTCTGGAAAGCAATTCCCTTGCCCTTATGTGAATAACAAACTGCTCCAATAATGCTATGAAGAGCTATACTGAGTATCTTTCACCTTCCTTCCTATTCTGCCTGGGTCTCCAGGGTTTTTTACTCTAGGAACTGGCTTAGAGGCAGTAGGGGAAGGTGAAGTCCAGTGGACAAATGGAATAAGAACTGCACCCAGTCAACAGGTGGCGTAATGGCCCTTGCCCTGTTCCCAGTACCTGGGTCAAGCAAGTGAGGTTGGAATATAGGTCAACTGCACTAGTGATGTTCAGACAGCAGGTGGCGCTGGGTCAATGAGCCCCTACCTTGGAACTGGCAGCCGACTGTCTCCTTGGGATTTCACAGTTTCAGATTTCACTATCCTGTTGCCATGGAGACTGAGCTAGGCTAGAACAAGGATTCTGCTTAACTCTTTATATTCCAGCCAGGCTACTGCTTTAAGATACAGAGCTGGCTTCAGGAAGATACAGCCGCTGGAGGTAGCACTTACAGTGAAATGCTTTTTTTGCAGTGATGGTAGTGGTTGTACTGGGGATTGAACCCAGGGACTTTGCACTGAGCTACATTCCAAACCACCCCCAACCCCCACCCTCCACTCGCGCTTTAAATTTGAGACAGTCTCCCTAAGTCCCTAAATTACCTGGGCTTGGCTCCAACTTATAGTCCTCCTGCCTCAGTCTTCCGGAGCAATGGAATTATAGATGTATCCCACTGTCTCCAGCTGGAATGCACTCTTATTTCCTTTTAATTAGTACATGTTTGTAATACATAATGTGTAAATGTGTCCTGGGGATTTGGGACATGTACATAGAGCATCTTAATTCTTTTTTTTTTTTTTTTTTTTTGCGGCACCGGGGATTGAACTCACAACCTCGCATCTGTCAGACAGGCACTTAAGTCACTGAGCCAAACTCCCGGCCCTGTTTTTTTGAGGCAGGGTCGTACTGTGTAGCCCAAGCCGGCCTTGAACTCACAATGCTTCTCCTACCTCAGCCTCCCGAGTGCTGGGATTAAAGGCGTGCACCACCACGCTCGGCTAGAGCATCTTAATTCTTACTTGCCCTTCTCCTTTGCTTTTTTCCCCCTCACTCTGTCTTGAAATCCTGTCTTGAGCTGTGTTCTTTTTCCCTTAGCCATGCTCTGGAACCTGCACCAGGCTCTGCATGAGAAGTTTACCATTGCAGTAGAACACTTTAGGATAAAGAGGGAGTGGTATGGTTGCTTATTAATTTTAGCATTGCCATCTTGGTATTCACTCTGTTCTTAGAGTTGGACAGCTCTATAATTCTTTGTGCTAGTCCTGATTAGTACAGGGAGGGTGGCACTGAAGGGAGATATCCCAGGGTTTGTACTGAATAGTAGGCAAGGAATCTTCTTTTGGCCAGTTTTAAACAGACACAACTAAACAGAGTCCTGTAAGATCTCAAGGTGAGCCTTCCTTGTTCTGATCTGTCAGCCACTGTATGGGGTGGGGAGGGGAGTCCAAGCAATGGCTTTGCATTTTGTGGAGCTTGACATTTGCTATGCTGTTCTGATTAAACAGTTCCCATATATATCTTTGTTTCTGACAGAGGGTGATGAAACAGGGGTGATGGACAGTCTTCTGGAAGCTCTGCAGTCAGGGGCAGCATTCCGACGGAAGAGAGGACCCCGTCAGGGTAAGTAAAAAAATGGAGCCCAGCTAGGGTATTGGAGGGCTGAGGTGTCTCTCCTCTGGTCCTGCTAGCGTTGAGCAGATAACGGTGTTCTGCAAGTTTAGAAACTTCCTGCATCCCTACATCAAGTGTGACTTTACTGTTCCTCTACCCACATTAGGAAGTACTGCCTTGGAAAACCAGAGTTTGAGGGAATGGCAACAAATCAATTATATTTGACTCTTCTTGCATTTCTCCCATTCTCAACCAGATATTTGAAACAAGGGTTTGAGAGGGCATTTGTGTACATGAAAAAGAGCTGACCTAAAACACACAACTGTATTATTAGATATAGATTGAAAAATCAGAGTCCTTACTCTCAACAAGCAGAAGACAGCAAACATGAGGTGTCATTATCCTCAGATGTAAGAATATCTTGAGGGGCATCTCAGGGATTACATCGTATTGGAGCACTGCCTTTTCCTTTTGAGCTGTTACCCTCCACTTTCCTTGCCCTTCCCAGACTCCTTTCCCAGTATCCCATCCCAACTTGCAGGCTTACACTGAGCCAGAACCTCTAAAAGGAATCATGGAGATAGAAGACAGATGATCCCCACATGAGTATGGAAAAGGATTAATGAGTAACTTTCCCTTGAAGGAAGGAAGCATGCAGTGACCATGAGACTAACTCAAAAGAAAGTATGGCCAACGTGGCCCTCCTTGGGAGTTGACCTGTACCATCATGTCTAGTGAGCCCTTTGGGCTAGAGCAGTGGCTTTCCTGGGTTGAAGGATGAGACAGCATTAAAAGTTCTAAAGAGTTAAATATGTGTCCCCTATGTTGGCTGGTACACTTTGTAGGCCTGTTTGATAAGAGGTTTACTTGCAAGTTATTTTAAAGAGAAGAAGTTTGATGTCTGCCATTGGCCTTTGCTGAACTATTGATATGCTGATGTCTCTGGGGCCTGTAGTACCTATCACAGCCTGAACAGGGACCTAAGGATCAAAGATATAGGGCATACAAGCCCACATAAACTCAGGCTCCTGGCCCAAATGACACAGGTGACTGTAAGTTTCATCTGTAATGACCAGCTGCACTTCTACCATACCAAATACCGACAGGGAAATTCCCTTCTGGGGGCTCTTCTGTATGACCTTAAAACCTTCCCTAAACAGAAAGGTCCCTAGTCACAACTTGACCATTTTTTGGCATCCTTAAGTACAAACTCTCTAAAGGGAAGAAGAGTCATGTGAAGAGTGTATTTCTGGGTTAGAGCATTTAGTCTTATTGATAGGCACTTGGGTAGGAAGGAGTATAGCTAATAGTACTACTCTGTATTTGGTCTTAGAGGTTCTCGCAGCATTGTTTTCTACCCGGTATATAAGGTGATGTAACTCTACATTCAGTATTAAGCCTGACAAAAATACCTTACATTACACTTACTATCTTCTACAACCCCCTTGGTTAAGCGCCAGCCTTCATCGGACTGATGGGGAATTCCCTTTTAAGCCTCTTCCTGTGGAACTATGCTCGAGTCCCAGATGCTTCCTGTACAGAGGCAGCCAGACAGCAGTGGCTTTCCTCTGCTGGAGAGGTCCCAGTCTCTACCTCTTTCCAGGTGGGAAAGCAGAACTTACAGGCAGAGGAAGAAGGAATTTTGTCAGAACCTAATGTTTTAGTGAAGACCCAATAATAAGGGTATTATCTCCCAGTGCAAAGGGAATGAGAGAGTTACTGTTAGGAGATATTGAAAAAGAAGATGAAAACAATTGTGTAATTTTAAATAGCTCCACCTTATCTTTCTGGGCTCTGGATTTACTAAGCATGCCTGAACATATCTGGGAGAATTATCTATCAGGGGAGACATTTTTAGTCACTCTGTCACTTTTTAGACTGTGGCTATGTCACGTCATGCAAACTTAAACAGAAGGTCAGGCATCAAAGTAGTGAACAAAGTGTGTCAGACTAAAGTGGGATCAAAACACACAGTCAGATCAGCATCATGTTACCTTAAACAAATCACTTAGTGTTTCCAAGACTTAGATTCTTTATATATAAAGTGAGAATTCATCCAGAACGGTTTCTTAAGGTCCTTAAATAGTATTTTTACTTTGTAATTTTATAGTGACAGTAAGATTACAAAGAGAAGAGAAAGACTGGAATTAGAAGGCTCCATTCTCAAAATACATACCTCAGGAGCTTCAGGTTTCTGCCAGGCCTGCTGGACTCAGCTGTTCTGCCCCTTACTTGGCTATCTGTGGCTACTTCTGGCTGATTACTAAGAACCAAAAAACAGAAGTACTGTCAAGCAGATCTGCCTTATAGTTCTCATTCCCAACCAGGCAGCTGCCCCTATTCAGAGACACTAGCCTTTTCCTTAGAATTTAAAGGAATGTTCAAATCTTCCGGTCTTTAGAGACATGAGGGAATGACCAGTGTACAAAGACCCATTGAGGAGCTAGAAGAGGAGAGTTACTATCAGGGTTGGTTCATTAAAAGCAACATGTAAACTGCTATGACCTGCTGAGTATGGCGGAACAATGGTTTGAGTGTTGAGGAGAAGAATCCATGTGATTGTATTAAGCTACTATTTCAGGCCCATAATTGAGTCAGCTTGTGGTTGTAATGACTCAACTTTATCTCCATAGCTGAATTATATAGCCTCTTTTGTACACAGACCATTTGCTCACTGAGATACAGTCATCCATCGCTTCCTCCCTTCATCTCTGTCTCATTTGCTTATTTATTTAGGTGTTCGTTTTGTTTTGTCTTTTTGAGACACAGTTTCACTACACAGTTCAGGCTGACCTGAACTCACTTTGTAGCCCAGGCTTGTCTTGAACTCAGTGATCCTCTTGCCTCAGCTCTCCCAAGTGCTGGAATTACAGGCATGTGCCACTAAGCCCAGCTTCCCTTTATTTATTACTTTACAACTTCTCAGTAAGCTCTACCTATACTAATAAAACATTAGTGTTGGGAAGACTCTTAAGACTCTTCATGATTAGCTGGGCTACAAAGTGAGTTCAAGGCCAGCCTGAACTGCATAGTGAGAACCTGTCTCAAAAAATAGGGCCGGGGACTTATCTCAGTGGTGTCAGCGCCTGCCTGGCTGGTGCAAGGTTGTGAATTCGATCCCCAGGACAAAAAAAAAAAAAAAAAAAAAAAAAAAAAAAACTCTTCATGACTCGTTTCTAGCCTGCTAATAGATGAAAGGAATTCAGACCCAGGTAAGGTGTTCACCAGCTATACATAGCTGGCTAATGATAGAGCCAGAATCATAGCCCACTTTTGTGAACCCAAGTCCAGGACTGCTTCCACTGATCCTGCATATGTAAATATGAGACAAGTGGTCCCCTGTAGGGGCTAGAAATATTGTTTCATGTGGTCTAGCAAGGACAGCCTTGAACATGGTGAAGTTTTTTCAGGAAGATTTTCCAGTGATCAACTCTCTGTTTTTGTTTTGTTTTTGTTTTTGAGGCAGGGTCTCACTGTGTAGTCCGAGCTGGCCTTGAACTCATGGCTGTCCTCCTGCCTCAGCCTCTCAAGGGGTAGGATTATAGACATTCACCACCATGTCTGATCACCTGTCTTGCAAGTGTTGATAAGAGTATTTCTATACCACTATTTCTCCTCTCTCTTTTGTAAAAATAGGACAGAAGGTATAATTAGGAGAGCTTCAGATAATAATGAGTTATTTAGAGTGGTAATGATTGTCCCATCTGTCCTAGTTTCCTCTTCCCTAAGGAAGCTTATTAACAAGAGCATTTCCTCTTTAGTAGTAGTTCCTAACCTGTCTTTTATAAAAGTTTTTTCACAAAATCATTAACCTTTTTCTATCTAATTCAACTATACTCCTAGTGCTGTGTGGTTGATTTTGCAGATTTTTTTATCCTAGGCTACTCACAACTTCTGAGAACGTGGCTTCAGAGAGCCTTGAGCAATATCAATATCCTAAGATTGTTCCTTTCCTCCACACTGGGATCATCTTCTTAGGACATCAGCCCACAGATCCCATCTGGTCAGAATATCAACCTGGTTCTGGGACTACTTCTCAGTAGTCTTATTAAGTACTCAAGTTTGGGAGAGCAGAGATGGTCCGTTTTTCTTGATTGTTAAAGCTGTGCACCATAATGATGGCATTACAGATGGTGGAAGCTGAGAAGCATGGGTTTGTTTTGGTTATGTTGCCGATTTCAACAAGAGCTTTCCCATCCCTCACCTTTCAGTCCTTACAGAAGAAATTTCTGCCCACTGACCATCTGCTTCTGGTTCCTATGAAATCGGTAATACATCAGAAGCTTTTTTTTTTTCCCCTGTGGCACTGGGAATGGAACTCACAACCTTGTGCCTGCCAGGCAGGCTCTTAAGCCACTGAGCCAAACTCCCGGCCCTAGTTTTTTTGAGACAGGGTCACTCTATGTAGTTCAGGCCAGCCTTGCACTCACATTGTGGCTCAAGCAGGCCTTGAACTCACAACGCTCCTCCTACCTCAGCCTCCTGAGTGCTGGGATTAAAGGCGCATGCCACCACGCCTAGCATCAGAAGCTTCTTGAGTCTGGGAAAATCCTAGAATTCTGCTGAGTTAGATACGAAGTATCCCCTTGGTTTACAGAAAGAAACCAAAGAAGGATGCAGCTTAAGACTTGCCACAGTAGAACTCTGGCTTCTGTGTTGCCGGGACAGTGTCCCCAAAGGCCCATGTTCTTTTCCCAGGGTCCAGAGCCAGAAGTTACGTATTTCAACACATACACTAGACGTATGTTGGTGTCACACACAGATGGTTGCAGTATTTTTTCAACTGCTTGATAATTGGAAGAAGCAACAAAATGGCATTGATGACCATAAATATAGCTCAGCTGTACAGCACTTGCTTAGCACATGTAAGGCCCTGGGTTCAATTCCCAGTACCATCAAAAAGAAGAAGAAGAAAGCCGGGTGCGGTGGCACACACCTTAAATCCCAGCACTCGGGAGGCTGAGGTAGGTGGAGCATTGTGAGTTTGAGGCCAGCTTGGGCTACAATGTGAGCAAGGCCAGCCTGAACTACATAGTGCGACCCTGCCTTGAAAAAAATGGGGCCGGGGGTTTGGCTCAGTGGCTTAAGCACCTGCCTGGCAGGCACAAGGTTGTGAGTTAAATCCCTGATACTGCAAAAAAAAAAAAAAAAAAGAAAGACAAAGGGTCCAGGGATGTAGCTCAGTGGCACAGTGCCTGCCTGGCAAGCACAAGGTCCTAAGTTCAGTTCCTGGTACCCAAAAAAAAAAAAAAAATCAGACCACTACCCTTTTGGACATGACAAGGGGGTCCTGGAGCGAGTACTTCAGAAGACAGTGAACACCATGCCAGTTCAAGGAAGGGTTTGCTGGTGAGGAGAGACTTAAGGGAGGTGGGAGAAGTGTACACATGTATAGCATGATAGTCACAGTCAAGTGTACTCCTTTTCCTCACCCATCACCTACTGAGGTGACAGTTTATGTTCCTAATCCAGTGAGTGGCTTAGTACAGTCCCCAAAGTCACACACCTCTGATCCCAATAAGCCCTGTGGGTGTTGGTCAGCATCTTTACTGTTCTTTCTCCTCTTGGTAGAAAACCCTTTGTGCCCCTGGGAGGAGGAGGACGAGGAGGAGGAGACCTATAAGTTGGTAACCAGTGGGCATGCTGTGTGTTCCCCGTTTAACCTGTGGGTAGCCCTGGGCATGAAAACAGGGGCTCTGGGGCAAGACTGCAGCAAGACTGCTGAGCCCTGGTGAAGATTTGGCCTCGATGAGTCTGTTTGGCTTCTTCCTACCTAAAGCTTTTTGCTGGTCCAAAGGAGGGACTTTGTTCATTGGCTTCTGGGGACTTGTGTCCACAGCTGTCCCAGTCCTGGAGTCTTCATTTAAGGAGCATTAGACCCTTTCATCTGCTCTTGTTGCTTTAAGGCATAGGCATAATTTCTCCACTAGAACTTTTCTGGGTCTCCAGGAAGTTATTGGTTTGGGGGGTGTGTGTGTGTTTAAATTGAAACACCATTTTAAAGGACAGTATACAATTCACTGATTTTAGTATAGATACAAGATTGTGCAACTGTCAGTACTATCTAATCCCAGAACATTTTCATCATCTCTAAAAGAAACTTTTAAAAAACTCCAATATAAAAGAAGTTAGCAGCGCTTTTTTTAAGCTCACACAAAAAGTATATATTTATGAGGTACTCCGTGATGTTTCGATACGTGTACCCATGTGGTATAATGTTCAAATCAGGGTAAACATAGCTACTCAAACATTGATAGCCCTTTAGGTTGCAGTCACTTATGATTTTCCCCTTCAGTCCCTGGCAACTACTGCTCCACCATCTCTCTGGAGTTGTTGGGCTGGACATTTCATGGAGAGGGAATCGTAACATACATTACCTTTTATACCTGGCTTTTTTCACCCATCAGCCCTTGTATATATCCAGTCTCTGTGCTGTTCTCAAAGGGCCTGAGAAGAGGGGGACATCATGAGAGGGGCACAGTTACCCTCAAGAAGCTGTTTTCCTGTTGAAGAAACTGGAGCCATAAGTTTGGATTTTGTGAGCGAATATGAAAGTATGGAGGACACATCCCCTTAGTTGAACAGAAACACATGGACTGATTGATGGTTCCTTTTTTATGCAGGATGATGCCTGGAACGGCACATTCCATAGCAAGGATTTTTTTTTAATAAGGCTCCTTTCTTGGCCATCCTTAACCCCAGCTCTGCCTTCTCTGACATACACATACGCACTTGTACACATCTTTTAGGGTCCTTGAAGAAGTGGGAAAGAGCCAGGTGTGTGGGTATTAGTTGTTGGAGGATCATTTAGGAGTCAGTGTGCATGTGATGCCAGCTTCTGTTCCCCCCAGCAACTGCCAAAGTATAGTTACAAGATTGTTCTAGAAAAACCTCTCCTGGGGTAGACTGAAATGTGTTGTAGCCTAGAATAGTGATGGTGAACCTTTTAGAGTTTCAGTCACACACACAGCCCACTGCAGCTTGCATGCCTGATAGGTTCAGTACCCCTGGCTTAGGAGCTTTTTGAGGACTACCAAGAAAACAAAAATTATACTATATAGTAAGCTTTTGCCTTCTTAATTCCACCAACTCTATGATGAGAAAAGGGAATTTTGAATACCTCATCTCTCTTTAAGCGTGGCACAGCCAACACATAACCATATTCAAACCTCTGTACTGTTGTCACCAAGGAAGCAAAGGCAAGGCTTGCTTTCCATTTATACCACGTCTTATATTCTTTGCCATCCAAACCTGCATGCCTCTTCTTCAAAATAAGGGCCTTTGTGAAGCTGAAAAGGCAGCCATATTTGCATGGCTTCTGGTTTAGTATCTGCTGTATAATTTGAAAGAAATTAGAAATTAAATCTTCCATGGACGGGATTTCATGTCTTCTCTTGTAGGCAACAGGAAGGTCGGGTGTCTCGCATCTATGTTACCTTCAGACCTGATCAAGGATGATGTCATAACTGCTGTTCCTACCAAGATATCCAAGAACAGTGAAGGAGTCCCCACAATCCTTGAGGAAGCCAAGGAGTTGGTTGGCCGTGCAAGTTAACCTGGGTCCTGCGGTCGTGGCAGCTCTGAAGTGGAGCCCAGCCTGTCCTGCCCTGCAGCATATGCTAAAGGGTTGGAGATGTTCATCTGGCGCAGCCACTCCTGTCACCCTGACCCTGTCTTTCTCTCTGGCCTGCTGCTCTCCGAACATCTCATCTTCAGCTGCCCAGAGACCAAAAGGGCAGTGTGGGGAAGGCCTGAGCCCAACCCAGCCAGCCCTGACCATTGTGTTACCAAAGCAGGGTCCGTGTTTGCTGCCTTAACCCTGTCTCCTCTGTTACTCAGAGGGCCTTTACTCAAACAAGGCCCATCCTGCTTTCTCAGCTCGACTTTCTAGTGGGCCCTCCCTAGGTCAATCTTGCTGGCTTTGTGCTTTTCTTTTGTGGTTTCTCTAGCCCTGAGAATAGCATGGGGCTTATGAACCTTTGGGCTAGAGCCTTTTTTATTGCTGTCACCTCTGCTCTTTCCTCTATTGGCCATTGTTATTTATTATTAATGCTGTGGCATTGGGAGCTGCTTCTGAGGAAGCAGGGAGCAAATCCCACCTTCCTGGGAAGGGGCTCCCAAAACTAAAAGGATCTGGACCGCTCTACTTGTGCCCCAGTGGCCAAGTCCTGAGCCTGTGGGCAGGTGACTAGGGCATAGTGACAGCGTGGGCCATGTCCCCAGCTTGCTGCCATGCTTTGTGCCCTTGCCTCCCTGAACCCTCAGCACCAGCCCCAGGCTACTGAGCCAAGGTCCTTCCTTATGCCTTCCCCAGAGCTTCGGTGCATCTCATCTGGAGTATGGGCTATAGTATGACCATCCTACACCTCACCCTCTGTCTCCAAGGAAATGGGAGGTGGAGCCTCCTGGCTGAGAAATTGTTTTGCACATGGATCTATTTTTATACAAAAAAAATTTTTTTTTAAAAAATAACTTCCTTTCCCCTTCCCCCTCCATAATCAAAGAGGCTTTGATGTAAGATTCAGAGTTCCTGAGGTTTCTCTTCATAGGCCTCAGTGCTGCACATGCCCTTGGACCTTGGCCTCAGCAGTCAAACCCTCTGAACTCTGAGGCCAAGACAGATCATCCTCCAGCATCAGCCCTAGGCAGGAGGAGTCTCTTCTGGTTGGGCTGTGCCAAGCCTAAGAGTAGCAGGAACTCTGAGGCCACAGGTTTTATGAATTTAATAAACTACCAAGCCAAATGTACAGATGCTAACTGGATGCCCTGAGAAGTGGGCCCAGAGGTGCTCCACACACTGTACCCCCACTTCCTTCCAAATAGTGGGCAGATTGAACTGTTTGGTGGCCCCCAACCTCAGTAAGCTTGGGATCTCTGGCTTAGGGTGGCACCTTTACCCTCCTGTGTCCTTTGCGGTTCCTGTGCCAGTTAAGGATCCTCATTAAGGATTGGCCCAGTGGTTCACTTGTTAGAGCTAGAGGGAGTTTGGGAGGCTTGCTGGAGAGCCTGGAGGGGCTTTGGGGCCAGGAAAGAGGGTTCTGGTTGCTAGAGCTTATGTCTGAAGGGGCACAGGCAGCTCCTCTGAGCTGTTCCCAGGAAGACTGCAGTGTTGCTCTCTTGGGTCACCTCTTTCCTTCTTGCTCGCTGATATCTAGGGCTTTGACCCTTTCTTTTTTAATGTACTTTTGCTAAGATGCATTTAATAAAAAAAAAAAAAATGGGTTGGGGGACAAAATTCAAACCTATTCCCTCACCTCTTGGGCTCCTGGGATGTCATCACCTCCAGTTTGATAGGTTTCCAACTGTTAATAAAACATTGAACAGCACCTTTTTCCAGCCTCATTTGTGAAGTTTTGCACTATTACTTTTTATTCTAGTGAAGGGGCTTCTACTCTTCTGCATCACACCCCTGGTTGGCTTGATAAAGCTGTCACAAAGCTGAAGGCGCCAGGCACTGCGCACAGGGCTAGATTAATACTTGGTGGCTTTTGCCTGGCCAGAGCTCACCTCAAGGTTGTTGACTTTTTATAAAGAAGCAAGACGTCCAGTCCGCTGCTGCTTTGCTTGGGGTCCCTTTCTTACTCGCACACTTTACTCCCCACTTCCCCATGCCCAGGTGTCCTGTGGTTTCCCAGCAGTATCTGTGCCTCTTCTTCCGATGGAAATCTCTGACTCCAGTTTTCTCATTCACACCGCTGGCTCTTTGGGTGGCCACAGACCACACGAAAAAGTACAGGAGCTTAGGCTGGGTTGGGCACCTGAACCTCCGCAGCAGAGGTCAGAAGCCAAGGTCAGGCTCCAGACAGCAGGCCCAGGATAGGTGGGGATCACAAACCCTCTGAGCAGCCTCTGGAACTAAATGTAAAAACCTTTTTGTGGGGGGAGGGTACCAGGGATCAAATACACAACCTCTAGCCTGCCAGGCAGACGCTTAAGCCACTGAGATAAGTTCCCGGCCCTGTTTTTTGAGACAGGATCTCACTATGCAGTTCAGGCTGGCCTTGAGCTCACTTTGTAGCCCAGGCTGGTCTCGAGCTCGCAACGATCCTCCTGCCTCAGCCTGCCGAGTGCTGGGATTACAGGCGTGCGCCACCACGTCCGTCATAAAGATCTTTTTTTAAACTTTATTTTTATTTTAGTTTATTTATTTATGATACCCAGAATCAAGCTCACAAACTCGCGCCTCCGAGGCAGGCGCTTAGACCACTGAGCTAAATCCCCGACCATTAAAACCTTTTAAACAGCCCAAGGCCTGGGCAGCTGTCTCCCGTGTGGCCGAAGGTGTGGGGGTGGGCTGCCTGCCGCCTCCCTTCCCCCGAGGCCGCGCGTTTCTGGCTCGCTTCATGGGCGCACGTACCAATTAGGGGACCAACCACAGCTGCTCACGTGCTTGTGCCTGGAATAGAACCCAGACGCCAGGCAGCCCGCCCTCCGCAGCGGGGCTTTGAGAAACAAAACCCTGCGTCCGTCTCGGCAACCGTGCACACCACCCTTCCTCCCACGCAAGAAAGTTTCCCTGAGATGCTTCATTGGAAGGTTTAGTTTCCATGACAGCAGGCAATCGGAGGTGGCAGGACGGGTGACCGCCTAGGAGGGCCTAGGAGGAGTGGCGGAGGAAGCCCAAGACCGCCTCCTTGCCTCCCTGGTTGGGCTTGTACTTGCTGACCCTTCTGATAACCCCAGGGGTCTGTTTCTGTCCTTCCGCCCTCCCCTCCCCCTCTTTCCGGCGGCTTCTTCGGCCTCAGAATTTGCTGTGAGGAAGCGGGTGGAGGGGGCGGGGAGATGGGAGACCCAGGAGTGAATGGAGAAGCCAAGAGAGGAAGGAGGGACAATGGGCTGGACCTGCGGGCCATCTTCTGTATTGCTCACTCTGGTCCCTGTGGTCCCCTCAAGAAAGCGATGTGTCCTCCCATTTGTTAGGCTTTTGCTGAGAAGAGGTGAGCAAGAAGGCAAATTCCAGATAAAGAAACTGAGGCCCGGGCTACCTACTTGGATTCGGAGAATCGCCTCCCCTTTTCCCGCCCACTTGCACGGAGATCTCAAAACCTCTAAGCAGCCTGAGTGGGTGGAGGCGGGAAGAGTACACTCTCCGGGCGAAGCCCCCACCTGGGCGCCTGGGGGCGGTGAGATTAGCAGCGAATGAGGGGGCTGTCCCCGGCACAGGCCAGGGCTGCCAGCTCGGCCCGCCCCGCCCGCCCCGGGTCTCCGCTTCTGCCTGGAGACTGGCGCCCAGGATCCATCGCGGATGGCAGCAAGCACAGAACTGCGCACCCTATTACACACGGAGACGCCACACTCAAGCTCCCCACCCCCACGACAGAGCCGCTGGCGGACCGCACGGCACGGTCACAGCCCATCGCACACTTACAGAGGCGCAACGCTGTTGCAAGCAGGCACTGCCATATTGGACGGTCATCCAGACAGGAGCAGCAGCAAACAACAACACACGCACACTTAAACAGATGCAGATGCTCAGTGACACAAAACCAAGACGCAAACCGCGGCTGCCGCCCAGTTCCACTCTTCCAGCGTACACCTCAGCGCATTTCATTCGCACATACCAGGAGCTCCAGCTCCTAAACAGAACGTTCAACCCGTTCAGAAGAAACCTTTTTATTATTTTTTCGAAGAAAAAAAGCCATATAAATATTAGAGTATAAAACTTGCGTGAGATACAGGAAGGGGGTGGAGTAGGAGCTACGTGACTATGCGAAGAGAAGCGCTTATCGAAGGAGTCAGTAACGGGGAGGGGTCGCCGCAGCGCGTGGACACAGCACAAAACACAGCACGGGCCGCTGCGGGCAGACTCAAGGACAGACGGCTATGCCAGCCCGCCCCGCTGCCCGCAAGCCATCACGTGAAAGCACACCGCACTACACTATTGGCTATTCTACACCAGCCGAGGGAGGGGGCTCTACGCTACTGAAGGGCCTGGGTGGGGTTCTCCTGCAACCCCGCTGAAGAAACAGGACCGCAGGGACGGAAGGGGTGGACAGAGGAAGGTCTATGCACAAGGAGGCACTGGGGGACTTTAACCAGGCTCTGGCCACTAGGGGGCGGATTGGGGGCCTCGGCAGTGGCCTTCACAGAGCAGAAATGGCACCTGGCAAGGTGAAGGGCTGAGGCGTGAGTGCCGGGACCCTATGGAGAAGCCCGGTCATGGGCTGAGACTTTCTGCCCAGTTGGTCCCTGATCTAGCTCCTTACCTCCCAACCCAAGGACCAGGAATGGCCTAACCGGGCCTCCTTTCCTGCTGGGACTCCTCCAGTCCTTCTACCTGTGGCACCTCTGGAGTACCCGGCACCCACAGAGGCAGCCCTTCTGACCTCTCTAGGGGACCTGCTCCTAAACCCCCGCTCAGAGTGTCCTTGCACTGAAATGCCAGTTTAAACCCATTAGTCCTGGTAGCTCAACCCAAAGCTGGCTGCCTGGGCCAAAGCCTATATGCATGTGTGTGGTGAAGGTCCAGCCCACTGTTTGCTTTGTGGCTGGAATCTGGGGATCTGGCCAGTACCCTGGGGACATACAGAGGCTCCTGCAAGACTGTCAACTAACCGATGGCCAAGCTTTGTCCTTTCTTCCCCATCCATACACACACGCGCGCACGCACTTCTCTTCTGTATCTTACCACCCCCTACCATCTCAGAACATGCAATGGAGTTTCTTGTTTGAGGAGGGGTAGAGAAGTCACAGCATGCAGTAGGAACATCAAACAATGAAAAACAAGACTGGTCCCCAGGGCATCGGGAAGAGGCTTGGCAGCAAAATGCCCTCCCCAAATCCAGCAAGCATCAGTACCATGGAGATGGATGGTGACCTTTTCCCCCAAAACTTGAGCACTGGTTGCAGGCTCTAGAAGGAGGTGAAAGGATTGGCACCAAAGCATGCTTTGGGGGAAGACTGAGAACTGAAGGGGAGGCCAACAGGTCATGATGCTCTTCCAACTCTTCAGAACAATGAGCCTTTTTAGGTCACCTGGTACCTCAACACCCCAACCACCTTACTCGAGAGGAACTTTGAAGGAGTGGGGTGGGATAGGGGAGCAGAGAGCCAGGGGATGGATGGGCCTGATTGATTTGGAAGATGAAGGAGTTCAGCTGTAACTAAAGGGGGTGTGACAATGGTTCTTGATGTCTACACTAACCCCACTACCCCCATGGGTACAGCAATTGATTGGATGGGGGTTCCCAGCAGAACTCCCTTTGCATATTCAACCCCCTGGGGGAAGAGGGGGTGTTGACTCTGGGCACTTGTTTCTGTTTCTCAAGGGGAGCATGGCCTTGGCCCCTACCAGAATCCTGGGAGTGAGCCCTGGAATTCTGAGGCCTGGGTACAGGTAAGGAGAAGCTGGTTGGGGAGAGAGGCTGCGCTGTGGCTCTAGGCCTGGCCTCCACATTACTTCTTTTCCTTCTTCCCAGACTTCTTCTTGTTTCCATTGCCACCTGCTGCGGCTTTGCCATCCCGCTTGCCAGCTGCATTGGTCAGCGTGGCATTGCTGCCAGGGATGTACACGTTCTGGCGGTAGTCAGGCACATGCTGCAGGGTGAACTGGGGTCCATAGCGGGCACTCAGGCCCATGGTGCCAGCTCCCCCTCCCAGGGTGGAGCTCCCATCAGCAGCTTCTGCAAAGACAGGAAGATCAGATCGTCAGAGTGAGAGCCATGACTTTTCTACCACAAGCAGTTCATGAATGTCTGTAGAGCTCCGTGGACCCTGACCACGCTGAGCACTGGGAATACAGTGGTCACCCAGAGAGTCTGTCCACAAGGAGTTGAGAGTAGAGGTTAAGAGAGAGAAAGCCTAGGTTTGATACCTAGCTGTCTTTTTCTGATCTGCAAAATAGGAGTGACAGTACCCACCACCTCTGGTTCAAGTGAAAGTGAAACATGAAAAAAAAAGTGAAACACGAACATGTATGTAAAGTACTTAATGCCTGGTGCATGGTAAGTGCCAAATACATGCTAGCTAGTACTTGTCAAATCCTTGCCCTTCTCAGTCCTTCACAAAGGAGCCTCGGGCTTCCATGCTAGGCTGTGGTTTGTATATGTGCCTTTCCTTCTCCAACCAGTGCCTGGCACAGGGTACAGTTCAATAGTTCTGCTGTTGGGGTGGGACAGGGTGTTGGATATTCTTCCAAGCATCCATTTCCTGGTAGCATTTGACTGCCTACTCTGAGCCAAGCACTTTGCTAGAGGTTTCACATGCACAGTCACTTTTAACCTCCATACAACATCCAGTGAGGTATGTAGAATCTCTTCATTTTACAGATGACAGAGCCGAGGCTAAGGGAAGGCAGATAGCAGAGAGTGTGTTACCACAAGACTCAGGTCCAAGTGTGCCTAGGTACCTGCCGGAGGGTAGAGCTACTCTCCTCCACTACCTACACCAGCTTGAACCTTATTCCTACTGTGAGGGCAAAGGAGACGGGGAGGAGATGGGGATTTGCTAGGCTTTAGGTGTGAGAAGAGAATGTAGTACCCACTTCCTGGCATAGGGGTGATGTCAGTTCTGAAAAGTAGAGACTTATGAAAACTAAACTTAACCCCAACCAGGTTAAAACAACTAGCCAGGTGTGGTGGTGCACACCTGTAGTCCCAGCACTTGGAAGGCTGAGGCAGGAAAAGTATTGCCAGTTCAAGGCCAGCATGGGCTGCATGGTGAGTTCAATGACAGCCTGAACTGCATGGAAAGACCCTATCTCAAAAAAAGAAAAAAAACAAAAACAAAAACAAAAAAACTTAGCTTAACCTATCAGGTGAACCCATTCTGTTCCCTTCTGCCCAATCACCAGTACCCACATCTCCTGAATCCAGACCCCTATGTGTGTAGCCCTGACCACCCTTGGTTGGGGACGACTCCTAGATTAATGAGCCAGGTGTGTGGTTGTTGGAAGCAGTATACTTCCACTTTAAATCTCCTCGCAGTTGGTTGTATTTTTGGTTTCATCGTGGGTCTTCTCTGATCTAACACCAGGAGCCTGAGATGATGATTCCAGGGACCAGACTGCATAGAGGCAGTGAAGGTAGAGGCTCACTGTCCAAGTTAGGTGAGATCAGAAAACATTTCTAGCCCCACAATCTGCTGAACAGAAGAAACTGGGGCTCAGAGATGCACATAGTCTGGCCCCAGCTTAGCATCACCTGGGAACTAGTTTAAAGTGCAGGGTCTCGGGCCAGGGATTTAGGTCAGTGGCTCAAGCATTTGCCTGGTAAGCGTGAGGTTGTGAGTTTGATTGCTGGTACAAGAAAGAAAGAAAGAAAGAAAGAAAGAAAGAAAGAAAGAAAGAAAGAAAGAAAGGAAGGAAGAAAAGAAGAAAGGAAGAAAGGAAGAAAGGAAGAAAGGAAGAAAGGAAGAAAGGAAGAAAGGAAGAAAGGAAGAAAGAAAGAAAGAAAAGAAAAGAAAAGAAAAGAAAAGAAAGAAACAAAGAGAAAGAAAGAAAGTGCAGAGTCTCAAAAGTGCAGAGTGCCTTATAACAAGATCTCCACACTTGTACAGAAGTAAGCATCACAGGGATTTTGGAGGGACTGAACCAGTCAGTGCTTCACCCAAGGCTCAGGGACCAGACAAATGCTCAATAAATGCTGTTGTTGTCCTCATTGTCTAATGTGTCACCCTTTTTACCCTATACCACCCCTGTCTCAGCGAAGCATACTGGGGGAAACAGGAGTTTGACTCTTTGGGTTCACAGCTGGAGGCCCCAAACTCCTTAGTGGCAGAGAGGGAGTTAAAGCATCAGGCATGCCCAGCCCAACTCTCCCCAGCTGGCAGAAGAGTGTGCATCCCAGTCTCCCTCTGCCCCCGCCCTGGACCCTGGAAAGGGTAGAAAGGGTGACTAAAGCTGGAGAAGCTGCGTAATCCTGGGATACTAACCAGGGATTGAGAAATAGAGAGACAGGAAATATTTTCAGTGCCAGGGTTGGAGGGGGAGGGCATAAGAGAAGAGAGCAGAAAGGCGCCTCTAGCGCTTGGGTTTCTACAGCCTCTACTCAGATCCTAAATCCTTGCAGCTGTGGCCTTCTGGGGGCGGGGAAGAGAGCTCGGGGAGGAGGGAGCAGCTGCCCACCTCCTTCTCGCCTTCCCCTGGCTGCCCCTCCTCCAATCTTTTCATTCGTTTTGACGTTTCCCTGTTTTCCCTAATTAACTCCAGGACTGAGCTTCGTCCTCCGCGCCCGCCCATCCCCTCCAGCGTTCTTGAGCCTGGGAATGGAAGGAGGAGAAAGGCTCAGATCCGGTTTCAAAGAGCCCGAATTGCAGAGTGATTTAGGGGCTACAGCAGAGACCCGGGAGCCGGGGGAGGGGGGGCAAGGTGGGGATGTGCACCAGAAGACAATGAGGAAGGAATGCAGAGAAAGAAACTGGGAGAAGGGAAGCAGAATTTAAAGATAGAAATCAGGCCCAGCCACATCCTTCATGTACCCAAGATCACTGAGAAACACCCAGAATGGATGAAAATGACAAAGCAAATGCTTGCTCACCTTGTGGGGTTCCACGAAATTGGGGTGGGCAGGGAGGAAGAGAAGATGGGGAACCCAGGGCATCCAGGGTGTAACCGACAGAGACTGACCCTGGAATGCCATCTGGTCGGCTCTCCCTTTAAATAGCTCTGTGATCTTGGCCCTGGACTACTCAGGTCTTTTCCCTATCTACAAATTTGAGGGGAAGAAGTTGAATCACCAGCTTTCACCTGCTATAGAATCAGTTCTCCAATGGCCGCTCCCTCTACAATTTCCTCCCTGCAAGACCCGCACTGGGCAAGGACCAGGATTTTCCCTAAGTCCAAGTCTCTAAGTCCATTTAGAGAAGCAGGAGGAACCACTTTCTGCCTGGAGGAGGTGGGGGTAATACTGATCTCCCCTCCTGTGCCAGCCCCATGGCCACCCCCAAATCCCTCCAGACAAGCCTAGGGCTGAGGCAAAAACTTTGGAGTGCCCAGGGAGGCCTGAGGAAGCTAGACCAGAGCTGGTCAGCTGCAAACCACAGCTTCCTGGAGAGCACACCTCCTCCAAGTGTTTATTTAAAAAGCCTTCAAGGGTCCCTCTTACCCTCTCTCTTAGCTGCTCTCAGCAGCCCACAGGCCCGGCTGGGCTGAACTCCAGGAACCTCTCTGGTTCTGGTGCTAGGAAGTGAGTGTGAAAGTGAGGAGGGCCTGACCCTGTCACCTCCACCCCAGAGTCCACTCCTTAGGGCCCAAACTCAGCCGTGGGCCAGGCCCCATGTGGGCTGCAGGGGCGGCTGGAGGGCAGGGGCGGAACCCCAACCGGGGAGTGTGCAGCCTTGGCCCTGCTCCAGGGAGACCTTTGGGGAGGATTTTAGGCCATAAATACCGCTTCCATGTCTGTTTTTAACATCTGGATTTAGGCTAAAAGCTCTTTTTTTTGGCCTGAGGGTTTAAGGCCACAACAGCTAAATAGACCTGTTTATTTCCCTCAAGGGCTGGACTTGGCATCTCCCCAGACCCAGCTGCCTGCTTCTTTCATATTCAGTATCTGCCCTCTGTAGGACCACAGCCCCATCAGACCTGGGACAGCCCTGCCTCAGGAAACTGATAGCCCCTACCACCTGTCATCTACCACAGCCTCGTCCCACAAAACCTCACAGACATTTCAGGTATGGTTGCCAGATGATAGCAAATAAAAATGCAGGGTGTCCAGTTATATGTGAGTTTCAGGTAAACAATAAGCTTTTAATGTAATTGATCTCATGCAACATTTGAAATTTACTTAGACTACAGCAACATTTGTTCATCTGAAATTCAAATTTAATAGGACATTTTATTTGGCAACCTAAATCTGAAAGAATTAGGAGCATTAGGAGTTTGGCTTCTAGCTCAAATCGGCCAAAAGGGAAAATGAGGCTGGATCAAAATGCAGACACAGTCACCTGTAGTAGGAAGGGCAGGAACTTGGGAGTAGAGGTGGGTTAGAATCAGAGCTCAAAACTAGGGCTACTGGGGCAACTGGCATCTCACAAAGTGTATCTAGCATGAGCCCGGCATGATGACAGTGGCACTGTAACTTCTCCTGGTTACCTACCACCAGCCCTCCAGACGTGCTGGATGGCTGGGCTTAGTTCACTATATAAGGCCAATGCCTTAATCCTCTGCAGGCTTTCCTCGGAGCCCAGTTTGCTGCTTCAGAAGCTGATGCTTATTAATAGACATTGTCCTTTTCTTTTTTTCTTTTTTTGCAGCACCAGGGATTGAACTCACAACCTTGCACCTGCCTGACAGGCGCGTAAGTCACTGGGCCAAACTCCTGGCCCTGGTTTTTTGAGGCAGGGTCGCACTGTGTAGCTCAGGCCAGCCTTGCGCTCACGTTGTAGCCCAAGCCGGCCTCGAACTCACAATGCTCCTCCTACCTCAGCCTCCCAAGTGCTGGGATTATAATAGGCATTGTTCTTTTTTTTTTTTTTTTTTTTTTTTGCGGCACCGGGGATTGAACTCACAGCCTTGCGCCTACCAGGGCAGGCTCTTAAGCCACTGAGCCAAACTCCCGGCCCTGGTTTTTTGAGGCAGGGTCGCACTATGTAGCTCAGGTCGGCCTTGCGCCATGTTGTAGCCCAAGCGGGCCTCGAACTCACAACGCTCCGCCTACCTCAGCCTCTCGAGTGCTGGGATTAAAGGCGTGCGCCACCACGCCCGGCTAATAGGCATTGTTCTAATTCTGCCTTTTATCCACATTGGCCAATAGATATAATGTTCAATCAATTATGTGCTCTACTCTCTGCCAGTCCTGTGCTGAAGAACTCACATTTGGTCCACACAACATCACAATGAAGTCTACTAATGTGTTCATTTCATAAGTGAAACCGAGGCCCAGAGGAGCTTAATAACAGCTGAGGAGTAGCAGCAGGATTCGAAGCCAGACTGGCCTACCTCCAAAGCCTGTGTTTTTAAGTACTAACATTATTTTGCTTCCCCTGTTCAGGATCAGTGTGAATTTTCAGGGACAACCATCATTGGCTGAATACCTATCATGTGTGAAGTTCTTTGTTAGCTTCTTGAGAAAAAGCCCTGGTCTAGAGGTAAGGGTAGCAAAAAAGGAGTCTTCTCTGTCGAGACTATTCATACCCCTACTTTCTGGACTGATCAAGGACTTGCATGTGCCAGGCCCAGGACTCTGTGCTTTACAGTACCCTCCCTATCAGTCTTCACAAAACCTCTTTGGAGTTCTGTCCCCACTTCCTTGACTGAGGAAACTGAGATTTAGAAAAATTGAGCAAACGGATCAAAGTCACCAGGAAAGTAAGTGGCAGAGCTAGGACCTGACCAATGCTGTCCCTTCCAGAGCTACGTTTGTAACTACGACCCCCACACCTCAATAGATTACTCCTTGTTCGCCCCTCTGTGGGCACCGCAAGATCCTCAATTCCTCTGCTGTTCTTTAACCCGGCTCTAAATCCTGGAATCATGGGTCCTCTCTCAGCAGCCGCGAGATCCAGGGAAACTATGCCCTTTGATACCCAGTTTCTGGGCACAATGGCTAAGGGAGACATCTGAGCCCCACACCTCCAAACCCACCACACAGTGGGTACCACTTACCACTGGCGGAGGCCAAGATCATGGCCTGCAGCATCTCTGTGTCGAACTGGTTGTTGGGCCAGGTGCCGGTTTCATCGCCGTTTTGGGAGCTGGAGAGACAGTGGGATGGTAAGCAGGGTCCCAGCCCAGGCCGGCTTATGCCCCTCCCTAGCTTCTCCCCAAGGTCCTCAAATCTAGTGGACCATGTGCACCTCATGCTGAAAACCTGCCCCTTTGAGCAAGGCGGTGGGGGGTGAATGGACTTACACAATCCTTCAGTCCCCCAAGCCAGCTTTCTGCTCTCAGGTGCAATTGATAAATGGCATTCCCCGCCCCTCGTGAGAGGACATGATTTGCTGTCACAGAAAAGGATGCTGGACTCTCTCTGGAGGACAGTGGCAAGCTTTAGAGTATGTCTCAGAACTAGAGAAAGGGGTGGGGACCAGAGAATTTAAGGGAAGATAGAGTCCCCAAGGAACCCTGCAGCGGGGAGAAGGAAATAATAACTCAAATCTGATGTAAGCATCTGCCCCTCCTATTTCATGAGATGATCCACCCCTTGCTCCAATCTCAAGCCCTCTTTCATCAAAACTTTCCCAAAGCCCTTCCCTGACCCTTTCCTAACAGAAATCCTGGGACACTGCTGATTCCTAGAACATCAGCCCGGAAGTCTGGGCTTTGGTGATGTAAAATTTATCCAAGGGGATCTGTAAGGCCACATTGGCTGGGTCAGGTGATGCCATAGTCACCTGGTGACTGCACTCTCTACTCCTCCACCTCAGTGACCTCTCTGAGGCGGGGATGATTGTGCCCATTTCCTACTGAGGCATCTGGTGTAAAAGCCGGCACACTGACCTAATTAGGATTCAGAAACTCTGTGCATTGAAAAAGGACGAGTTTTAAAAATATTAAACTATAAAAAAACCCTAAGGAATTCCAAGTAAATTTAGATTTTTTTTTCCTATCATGACAATTTCTATGCTTCTTCTTCTTTTTTTCCTTTTATCTTTAAGGATCAAATTATTTCACATTGCAGGAGAGAAGCAGCCTGGCACACATATGCAGCCTGCCTATTAGAGACCCGTTGGTACCATCTGGCTCAGAGAAATTCCTCAATAAATAGTTGTCTGAGTGGATGGGAAGAGGCTGGAGGAAAGAGTTGAGTCCCTATGATGGAAGGGTTGCAGGGCAGGAGTTGAAGGCAAGAATGCCTGGTGTGTGTGTGTGTGTGTGTGTGTGTGTGTGTGTGTATTGTTCTTCTTCTTCGTCTTGCTGTCCTTGTGGTACGTGAGTGGTGCCAAGAACTTCTTTACATTGTGCAAGGTCTGTCTCTGCTTATGGTTTCTCCATTCCCAAGTAGATGGACCCAGTCTAAAGCTCAGAACAAAACACACAGCTGCTCTGTGTCAACTCCACAGTGTCACAGCAAACATAAACATAAAGTTGGAGGGGAAAACAAGAATACCATTCTTCCCTCCCAAGAATGGGAGGGGCAGGGTTACAGGTGTGTATGGGGCAGAATTAGTCCATCTTGATGGTGCACATCAAGAGGCTGATTTAAAAGATTAAACAGTGATTTAATTGCTACCGTGACAGGTGTACAGGAGGCAAAGAACAGGGCATTACCAGAACGTGTAAGGAAAATCCTGACCAAGACGGGGTGAGGGAGCTCAGTGGGTCTAGGCTTCTCCAGAGCAAAGACAGCAAATTTAAATCTGAGTAAATTATTCAGGTGACTTGCAGGAGAATGGCAGCTCAATAAAATGTGGATGGGAATGACTGAAAATCAACACTTGGTAACCACTGATGTGAAAACAGATTCGAACAAGGGTCATGAATGAATATTAAATAGTAAAATTGGATGAAGTGTCGCTCCACATCGCAAAGTACATCAACTACAAATACTTTAATATATCCTTACAAAGCTGGCAAGGATATAAATAAATAAATAAAGCTGGCCACAGTGATGTGTACCTGTAGTCCCAGCTATTTGGAAGCCTGAAGCAGGAGGATCTCTTAGACCCAGGATTCAAGGCCAGCCTGGGCAACATGGTGAGACTTAATCTCGAAATAAGCAAACAAAAAAATGCTGGGCTGGGGTTGCAGTTCCATGGCAGAGTGCTCACCTAGCACCTATGAGGCCCTGGGTTCAATTTCCTAATGGTGCAAAAATAAACAAACAAACAAACAAACAAAAATCTTTATAACAGAGATTTTTTTTTTTTTTTTGGTGGCACTGGGGATCAAACTCATAACCTTGCACCTGCCATACAGGTGCTTAAGCCACAGAGTCAAACTCCCAGCCCTAGCTTTTCGAGGCAGGGTCACACTATGTAGCTCAGGCCGGTCTTGCACTCGAGTTGTAGCCCAAGCTGGCCTCGAACTCACAACACTCCACCTACCTCAGCCTTCCCAGTGCTGGGATTAAAGGCGTGCACCACCACACCTGGCGAGAATTTTTTTTAAATGGGGAAATTTTGGGACACTACTTTCACCAAGTGAACAAAAATGAACATCGCTCATAATGTGACAAACTGATGTGGGAAATACATGACATCACTCATGGATTATTCCCACCAAGACTGTTCAACTAGACTCTAACCATGAGAAAAACAATCAGCAAATCCTGTTTGTGGAGCATTTTAAAAGACAACTGACCTAGACTATTTTAAAATATCTATATCATTTTTTAAAAACAGTAGAGAGGGTGTTCTAGATTAAAGGAGAAGAAAGAAGCCAGGTGCGGTTGACACCCCCCCCCCATAATTCCAGCACTCAGGGGGCTGAGGCAGGAGAGTCACTTCAAGTCTGAGGTCAGTCCAGGCTATATAATGAGTTCAAGGCCAGCCTAATCTATATAGTGAGAACCTATCTCAAAAAATCAAAATAATAATGATAATGATAATAGAGAAGGAAGAGGCAAGGCAACAAAATGCAATTCATGCTCATTGATTTGATCCTGAATTAAAAAAAAAAAGTTAAAAGGATTTACTGGGAACATTTACAAAATCTGCTA
Organism: Dasyprocta punctata; assembly: GCA_004363535.1. Classification (NCBI taxonomy): domain Eukaryota; kingdom Metazoa; phylum Chordata; class Mammalia; order Rodentia; family Dasyproctidae; genus Dasyprocta; species Dasyprocta punctata. The sequence continues at coordinate 26,099 of RJWM01000644.1, read as the reverse complement.
GTGGACTATAAATTATTGCATTAATGTTAAATTCTTCAAATGTGATCATTCTTTTGTGGTTATATAGATGTCCTAGGGGAAGCGTCAAATGTTATGATGGATGCAACTCACTTTCAAATGGTCCAGGAAAAATAATGTGTGCCTGCACAGAAGCATAAAGATAAAGGTGCAAACTTTTAACAATTGATGACCTAAGTAAAAAGAGTAAAGAGTATTCAGATGTCCATCATACAATTCTTTTAGCTTTTCAATAGCTTAGAAGAGGCATGGGGGAGACCTTTCCAGGCAGAGGGAGGTCCGTCCTAGCCTCTGAGTCACTGTGGAAGGAGCCTGGTGAGCTCAGAGGACTAAAGAGAGTGTGTGGCTGGCTGGGGCGGCAGAGTGGACACTAAAGATTTTGCTCTCATCCTCAGCGCTCTGGGAAGCGCTTAAACCACTGAGCCAAACTCCCAGCCCTGGTTTTTTTGAGGCAGGGTCGCTGGCTTTGCACTCGCGTTGTAGCCCAAGCTGGCCTCGAACTCACAACGCTCCTCCTACCTCAGCCTCCCGAGTGCTGGGATTAAAGGTGTGCGCCACCACTCCCGGCTTGTATTTGTATTTAAACATCACTCTTGCTCCTGTGAGAGGACCTTGGGTGGGGGTTCCCTTGGGAGGGCAGGAGCCCAGAGTTGGGGCCGGAGCTACCTCTGTCTCTGTGAAAATCTGGGAGTCTTCACTTCTGGTCTGACCCAGTTCTCTGGCAGTGGGCCGAGGCCCAGAGCGGGTATAATGGGGTAGCGTGGGGAGAGTGGCCAGTGGCAGCAGCAGTGGGAACTTTGGGCTGCTTTGAGAGGTCACAGGGTGCCGCAGCACAGGTTAGGAGGACGCTGTTGGCGATGAGCACTGAGGGGTAAGGTGACTGAAAGGGTGGCCTGGAAATACGATGGGTTGGGCTGAGGGAAAAGCTCAGGACAGGATGGGCAAGCTGCCAGCCCTCTGAAGCTGGGCAAGAGGTGAGCAGAGACTTCTTTTTTCTCCATTTACTGAGAGCTCCCTGTTCTCCAAGTACTGGGTCAACTGGATTATATATTTATTTTCTATTTTATCCTCAGAACTACCCTGCAGACAAGAGTTATGATTATCCTTGTTAGCCCTGGTTTCATCTGGGCTCAGAGACTCCAAACTCACACAGCTGGCAAGTGGCTGAGCTGCAACCATAAAGTAGGCTTCCTCTGGCTCCGAAGTCTGTGACCTTACATCCAACAACAGGCTACGCTTCAACAAGGAAGCCCTGGAGCCCCAGCAGCAGATACAGGGGCCTCTTCCAGGGTCTGGGGAAGAGTGCAAAATAAAGGCACCATTCACCATTTTCCAGGCACCTGCTAGGTGCCAATGCCTTCAGTAGGCCCTAGGATTTAAGAGACAATAGATACACTTCTTGCGGTAAGGAATTTATATTCTGGTAGTGTGTGTGTGTGTGTGTGTGTGAGAGAGAGAGAGAGAGAGAGAGAGAGAGAGAGAGATCTAATGGGCGGAGCTATAATAAAATATTCTCTCTGCATTGTGCTCAAAGAAAGTGAGAAATCTGGGAAAGTCACCTTGACAACAGTCTGGGTGTAACTGTGTTAAAAATAAATACACGTGTACTTTTTTTGGTTTTTTAAGACAAGATCTCACTATGTAGCCCAGGCTGGCCTTGAACTCATGGCAATCCTCTTGTCTCAGCTTTCTGAGTACTGGAATTACAGGTGAGCACCACCACACGAGGCCAACGTGTATATCTTTGTAACATAGTAAGAGCTTATTAGCATCTAAAAATATACATATATGTCCACATGAGAGGCTATGATGTAATAAAAAATTTTATTGACATGGGGAAAGTCTCCTGATATATATATATATATATATATATATATATATATATATATATATTTTCTGGTATCAGGAATTGAACTCAGGACCTTGTGCTTGTCAGGCAGGCACTGTCCCACTGAGCTATATTTCTGGCCTTCCTGGTACATTTCAAAGAAGAAAAAACAGGCTACAATATTGATGGGCAGGATGATCTCAATTACTATTTAAAAAACAAGAAGCTAGTAAGAAATATACCAGGTGAGGCTGGGGATTTAGCTCAGTGGCGTAAGCACCTGCCTGGTAGTTATGAGGTTGTGAGTTCAATCCCTGGTACCAAAAAAAGAAATATACCAGTTGACTGGGAATGCAAGTTCTTCTTTTTTTTTTTTTTTTTTTTTTTGTGGCACCCGGGATCAAACTCACAACCTCACGCCTGACAGGCAGGCATTTAGCCACTGAGCCAAACTCCCAGCCCTAGTCTTTTGAGGCAGGGTCACACTATGTAGCTCAGGCCGATCTTGTGCTAACCTTGTAGCCCAAGTCGACCTTGAACTCACAACGCTCTGCCTACTTCAGCCTGGAATGCAAGTTCTTGATATTCCAAGTGTGAACAAGCTTAAGAACAATTTGGGTGAACTGGGTTTTAAAAAAGAAGAAGCTTGCATAAGCTGTTTGATTACAAATATATATATATATATATTTGAAAAGATACGTATGAAAATGTTAATGATTCAGTAAATAAGAAGAGAAACTTTTACATTAAAAGGGTTAGGGAAACATAAGAGATGTTCAGGCAAATACAAAATGTGAATATTAAGAAAGAATTCATCTAAAGCCAAGTATAGCGGCTCATGCCTATAATCTCAGCATCCTGGAGGCTGAGGCAGAAGATCACCATGAGTTCAAGGCCAGCCTGGGCTACACAGTGACTGCAAGACCAGCCTGCATTACATAGCGAGACCCTGTGTCAAAAAAAAAATCATAAGAATAGTGAAGATACAAATTAAATTATATGTGAGATTTGCTTTAAAAAATCCAAATGTTTCATGTCTATATCTTATACCCTAAACAACTGCTGTGAATACAACAATATGCAATGTGCTGATTGTTGTTACTCTCTTATTGGCTTGTTGTGACACTGTTTTACTTTAATTTCTTACTTTTCTTCTGTTTAAAATTAAAAATAAGCCAGGTGTGGTGGCACATGCCTTTAATCCCAGAACTTGGGAGGCTGAGGTAGGAGGAGCGTTGTGAGTTCGAGGCCAGCTTGGGCTACAATGCGAGCGCAAGGCTGGCCTGAACTACACAGTGCGACCCTGCCTCAAAAAACCAGGACCAAGAGTTTGGCTCAGTGGCTTAAACGCCTGTCTGACAGGTGTCAGGTTGTGAGTTCAATCCCCAGTGCCACAAAAATAAATAAATAAATAAATAAATAAATAAACAAAATTAAGATAAAATTAAAATGGAGTGGCAAAAAAAAAATTCAAATGGGGTATGAAGGAGGGGCTATAATTAACAAAAGATAGGGTAACAGTTCCACAGAGGTTCATCACACCAGCTCTCTACTTTGTATAGATCTGAAGTTTTTAATATTAAAAAGTTAGTAATGGTTCTCACGGGGTTATAGAATGATGGGTTATTTCTCTTTCATTTTTTCCCTATTTCTCATGCTTCTATAATAAGCATGTAACATTTTATAAGCAGAAAACTTAAGCTGCTCTTTGGTGAATGACTAGTCTGAGGGAGGATGGGGAGAGTGTCAGAGGAGGAGGGATGCAAGGGACTGCAGAGGTGGTGAACGGAAGAACGGAACCACTCCTTTGAGGCTACCAAAGGGAACAGGGTGGGCACAGAAGCCAAAGTCTGTCGGCGGCGGCATCTCGCCTGGCTGGAGTAAGCACAGCTGCACAGGACAGGGCGGGGCCCAGGTTACAGCCCAGAAGGGGGAGATGTTGCCCTGGGCTCTGAGCTTGGGGCAACAGCTGTTGGGATGAGAAGCCAAAAGGAAGAGCTGAGTGTGGTGGTGCAAGCCTATAACCCTGGCACTCCAGAAGCTGAGGCAGAGAGTTGCCATGAGTTCAAGGCCAGCCTAGACTACACAGCACCCAACACCCTGTCTCAAAAAAACAAGAACAAATCAAAATAAAACCCCAAAGGGATACCTGAGAAAGAATAGTAGTAAGGAGGGGGCAGAGGCTGGCAAGGACTTGAGAATGTGAGTCTTTTCTTCCTTTGTCTATCAGTGTGTCCTAGTGTTGGCTTGAACTAGATTCACTGAAAACCTCAACACTGGTCCTGCTGCAAACCCAGTCTGCACAAGATGGGCTACAGGGCAGTGAGCAAGACAGTGGGCCAGGGAAGCGGTGGAGGGCTGAAGCCAGGGTTAGACTGGATGACCGAGATCTCCCCTCACTCCTATGTGCTCACTGAAATGGTGACAAAGAGAAAACTCTCTGCTATTCTGCTGATCCTGAGAGGCCTCACTCCAGGACCTTTGCCTATCCTCCTCCCTCTACAGCACATTCTTCCCTTGTCTTCAATCAGTTAATTCATATTCATCCTTCAGCTTTCAACATGGCCTCATTTCCTTCAAGATGTCCTCCTGTTTTCTGGCTAGGTCAAATCCCTTTATATGCTTTTACCACCAAGTAAAAGCACTTAGGATAATTGCAGCCCTGCATTTATTTTTTGTGATTATTCGGTTAATAACTGTCTCTGTCAACACACTGCAGACTTCTTGAGAGCAGAGACCATGTCTGATCTCTCGTCTGGGCTGTAGAAGGTGCTCGGTGATGGCTGAGCGGAGGAGGGAACTTGCTGGATGAACCCCTCACAGTTGTTTGATCTTGGCCGCTTTGGAGCAGAATCAAAAAAGTCCCTCTCATCTTTAGCAAGTTAACTAGGGATGAGAGAGCACTGGGCCTTCTCTCCACCTCCCCAAGAGCTCCCCAGATTCTGGGCTGCTAAGTCTTTCACTGATGAGAAGGGATTTGAAGCAGAAAAAGGTGCTTACCCTCTGGGGTACATGGGAAGCAAATGGTGGGGTTCCCAAGTCCAGGACACGGGCTGGAGATTCCCCAGTGCTCCTCATAACTGCAGCTCAAATGTCACCTCCTACTAGGCCTTCCCTGACCCCACCACTATACTCGCAGCACCCTCTTGTTCTGTAACATTCTGATTTGTAACTAGATTGTGTGTTTGTGTGCGTGTGTGTGATTTATTGTCACTTTTTTCTCCTCTACTGAACTCAAAACCTATGAGTTCAGGGATCCTGTCTGCATGTTCAATTTTAAAACACGGGACCTGGCTCACAGCAGATGTTTAACAAACATTTGTTGACTGGATGAATCCATGAATGATTTAATGGTAACTATGGAGAGGCAGGGCCTGGGCAGCAGGAGAAGAAAAACAGCTGGGATGGAGGGAGGGATGAGGGCAGCCTCAGTCTTCTGGTTTGCCCCCTCTTAGGGGCCTTGTAGGAAGTGCTTGGCATTCCTGATGCCAGGACAGGACTGGGCCTGCCCAGGAGCTGGAATCTGCACCCTACACCAAGGCCTCTTGTGTTCTTGTGGCAGGGAGGGGTTGGTTGGGGAGGAGAGAGGGGGAAAGAATGGTATCCAGAAGCTCAGCATCTTAGCATCTGGGCAGATCTGGGCAGGGGAGGCAGCCCAAGCCCCTGCCTATACCTGGGGCTCCTTAGCTGACTCCACCCAGCTCTGGGCTTCTACCAGGGAGGCCTGGCCCAGAGCCCACAGCTCTCCTCATACCCACTAAAGCTCTTTCCGCTGAAGTCCCCCACACTGCGGGGGGTTCCTGTCTCCACAGGAATTCGTAGAGGACTGAAATGAGCAGCTGGGGCAGCTGGGATGGGAGGGTGAGTGGAGGGGAGCAGCGATCAAAGGCTTGGTGCGTGGGGGCAGGGAGAAGGGGCTGTTTGGCCACAAGCACAGACAGGAGAGAGGGAGGCTCGGAGAAAGGGATGGGAGGAAAGAGACAGATCAGGTACAGCACGGAAAGAGACTCAGAGAAGCAGAAAGACACAGAGGGAGACAGGCACGGGCACAGTAAGACTGAGACTTGAGAGGAGAGCAGAAATCACACGGCAGAGGAACATGGAGACTGGGGATAGAAAAATACAGAGACTAGGAAATAATGGAGGGAGAGACAGAAAAGAGGTCAAGGACCAGGATAGAGAGGCAGAGCCAGAAAAGGAGAACTAAGACTGAGCCTAAGGAAGAGTCACATTTATTCAACCCTTCCACATCTATGGAGCAGCCCCGCCATTGCAGGCGGAGCGCAAGGCGCCCATCAGGACAAGTAGAGACAAATGGTGGGGACGGAGATGCAGCGGAAAGACAGAACCTGAGAAAGACAAGAGAGGGAGAGGCGGAGATCATCATAAAGTGAGATAGAGACTGAGGGGAACGGCGAGGTAAGAGATAAGCGGAGACACAGGCAGGCTGCAGGGAGAGGAGACAGCAGGAGTCATGCTGGCAGACAGGGCAGGACCAGTGGAGGCCAGGGGCCAGCTGGAGGTGGCCCTCCCCAGGGTGGCTTTCCTCCTTCAGCCTGGCCTCCAGCTGTGCCGTCTCTGCACTCCCCACGGCTGCCTGAGTATCCTGCTCCCTTTTTCCTCTCAAAGGCTCCCTGAGGTGCTGACTGCAGACAGCCCCCTAGGCGGCCCCTCTTGGTCTCTCTTCCTCTGGCCCAGCCCCAGGTCAGGCTCAACCTGGAGGAGGGGACGCTGGCAGCAGAGGGGACGCCCTCCATCCAGAGACCATCTTCTTGGTCCCATAGAGCCCTCAGAAGGTAGGAAAACACACAGGGGGTGGGGAGAAGGGGAGGAAGGACAAGTATGTGTGTTTGGCTTCCAAAACAGGGCAGGTGCCCCTTCCTTCCAGGTTCTGTGTGCCAGCCCTCAATACACCAAAACCTTCCCGAAATCTCAAACTGAAGGGAAGAAGCTATTTGAAGCACATGCTGAGCCCTCCCCCATCTCTTCCCACCCCTCTCCTCCCACGTCATCGTCATCGCTGAGAAAATGCCGCAGAGAAGAGGGTGGGCTGGAGAAGCAGTCACCTACCCGCTGGTGCCGGGTCTCTGGGCCTGAGAGAAACGCCAGTCCGTGTTGGGCGGGGCTTGCTGTGGAGAAAACAGAAGGACAGGGGCTGAGTACTGAGAAGAGTCAGAATGTCACCTGAGTCCCTGGGGACAGCCTGGGACAGAAGGAATGCAATGCACCCATCTCCAGAGAGAACAGGAAACAAAACAAAAATGCTGTGAGTCTCAGAGGTCTGAGATATCAGGCTCTAAAAGCAAATAACATTTTATCTGTCACAGTGAGCAAGTCTAGATTCGGTTGCTAAAGAAATGACCTCTTCTTCCCCGTTCCCAGACTCAGAGCTTTGGAGCCAGGGACTGAACAGATCTTTTGTGGCACTGGAGGGAGGGAAGAGCTCCAAAAGTGGCAAAAGAGGCATTTAGGGGAGAATCCCACCAGCCCTAGCATGAAATTATTCAGACCCTCAGCTGGGAACAAAGCATCCTTTGCAGCAAGATGGCTGCTGCTCTGGGTAACCCTTTTTGTGCCAAGTTGTGCAGTGACATATTCAGAGGGACACCTCCTCCAGCCCTTGGCTCTCCAGACTATCTTCCCACAGCTAAATACATTATTAATTTAGGAGTCATGCCAGCCTGGGCCTTTGCAGGGCATCCAAGCCCCGGGACGCCTCTCACCCCCAGAACTCCATGCCAGAGAGTGGCCTGTGACTAAGGAGGAGAGAACAAGGCTGCTCTGTCTGGGACAGAGCAATGGCTGGGATGGAGCCCAGAGGGATCAAGCTCCCTCAGTCACTTGGTAGAGCCAACTAAGTCTCCAGGGCTCCCAAGGGGCTGATTTGTTGTCACCTGCAACCTGGCCGAAGGTGTGGGGCTCTGCCAGTTACTTAATGACCAAACCAGTCTCAAATCCTTCCAGGGTGAGAGTTATCACACTCTCTCAAGGAGCTCTCCACCAGCTGTGTCTTCACTGTTTCTGGGTGTACTGGTAATTAATTCTCAAGTTTGCTCCCAAGAGCAGACAGTGTGAACATGTCAGATTACCTTGGGGAGAAGGAAGACCAGGACTGCCAGCAACTCACACATAGACCCACAGGTGACTGATGTGCACAGAATCCAGAAATCTTACATCCCAAGTGCAAATGGAGCCCTGAGCACCATCCTGGAACTGCCGTAAAGAAGGGCAGAGAAGTGCCCAGGCCATGGTTGTCATATTCTTAAACACAGCTAAAGCTTCATGGAAGTGCAGGGATCATCATCACGGGAGGATAGGGACCATGGTGGGCTGAACACAACGCACATGAGGATGACAGGCTGCCAAGGGTGAGAAGCCCCAAAGAATATCCTCCACATGTAAGGTCCTAAAAGGCAAAGAACTGCACCCTTAGCTCTTCCCAGCAGATGCCAACTGTCTCTTGTCCAGCTTTACAAGATCCAAGTGCCAAGCCATTCAAAGCACTCACTCTGAAGTTAGGTTTGGGTTAGTCTATCACTTACTCTGAACTGGAATAAGTCACTTGACCTCCATGAATTTCAGTGATAAGATGGGGATGTTAGCACCTATCCAGCAATGGTAGTGGGAAGATCAAATAAGACACTTTGGTTTTCTAGGAAAGTGTGTGGAGTAATATCTCTCAATGTTGTTTCAAAGTGATCTTGATTCAGTAGGGGGAGGGGAGGGCACAGATATACTTTACATAAAAGCTCCTAGGGTTGTGGGAAATTGTGCCTTTTACTACTATTTCCCTGCATACGAGGGTAACCCTGGCACCAGGTGGAGGCTATGGCTTTCCACCTGCCACAGAAGGAAGGACTTGCTAGCAGTCTCAGATACTTTTTTGTTTTTATTTTGAGGTACTGAGGACTGAACCCAGAGTCTCTCCACTGAGCTGGTCCCCAGTCCTTTTTGATATTTTTAGTCTGAGACAGGATCTAAGTTACCTAGGTTGGACTCAAACTAGTGATCCTCCTGCCTTGGCCTCCCAGAGTGCTGGGGTTGCTCAGTACAGTCTCAGATACTTTGGTTACTCCCAAAGCCCTGACCCTAGATGACCAAGCACATTGTGGTCATGACATGCCAAAAGCCTATTTATGCACATCCAGAGCATGTAGAACCCACTTCCTGTGAGAAGAAGAAGTTCACTTTCTATAAATGTCAGGCCTCTGGCTTTAGCACCCCACCCCAACACCTTGGACCAAACCAGCTCTGCCTGCCTGCCTGCTTGGCCAAGGCTTCTGGTCCGTTAGAACTCTGCCCTCAGTACTGAGTCCCAGGCCTAGCAGCATCACTGGTCCGAGGGTCACATAATTCGCCCTGCATCAGGAGGACCCAGAGTTACCTTTGTAGTTCAGGAGCCCACGCAAAGCTCAAACCAGCTCAGAGGCAACAGTCCCCACCCTGAGTGCCAGCAAGATGGTTGGGAGAAGGCTTCTGTGTCCACACCAAGCCCTGGACTACCAGGACCTTCAACCCTTGCCTGGGCATCATGGTCAATCAGCCATGAATGCCTCTGTCACCGCCAAAGGGAGCTGTGAGTGGGCTGGGGACAGCCCTGGACCCTGGAAGTGGCCTGCTGTGCCTGTGTGTTGGCGCATATGCCGGGGAGGTGAAGAAGCAGGTGCACAGTTTGGGATCCTAAGTGTGGCTTGCAGGAAGCATGCGCCACCAGCCCTGCGCTCAGGTGGGAGCTGTTGACGAGGCAGTTGGGAGGATAGGAAAGGTTTTGGGAAAGAGAAGTCACAGAGGAACTGAAGAGAAACTAGACCTAACAACCGGCAGACCATGCAGAAGCTGGCAAGATGAGTCTTTGATGGCTCCACCCTGGACCCCACTGAAATGGCTAAAAATTCGCTGGAAGCTTGGGGAGGGGGGTCTCCTTTTCTTTTCTGAGTGCCAGGGCCGGGGCAAGGGTCCCATTATACTCTTTGCCCTTTATTACCACCACCTCCCAGTGCAGGAGCCCCTGGTCTGCCCTGATCACTCCTCTGATTGGACCACTCCTCTGTTTTCGCTCCATCAGTCCGAACCATCCCATGCATCGGGTGGAGCGCAGCCAGCAGCGAGCCAGCCTGAGAAGAGGGATTGAGGTCCAGGTCCCTTGGCTGCACCGGTGGCTTCTCAAACACCGCCCCTAGGGGACGCCCTGGGTGGTGCCCAGCCCTCACCTGGCTCCGCTCCCGCAGCGTATTTGCGCGGGAACAAAAGACCTCTGGCTCCAATGCCAGAGCAGAGGGCTGCTGCACGCTGAGCGGCCTGAGGAAAGTGAAGTCACTGCCATCCGAGGCCGGGGAAAAGCACGTCCTGTAGCAATGGCTCTGCGAGTCCGTGGGCCGCAGCGTCACCTCCATGTACTTGAGCGTGCCATCAGAGCTCACCTGCAGGTTAGGGCTGGACTGCTTATAGAATTCCCGGGAGGGGGAGTTCTGGCGCCTGCAGCACTGTCCCCCACCCCCGTCCCCATCTGCGTGCCCCCGAAGGCACTTAGCTGACAGAAAGGTGAAGGTGACTAAGGATAAGAGGCTGATGGTTGCTAGAGCCACAATGAGGTAAAGAGTAAGGTCTGACCGCTCAGGAGGGTGCGTGAGGAAGTCGCTGGATTTGGGCATTTCTTCAGGGTCCTCATTCTCCAGAACCAGCAGCACTGTGGCTGTAGATGACAGTGATGGGTCACCATTGTCCCTCACCAGGACCACCACCTGCTGCGTGTCAGAGTCATCCTCCAGTAAGGCCCGGGCTGTGCGTACCTCACCAGTGTGTGCAGACACGAGGAACAGTCCTGGGGCTGTGGACTGTGGCAACAGGGAGTAAGAAAGCCATGCATTGTGGCCTGCATCAGCATCCACAGCTGTCACCTTGGTGACCAAGGAGCCAGGAGGAGCAGAGCGAGGGAGACGCTGGGGGGTTGAAAATTCCCTGCCTGGCCGTGGGTGCAGCACAGCTGGGGCGTTATCATTCTGGTCAAGGACAAACACATGTAGTGATGTGTTAGCATGTAGTGGGGGAGAGCCAGAGTCTCGAACGCCCACCACAACCTGCAGCATTTGCAGCAATTCATAGTCAAAGGTACGCTGGGCAAACACCCTTCCGTCCTCAGGGTTGACATACACAAAGGAGGAGGCTGGGGCCCCCTGAATCTGACTCCCCACAATGGAGTAGGTGAGGCGGGCATTATCCCCAGCATCTGGATCTGAGGCAGCCACAGTGCAGAGAAGGGAGCCTGGAGGCCGGTTTTCTGGAACGTAAGCAGTGTAGAGCTGCTGGGTGAAGAGGGGTGCATTATCATTAACATCTGAAATGTTGACCCTGATGGTGAGACGTGTGTGCAGGGGAGGAGAGCCAGCGTCGCTGGCCAGCAGCTCGATGATATAGTGCGAAATAGCCTCGCGGTCCAAGGGCTGGCTGGTTAGCAGAGAGTAGTGGTTCTCAGAAGGCTTAATTTGAAATGGAAGTTCCGGCAAGATAACCAGGCTCACCTCACCATTTCTGCCTGAGTCTCGGTCCCGCACATTAAACAATCCCACTACTGTGCCCACTGGTGTACTCTCCAGAACAGGGTTGACTAAAGAGGCCAGTAGCACCTCAGGAGCATTGTCATTGGCATCCCCTACATCCACTTGAATCACACAGTGGCCTTCCATGGCTGGCTGTCCTTGATCTCTGGCTCTTGCATGAATTTCATAGAAATTTGACTCTTCAAAGTCTACTGGACCCAACACATGGATTGCTCCACTGCTAGGGTCCAGGCCAAAGAGATTCCGCACTGCCTCAGATGTATGGTCTCCAAAAGAATAGTCGAGTTGGCCATTGGTGCCTTCATCTGGATCTGTGGCATTGAGGCGGAGCAGCAGTGTGCCTATGGGTGCATTCTCTGGGAGTCCCACACGTAGAACTGAGGACTGGAAGGTTGGAGCATTATCATTGATGTCCAGCACAATGATGGAGATAAGGCTGGTCCCTGAACGGGCTGGGGTACCCCCATCCATAGCAGTGAGCACCAGCTGATGTTTTGCCTGAGTTTCACGATCCAGCTGCTGCTCTAGCACCAGTTCTGGGAATAGCTTCCCATCTTTTAGGGTCTTCACATTCAAAGAAAAGTGGTTGCTAGGGCTTAGAATATAAAAGCTCACAGTATTGGTGCCCACATCTGGATCCTGGGCACTATCCAGTGGGAATCTTGCCCCAGGTGCTGCTGATTCTGAGATGCGCATCTCTCGCTCAGGCGTGGCAAAGCTAGGAGAGTTGTCATTGAGATCCAGGATCTCTACCTCAACACGGATGAGCTCCAGGGGGTGTTCAGTCACCACCTGCACTGGCAGCAGGCAGCTGGTGCTGGCTCCACAAAGGCTTTCTCGGTCAATCTTTTGATTCACTGCCAGAGCACCACTGATTAAGCTCAGGGAAAAATAACGCCCATTCTCCTCAGAACCCAACCTCAGATGGCGGCTCAGCAGATCTGTCACCTTTAAGCCCAGATCCTGAGCAACATTCCCCACCAGCGTCCCCGGCTCAGACTCTTCCACCACTGTGTAACGAAGCTGCCCAGACACCCAGCCCCAGCAGCACAAGGACAACATGCACAGCACTTGCCATTTCCCAGGGAGCTGTGGGGGTGTCTTGAGCCCCATGACCCAGAAGTCCCTTCCTGGAGAGTAACTCTGTGCTGTCCTGTCTCCAAGGTGGACCCAGGGCTTGGAATGCAGCAGGTGAAATCTCTTATGCCTCCTTCCAGCCTCTTAAAAACTGCTCCGAGGTTTGCCTGCCTGCAGCAGTTCTTAGTCACCGAATGGCGGGGGTGGGTGGGGGGAAGGGGAGTTAAATGTGAGTGGAGCTGGGGAGCCAGAGAAGAAGAGGCGGGCAGGAAGAGCAGATCCCCCACCTTGGCTCTGAGTTTGATTGGCCAAAAAGTCTGTCTGCTTGCAACCAATTATAAAGTCGCCTCAGCCCTGGAAACCTTGGGAACAGGCATTGCAAATCTGTGTCACAGAAGTCTGCTACCTCCCCACTCATTTCGCGCTGCAGGTTGATTCAGCCCCCTTGGCAGCAAAGTTTGACAGCTCAGATGGTGCTCAACAGGGAAGACAAAGTGATACAAAACTACTCAGTGTTCTGTCCCAGCAACTTCCTGCATGACTTCAGAAGCTTCTACTACTTTGCTTGAACCAACAAAACTTTTTCCTTCTGCGAGAGGCAAAGCCCATGTGTTTCCTCCCTCCTCTCCCCCATCCTGCCAGATGCTGCTGAGGTAAGAGAAAAGATTTGTTAGGACCCTCTAAAGTCTTGCTCTGAGACTCAGGCAATGCTTTGAGGAAAATCTCAGTGTCTGTTGATGATTACAAGACTTAGCTTTTCTGAGATCCCTGACTCAGGATATGGAATGAGTGTCATAGCTTGTGGGTAAGGAAACATTTATGGGGCTGATCTAGGACACCTAGGAATGTAGCCAGGTATGGTCTCTAAACTTTATGGTTTCACCAGTCTCATGACAGCTGTACTTTCCTGAATGTGGAGTGGATGTCTGAGTTCCTTAACTGTAAATCAGTTTTCTGACATCATGATTTCACTTCCTGCTTTTTTTCCCAAAGAGATAATCTTCCAATCTACTATATCTAGTTCAAATTCCAGCAGGGATTTGATCAGTAGTCCTAAAGACGTAGACCACAAGACTTCTACTCTTACCTTTATTTGTACCTCTCTACTCCCTTGGCTCTCTACTATTCTTTGTTTTCTGTTGTGTTTCAAAGTAGAGAGACCTTTTCATACTGGGTCAGAGAGTACTCAGCACCATGAGGCAGATTTCAGTCCCTTCTCAACCCAATGGGAAACTGTAATCTACAGTTAAGATTCCCCAGAGTCTGACTCCCTCATTGAGGAGAAGCACAGAAAGCAGCCTTGGGTTTAGGTGATTACCTGGTATATCCCACCCCTGTGCACTCCAGCTTTCTATGCTCTCACATTCCACCAGCATGCTTCCACAACTGCCTGGTTCTTGACCATCAATTACTTTTACACCTTGTGCTCAAAAATGGGCATGACCCACTCTCAAGTGGTAACCTGTTACAACTTTTCGATTAATTCACAAAACTTTTAAAACACAGCATCTATCACATAGTTACTATTCACAAAGACAGTGACATCACTATGGGCTCTTACAAGGAAGCCAGTACTTTCTGGGACATGGCCCAGCCATCTGCCTGAATCAGAACAACACTCAAGCATCGGCTGAGCCTGCAAAGGTCTCACCTCTAGCCCATAGAGAAGATCAGAGGGTGGACAGCTTGGGCGAACAGGCTCCCCTGCCATAGGTGCACTGGGTGACTTCACCATCATGAAGCTATCACTCCGAGTGGGTGCAGAAGCCAAGGGTGTACAGCCATGAGAGTGGCCTCCCACATCAACAAACTTGATAGGATCATCTGACCCTAGTTGGATTCGGAGGATCCCATTGGAAGGAGGAAGCCCCTCCCTCCTCCGAGATCTGGTGAGACAGGCACAGGTGCCAGCAGGAAAGCATGTCACTCCACAGGCAGCTCCACGAAGACACTTGGAGAGTAGTGCCACAAATGAGCCAAAGGACACGAAGCAAATTGCCACAAGAGACACAGCCAAGTACAGGGTCAGACGGGATTCTCCTTCCCTGGGAGCTGAAGATTCTCGAAGATCCGGGACAATTGGATGAGTGTCTTCCTCTAAAGACACTAGAAGGGTAACAGAGGTAGAGAGTGGTGGGCTACCACTATCCTTCACCACAATGACCAGCTTCTGTGGTGGCAGATCAGCTGGTATGGGAACGGCTGTCCGCACCTCCCCAGCATATCGAGAGACTGCAAACAGGCTGGGATCTGGGGCCTCCAGAAGCTGGTAGGAGACCCAAGCATTGTAGCCTGAATCCAAGTCCACAGCAGTCACCTTTGTGACTAGATGGCCAGCGCCAACTGATGGAGGCAGTGCTTGGGGACATAAGGAACCAGGCCTGGCCCTAGGGCGGAGCACAGCTGGGGCATTGTCATTGAGGTCCAGCACAAATAGACGAACTGTCACAGTGCTGCTAAGGGGTGGGTTGCCCCTGTCCCGGGCCTGCACCTCAAACTGCAGAGTCTGTGTTTGCTCATAATCAAATGATCGAGTAGCATGAACAGCTCCTGTCTGGGGGTTCAGAGAGATGAATGAGGAAGCTGACACATCTCGATTTCTGGGCTCTAAGAGAGAATAAGAGATGAGTGCATTCAAGCCAGAGTCAGGGTCAGAGGCTGCAAGGGAGCAAAGCAGGTCCCCTGGGCGATTGTTCTCAGGAACAAACACCTCATGTGACCTCTGGAAGAAAGAGGGTGGGTTATCATTCACATCAGAAATATTGAGGAAAATGGTCCTGTGGGTACTCAGAGGAGGGTTCCCAGCATCAGAAGCAGTGACCATGATGTCATAACTAGATTTAGCCTCTCGATCCAAGGGCCCAGCAGTCACCAGAGAAAACTGGTTCCTGAAAGCAGACTTGAGGGCAAATGGCAAGTGGTCAGGAATACGAAGGCTCACATCTCCATTTGACCCAGAGTCAGGGTCCTGCACACTGATAAGTGCCACCACAGTGCCAGGTTCTGCGCTCTCCGGGAGAGTTCCAAGCTCTGAGGTCACAGTGATGTGGGGGGCGTTGTCATTTACATCCAGCAGATCCACCCGAAGGCTGCAATGTTGCTCCATAGCTGGAGAACCCCCATCGCGAGCCCGCACATCAAATTCATAGTAATTCTCACTCTCAAAATCTAAGGGCCCCTGAAGGGTAAGCTTTCCAGTAGTGGGATGCAGGCTAAAGAGGTTTCTCACACGGTCAGGGGTGTGACCACTGAAAGAAAAGGTGACGTTACCACTAGGACCCAGGTCCGGGTC
Source organism: Dasyprocta punctata (assembly GCA_004363535.1). Classification (NCBI taxonomy): domain Eukaryota; kingdom Metazoa; phylum Chordata; class Mammalia; order Rodentia; family Dasyproctidae; genus Dasyprocta; species Dasyprocta punctata. The sequence continues at coordinate 10,327 of RJWM01000644.1, read as the reverse complement.
AGAGGCATTGAGCTGGATGAGCACCATTCCCGCTGGCGCGCTCTCCAACACACTAATCCTGTAGCTAGATTGCTGGAAGGCTGGGGCGTTGTCATTTACGTCCAGCACTGATACCCGGAGCTCTGCAGTGCCAGATCTCGGGGGGTTCCCTCCATCCACAGCGGTCAGCACCAGGCGGTAGTCCGATTGCTTCTCCCGATCCAAAGGCTTCTCCAAGAGCAGCTCTGGGACAAGGCTGCCGTCGCTGCGCTTCTTGACATCCAGTGCAAAGTGTTCATTGGAGCTCAGTCTATAGCTGCTAATGGAATTGCTCCCCACATCTGCATCCTGAGCCTTTTCCAAGGGGAAACGCTGTCCTGGAGGAGCCGCCTCTCCGATTTCCAAGTCCAGCTGCTGCCGCGGAAATCGGGGGGCGTGATCATTCACATCTACGATCTCTACCTCGGCTCTGTACATTTCCAAAGGCCCTTCGGTTACAAACTCCAGGGGCACGATACAGCTGGCACTGAGCCCACACAGTGCCTCTCGATCAATTGGATTCTTGATGAGCAGGGCTCCGCTGTCCAAATCCACACGAAAGTGTCTTTGGTTCACCTCTCCAGCGACCTGCAGCCTACGAGCTGACAGACTCTCTGTATCCAGCAGGAAATCTTGAGCGACATTCCCTACAAAAGTCCCTTCCTGTGACTCCTCTGGGACCGGGTAACGGATCTGCCCACAAACGTAACCCAGGTGGCAAAAGAGGAACAAAAGAGTAGCCCCCCGCCAGATTGCTACCCAGCTTCTCACCTTGCCAAGCATTGCTGCAGCTCCCTAACTCGCTATTTGGTCCTGAGAAGCAGAAGAAGCCGACCCGCCCCAAACAGCCACAGCAGCTGGAGACACCTATCTCCTTTTCCCCGCGCCAGCTCTGGCGCGGCTGGGCCGGCGCCGCAAGGGTTACGCGCCGTTTTTTGCTGGTGGCGGGGTAGATTTGTCTGCCTTTCATAACCCGATTGGCAGACAGCGGCTCCTGGGCTCAGCCAATAGGCTGAGCAAAGAACGTCCCAATAGCAGCAGGGTTAATGCGTCGCAGAATTGGGAAGAAAAAAAAAAAAAAACCAAAATAATAAAATAAAATAAACCCCAACCTATCGTCACCATCCTACGGCTCAACGGCATTTCTTTCCACGAATCATTACCTCTGTGGAGAGGCAGACTACATTTTTTTTTTTTTCCTAACACATCAACCCACCCCGCCCCTTTTCGGCGGGGAAAATAGCGACAGCCCAAGCCCTAGCAACCTGCAGCCCAGGGTGCGCGCAGCCATTCAAGACTGGTCACTTTGCTCAAGCCAATGTTGTCATGAACCAATATTCTAAACGAGTAGATTCTATCTGTCTGATTGTATTAAAGCAACCTCGAATAAGAAGTACTGCCATATACCCAAAAATTGCCCCTTTGAGGATTATTCGGAAGCTTATCCATCTCTGCAAAAAAGCCTTACACACTGATGTAGTCCGTTAAATTTATGCAGCACACATTTTCATTGTAACAGGAGGCACAACAAAAGCAGCCCTCTATTATTCAGACATTTGCTAGTGATACACTAAATTACTATTCATTGATTTCAAGAACAGAAGGGAAGCAGGGTGGTGGAAACCAGAATAGAAAGAGGCTCAAATCTGTAAGAATCAGTGTGTCTGGGAGGTGCCAAGGACTAGATCTCATTACCTGGCAGAATGCTAATGTTCACAGAGTTAACAGCTTTCTTGAATAAGATTAGGATCAGCTACCAACAGCATTGTGCCTACAAATCCTCTTTATTTGACACCGCGGTATTCTTGATATGTTGTTAATTACCAACAGAGACCATTTCAAAAGAGCCAGCTTTCACTTAGCCCCAGGGGACGCCTTAGCTGGAGACTTGACCTCACCCCACCCCCACCATTATCCAGACATCTTGGCAGCTGGCTACTACTATCTTGCACGAGCACAGAGACAGCACAGTGTACAGGATAGGTAACTGCGCGCTATAATCTGAGTAGCAAACACACCAGAACACAGAGAAAGAAAAATCTAGGATGATCTGGACATGAGATGTTAATTCATCCAAATTCTTATCTAGGTTACCACTGTTTGCCAAAACCAGTAGCAAAAAGTGGTGTTCTTATCCTCCCCAGTTTTTCCCAAATTTTGCATTTCAAAAATATTCTTTTGACTGTGCTGAAGCTAGCAACTAATATTCTAGTCTGAAGGGGAGGGATTTAGCATTCTGTGATTTTTACACAAAACAAACCAAACAACTTCCCCCAAGACCCTCAAACCCTAAACTTTTTGCCATGGGAATGATGGAGGTGGGAACCAGCCTGACTTACCAAGGTGTTTAAGCCAGAATTTATTATCTTAGTGAATTGTACCATCATTCACCTGGCTGCCTTAGTCAGAATCCCAGGGGGTCATCCTGACTCATCCCTGTCCCTCATTTCCTGTATCATGTCAATCAACAAGTCCTGTTGATTTTATTGTGGTCATTCTCCCTTCACTTGCACAGCTGCTGTGCTAGGTTAAGCATTTATCAATCTTCTTAAATTTCACAATAGGTTTTTAACTGTTTGCTGTCTCCAGTGACAAAGTCCCCAATCCACTTCACTAGTGGCTGCCAGAATAATCTCTCTAAAACAAATGAAAATATTCTGATGACATCATATACATGTCAGCTCAAAATTCTGCATATGTGTGTGTGTGTATATATATATATATATATATAGTATAAAATACAAATTCCTGGCATGGTGTAAAGGCAATTTAGGATCTACCTCCTACTTACTTGCTCTACTTCATCTTCTGTAAAGACTGTTTTACACATATCCCTTAAGGTTCAGCAATAATGAAACACCCTTATCCCCCTGTATGGAATTTCCTACAAAGGCCTTGTCTTTCCTTGCCCCTTTACTATTTGACAAGCTACTACTTTAGCTCCAGCCTGATTACCCCCTCAATGATGTCTTACTGATTTCCCCAGGCTGACTCAGGTATTTCTTCCCCTCTGTGCCCACTGCTTTGCATAATGCACATCTCCATTATCTTTTTTTGCATGCCTGTCTGCTATGGTACTCTGTGTACCATAAGGGCAGCACAGTGTCTCTTCATCTTTCAGTGTTCAGCACATAGGGATGCCAATAAATGATGTATATTGATATTATCATTTATTAGAGCAACAAAAAATTATTAAATATTTGCAAAGCAGGTATTATCTTTATTTTATAGGTGAGAAAACTAGACTTCAGAGAGGTTAAGAGACTTGACTAAACCTAAACAACTACTATGTACAGTACTGTACTTATATTTGCAAGTTCACACTAAAATAACCAAGTGTGGTATGTTTCACTAGAATTAAAACACCATAAAGCCTTCATTTTACATAACTTTGTCTTGATGTTTTTATGCCAAGTGTGTGATTCTTCCTTCTCTAGATTTTTTAACAGCTTTCTTGAGATATAATTGACATAATGTACAATTCACCTATTTAAAGTGGATTTTAGTATATTTATCCATACTAAACTGATGTAATTACCACCACATCTAATCATAAAATTTTTTGTCGCACCAAAAAGAAACCCAATTTCCATTGCCCAGCTCTAGATTTGAGAGGGTGGGGAGGTTGAGACAAGGTCTCACTCTGTAATTCAGGCTGGCCTTGAACTTGCTATGTAGTTCAGGCTGGTCTTGAACTTGAGGCAATCCTCCTGCCTCAGCCTCTTGAGTGCTGGCATTACAGGTGTGCACACCATGCTGGGCTACCTAGCTCTAGAGTTTGAAAAACAAATTACCCAGGTGCCAGTAGTTGTGAAGATTTTCTCTTTAGATGACTGAAATTCTATTTTATGTCTTCCCTACAATGCTCTTCTAGAGCTATTTTGTGTAATACTTTGAAGTTGGGAAATGACATTATAGTATATTTTTTAAAAGTTGGGCCTGGCCCAGTAAGATTGGCTCTTGGTGCTGTGTATACCAGTATGGCATTTTGCTTCACTATATGCTAAGTGAAGAACTGATAAGTTCTAACACAGTTTAGAAAACTGTTGGTGCCTGAGTTCCACCCCAAGAAATTGTGCTTTAAATGTGCATTTGAATTTGCTCATTTCTAAGTGTGTTTAGGATTCTGACTGGGTGAATAATTACTAAAATAATAGCAATTACTAATAATTTTTAGCAGTTACTATATACCAGACATTATACTAATCACCTTACATAAATATATTGTGCATTAGTTTTATAAAACCCATAGTATGCCCTTTTTTTTTTTTTTTTTTGCAAAGGAGAAAGGCTTAAAAAGGAGAGTGAGTAACTTGGTAAGAGCTTGTAGTTGGTAGGTGGCATAGTCTCATTTGTATAACTGGTAAATCCACTATTTGCTAGCAATAGTGTACTTAATAAAAAGTAACAGTGGTTCTCCCACAGTTGAGAATATGTGTAGGTTTCTCTCCAAGACAAAGGCCTTGTAGTTACCAGCTTGCCATCCTGAATAAATTGATTCTTTACTTTGCTAAAGAAAGAAATTTATCTACCTCTCACATTATGTGTAAGAAAAATAATACTGAGAAGATTAAGAATAACATTAGAGGCACATTTGTATTTTGTTCTTTTGGGTTGGCTGTATTTATTTTCACAATAATTTCTTACTTTTTATAATTAAGGTGGTCATCTTTGGATTTTGGGATTACAGGTTTTTTTTAATGTTTTTCTGTATTTTCCAAATTTTCTACAATGCTCATGCATTACTGTAACAATAAAATATTTGGTAAGTAATGGGCCATTATTTTCAGCACTGTGCTCCAAATATATTTTTTAAATGTTAGAATTTTATTTCATTGCCAGAAAATTTTCTGAGAACAAGAAACAGAATCTGTTAAGGAAAGTTATCAAAAACCATTCATTTTAATGTAGATGGAAAAATCATTGGAAAGGTAGTCGAAAGAGGTAGTTTTCAATAGTCCTAGCAGCTGCCACTGGTGAGAGGTATCCAGTGGATTGTTTGCCACAGTAAACGATACCAAGCTAAGCTCTGAGTGCTGAGATCTTGGGTTACAGTTCAAGTGCCTCTTAGCAAGACTGAATAGATGTGATGGTAAATGAGTGTTGAGGGTGTGAACTGGGTCCACAGATGAGTCAAGTAACTTCCCCTTGAAATACGACCACAAAGCACACTCTAACGGGTCACTGAGTTTGATCTAGGAAGGACCAGATGAAACTGTGGACGCATGATCAGAAAAATATCTTCATCATTAAAGAATAGCTCCATACTTTCCGGAACAAGGTGTAGGAATCAAAAAGTATTAAACATTTCAAGAAGACCTGCTAACCCTTACCTGTCCAGGAGGGGCGCTCTCCGCACCCAACACTTGCCTATAGAACACGGGATCGCAGCTCCTCAGCGTGTTCTGGCGACTGGCCAGTGGGCTGGCGGCGCCAGGTTTCTTCAGCAGCGGGTCGCTGCGGCGAGAGTCTGTGGTGAGGTACACCTGATGGTAAAGGTGCGGCGACATCAGGCCCCCCCGTACGGCGTCCGCGTGCAGAGAGGGCCCCGGCGTTCGGTACAAAGAGCTCACTGGTGCTCGGTAGAGGTCCCTTGATTGCTTCCACTTGTAAACTTTGAATATGATCACTCCCAACACTGTGGTTGCAAACCCCACAGAGACCAGGATTAAAGAAAGAAGTAGATAAAAGGTGAGATTTTTATTCTGCTCCCGGGGATCAGAGCCAGGGGGGAACTCTGCCCGGGCTTCCGGAGATTCCTCGGTTACAGATACAGTTAGGGTAGCGGTGGTGGACAGAGATGGTTCCCCATTGTCTGTGATCAAGACTGTGAGAGTCTGCCTGGGCGAATCTGTGTCTTGGACTGGGCGAGCAGTGCTGACTTGACCTGTGTGAAGCCCCACGGCAAAAAGGCTGTGGTTGTGAGCTCCCAAGAGGCTGTAGGACAGCCAGGCGTTGTGTCCTGCATCTGCATCCCAACCTACCACCCGCGAGACCACGTGGCCTGCAGCGGTTCCTCGAGGCAGCATCTCCACGGACGTCTGGCCAGGCCGTGGGTATAGGACTTGAGGGGCATTGTCATTGCGGTCAGTGACAAATATGTTCACACTGATGTTGGTGGCCAGGAGAGGGGTGCCCCCATCACTGACATGAGCTGTTAATTTGAACTCTCTCCGATCCTCATAGTCCAGGGCCACTAAAGATGACAAGACGCCACTGTCACGATTTATGGTGAAATAGCGACCTACTAGGTCGGTTTCAGTTCCTGGCTCCAAGAGAAAGAAGGAAAGGCGGGCATTCTGCGGGGCATCGGGATCCCAGACACTTAGGTTTAGTATGGGAACCCCAGGGAGGTTATTTTCCTCCACGTAAACGTCGTAGGCAGATTGGGAAGATTGTGGAGGGTTGTCGTTGATGTCAGACACTTGGACCCGCACTGTGGTAAGGGCTGAGAGAGAAGGCGATCCTGCGTCTCGAGCCGTGATGCTGAGGTTGTATTCCGGCACGGTCTCCCGATCCAGGACTGCGCTGGTTTTCAAAGTGAAGTAATTCTTGAGGGAAGAAACGAGGGTGAAGGGAAGACCTGGTGGAACTTCACAGGTCACGAGCCCGTTCTCGCCAGCATCCAGATCGGTCACACTGAGAAGAGCGATGACAGTCCCCAGAGGGGCATCCTCGGGGACTGGGGTATACACGGATGTTACTGCGATTTCCGGGGCATTGTCATTCACGTCCACAACCTCCACCAATACTTTGCAATGTGCTCCTTCGGGATTGGAGCCCTTGTCTTTGGCCTGGATGTAAATCTCGTGGAGTTTTGTGTCTTCAAAGTCCAGGCGACCTTTGATTGTCAGCACCCCTGTTACAAGGTCTAAGGCGAACAGTTCTCGCACGCCAGCGCGGTTGTGGCTGCCGAAGGAGTAGACGATTTCCCCGTTGGGGCCTTCATCCAGATCTGTCGCAAGAACTTGCGCCACGCGAGTGCCGGGGGGTGCATCCTCCAAGACGCGCGCCCGGTACAAGGACTGGTTGAAGGCGGGCGCATTGTCATTCGCGTCTAGCACAGTGATGCGAATAGGCAGGCTTGCGGAGCGAGCCGGGCTCCCTCCGTCCAACGCGGTCAGTACCAACTGGAGACTCTGCTCTCGTTCCCGGTCCAGGGCGCGTTCCAGCACCAGCTCTGCGTACTTTGTGCTGTCTTCCCGCGTCTGCACTCGAAGTGCAAAGTACTCGTTATGGCTCAGCTCATAGGTTTGTAAAGAGTTGCTTCCCACATCGGGATCGTGCGCGCTCTCGAGCGGAAAGCGCGTCCCTGGCGCCATGGCCTCACTAATCTCCAATTTCATTTCCCCGGTGGGGAAAGCGGGATTATTGTCGTTGATGTCCTGGATCACCACTTCCGCGCTGAACAGCTCCAGCGGGTTCTCCACCACCAACTCCAGAGTTACAGTGCAGGAGGGCAGAGTCCCACACAGCTCCTCTCGATCCAGACGATCATTTACGAACATCTCTCCGGTCTCCCAGTTCACCTCAAAGAACCTACGGCTAGCTCCTGACACCACCCGGAGCCTGCGGGCGGACAGGCTGCCAAGATCCAAATCAAGGTCCGCGACCACGTTACCCACAATGAAACCCTTCTCTCTTTCCTCCAGGATCTCATAGTGAATGATGGTGGAAGCCTTGTTCAAGGCACCGAGCAGAAGCAAAACTCCCACCACTCTCCCGGTGCTTACCAGTCCGCTCCTCCAGGCCTCTGGGACCATCTCACACAAAAGCAGCTCCTCTTCGCGGGGTCCAGATCGTCCCGGTGATTTCTCTGAGAAACTTTCAGCGGGTTAGCGCTTGGGCGCTGAGCGCCGAGTCGGACATGGCTCTCTGGGTGCCTCTGATTTGCTCGCAGGCTGTTCAGTCTCTGCCTCATCCCGGGGCGCCGAAAGGGGACGGGCCCGGGCCAGATCTCCAGCGTCTTCATTGGCCGACAGCGGCACACAGAGTCCCAGCCAATAACTGCACGAAGAATGCGCTAGCGCCCGATTTTCCAGCTGGACACGCGCTAGCGCCAGGAACTTCACTTTTCCTTTGGCTCTTTGCCAGAGTTTCCGGCCAAAGAGCCTCACCGGTACCGCACCGAGAACCCTGCCTCGGCCTGGAAGGCAACTGCGGGGTGATGGAGCCGGCTGTTGACAGTCTCTAAGCCATATTAGGGCCCCTTCAACACTTAAATCGCTTTCTTCGATCACAAAGATGGGGATCAAACCAAACCAAAAACAACACAGCGGTGTCTGGAAAAATGCCATCAAATCAGGTTTGTCGGAGGACAGCAAGTAGCCGGACGCTACTTGTAAGGAGAAATTAGTTCTGATGTCGATCTCTTCAGTTTTATGAGCTGGGAGTGCAGCTCATTGGTAGGAGCCCTAGCCCAGTGGTCACGAGGCTCTGGGTTCGACCTCAACCCCCCTCCCTTCGATTTCATCTGTCACTTCCCCAGCAGAGCAAATCAGCAGGAGCCATTGTCTGTTCGCTTAACCCTGTCTTATAAAATTTTTGAAAATAAAAATTCAGGTTTTATTTCTTTTAAAACTGGCTGTCTTTGTTTAGTTTTCATTTAAGAACCTGAGAGCACCGTGAAAATTTCTTTCCTCCCAATTGGTTAGAACATAATCTCTCAAATGTTTTCCTTTATATGATCAACTTTTTTTCTCCCTGAAATCTTAGGTTTGTATGCCAGAAGTTAAATTGCTAATAAAGAATAACACTCCTCCCTCCTTAAATAAAAAAAGAGGAAAATGATTTCTGTAATAGCAGCAAAGCTACAGCAACTTCATTGAGAAATATAAAGCCATTACCACAGAATAAAAAACCTTGATTTTTCTGCATTAAGGATTGTAATCACCAACCAAATAGCAATGATTAAGATAATGAATAAGAGTAAGGTATGAAGGCCGGGCATGGTGGCAAACACCTGTGATTCTAGCACCTGGAAGGCTGAGGCAGGAGGATCGCTGCAGTTCAAGGCCAGCCTGGTACACAGTAAGCTCCAGACCAGCCTGAACTACATAGTGAGATCCTGCCTCAAAAAACAAAACAAAATAACCAGTAAGGCATGAAATGAATTGAGTCGTATTTCTCAGACAAATTAACTTCTAAGTGTTCCTGGATTCCTATTCTGGTAAATGAATAAGGCAGGTAAAGTACCTGATGCAGAGTAAGTCTCAATTAATGATACAAGCCACCCCATTAGATACCAAACATAAAATTCTAGTGCCTCAAGCTCTTCTTGTATAGTTGTCTTGGACATCACTTTGTACATAGTACAATATAGTACTTTTTTTTTTTTTTTTTTTTTTTTGAGACAGGGTCTCACTAGGTAGTCCAGGTTGGCCTTGCACTTATGGTAGCCCAGGCTGGCCTCAAACTTTTGTGGATCTTCTTGCCTTAGACTCCCAAATGCTGGAATTACAGATGTGCACCATCACACCTGGCTTGTATATAGCACTTTCTGAACTGAATTTTAACATAGCCAGAGAGGAAGGCAGATAGGTGGCAAGAAAGAGAACATATAGGATATTTGCAGATGAGGCAAAAATTTGTATGCATCCTGTCTCTCCATCTCCTCAGCACTTTAATTCACCTCTTAAAAGCTTCAGTTTTAAGTGTTTAAGTTGATATTTGTCCAGACTAGAATATAGAATACAGGTCCAGTCACTTGCTACTCGAGGTGTTAGAACCAATGGCAAAGGCATTGAGAACTTGTTAGAAATGAAAACATGTTTTACTTTAAGTCTACTGTATTAGAATTTGCTTTTTTTTTTTTTTTTTTTTTTTGCGGCACCGGGGATTGAACTCACAGCCTTGCGCCTGCCAGGGCAGGCGCTTAAGCCACTGAGCCAAACTCCCGGCCCTGGTTTTTTGAGGCAGGGTCGCACTATGTAGCTCAGGCCGGGCTTGTGCTCGCGTTGTAGCCCAAGCCGGCCTCGAACTCACAACGCTCCGCCTACCTCAGCCTCCCGAGTGCTGGGATTAAAGGCGTGCGCCACCACGCCCGGCTAGAATTTGCATTTTAATAAAATACCTGGGTGATTTGGAAACACATTACACTTTAAGAAGCACTAATCTAGTGGGTTATTCATACATGTACTAATTCATCAATTTTTTTCTATTTCCCACCAATTCATAATCTGGTCTGTGAAAACCAACTTTTAAAAATTCAAGTAGTCCTCCCAATAATAATAAAGCCCACAGATTTTGTAAGTCCTTTTCATAGATTAGCAAGAACCTCTGGGATTCACTCTCAAGAGTAGCTCAGGTG
>RJWM01000643.1:33050-199481 GCA_004363535.1 Dasyprocta punctata | reverse complement strand
AATAAGCACCAGGGAGCTGGGCAGTTGTCTCTGTCACTCCTTGTGGCATCTTTTGCTGAGCAGAGAGCCTAACAGTCAGTAGCACTGGAAAGGACTGGCTGGGTGGACTCACACTGATCACTGAATTCCCCAGAGGAACAGATACCATGTGATTTCTGTCGCTGGCCTTGACTTAACACTGTCAGGCTACACATTACAGTCAGTGACTCTCTTGGAAACCTCACAACTCTGCACAGCAAGTGGCAGGCCTCGCTGCTCTCCAAGACCCAGGGGCCTAAAGTGTGTAAGCCATACCCTGCGGCCTCAGATGAGGCAGACTGTGTTCTGGGGATAGTTTAGCTTCTTTTTGATCTCTGATTCTGACTCTGGTCAGAAAGCTGTCATTACTTACAAGAGATTATTTTAGGTCGTTTCCTATTATGCATCATGGACACAGAAGTGACTGCTTGTGGGTGCTCTTGCTTTGGGAATGCCATGAAAGTTTATAAGAATGGCTTCTTCACCTAAAGATCTCCTTAAGATCTTCTGTGTCATGCTTAAGCAATATATACCCATCTCGACTTGGGGCAGAGGATTGATTCTATACTGTCATTCCTCAGATCGTCTGAATGCAGAGGGACCTTGACTGAGCTTAGCTGAGGGGCTAAGACCCCATGCTCACATAACTTTTGCCTGTGAGGTGATGGAATCAGAGTGAGGGTTCACCCACAGAGAATGGCATAGTCCCCCATCCCAGAATTGCAGACAGTGGCAGCTATGTGATGGGCAGCTATATACAAAGATTGCCCACTGACAGGTTCCCAAGTGTGAACATAGCCGATACCCCCAAAACTCACTCCAAAACCCAATGAACCATTGAAGGCACCTGCCTGGCTGCTTCTTGGTCCTGCCTTCTAGGTGCTTGGACTGAGATAAACAGACCAAGCCAGCAGACCCAGATCTGTATTTCCCAGGGCCTCCCAACCTCAGTTTTTGCCTAACTCACTCCAGGAGCTACAGCTTCAGAGAGGTTTCTGTAATGTTAAGAAGATACTTGGTAATCAATTATGTCTATTGCTCCAAAGCAAGCAATTTCATCTTTCTACTCTGACTGGTGGAAAAAACAAGCACATGGTACTGAGAGGTCTATAGCACTCCTTTCTCCACTCACTTCTAGTCACTCCCGGTCCTACTCTTCCTGCTTAGAACAGTTTTCCTTAATATAGGTTCATGCTCTTGTACCACCAAAATAGCATTTAAATCTTTCTTGAAGCTTTATTTTATTGTTAATTGTTGTAAGCACTGAACACGTCTACAGGGTACAACATGATATTTGTTATGCATGTATACACTGTGTAATAATCACATCAGGTTAATGAGCATATCCATCACTGCCAGTATTTATCATTTCTTTGTAAAATGGTATTTGAAATCAGAGATCATATCCTGCCCCAAAGCAATCTGGATTCTGCAGGAGCTGGCAACTGAATTTTAGGGGCAGCTGGGAACACAGACTTTCCTTTAAGCTGCTAGTCTCCTAAATTCATTTTTTTCTATAATTTCCTGAAAGTGGCTAGAAAGGGCTCATTGTATCTAATTTAGACTCCAGCTAGGCTGCTGAGAACTGAGGTGTGTTCTAACATAAGCTTGCTGTGGGGACAGAAAACAGGCTAGTCAGCAAGTGGGGCAGCTGACCCAGTGGTTCTGTTCAACAGAATCATCTGTTTTTAAAAATCACAAGTTTAAAAAACCGCACACCATGTATGCAGTTGGTAGGAGTATACACTGCCAATGACGTCTATTGTACCATTTTAAACATCCTACAAATTCTAAGTATAAAGCTTTTTTTTTTCAAGACATTTACACTTCTAGGAATATTACATGATCATAGAAAAGAGAAAGACACTTTTGCACTGCTACATGAGAAAAGCAAGAGGCATCATGGTACGTAAGATGAGGTACTGCTAGAGTTGAATTTTTTTTAAGAAGTCATACACACATGCATATGTGGTAAAGAAGATATATGATAGGAAACAATTCTCAGCATGAATAGCTCTTGGAAGGGTCAGTGAGAGCTTGCAATTTTTTATTTTACATACTTCTATACTTTTCAGGTCCACACATACTATTTACAATTTAAAAAAGCATCCAGGCCTCAAATCCATTTTGGAATATTATAGGTTCTGATTCTACAGAATATATATATATATATATATATATATATATATATATATATATATTCTACAAGTGGTTTTGCTACACTGCAAAATTGAGAACCACTGAGCATTTCAAAGGATTGTGAGCAAGATGGATAAAAATGTACTTCTGGATTATTCAGAGATAGAAACTTAAAGAAAAGAAAGAGGAAGAAGAAGATCTCAGAGCAAAAAGATATTAAGTAAGCAGGAAAAAAGATAGGAGTTTTAAAAACTACCACAAGATTCCAATGCAAAGAGCCTACCCCAGACCATGTCATACCAACCCTGGGCCTAGATGAACAAAATTAAATATTAAGAAGATTGCTACCCAGAGTGGCCTAAGCTACCACTTCAGTAACTTAGACGACTGCAGAAGACAGACCACCAGAGCTTCAGGTTACCTGTTGGAAACAGGCTTGGACCAGGTTTTCTGGGAAGAGATTTCGGATAAGATCCAAGAAGGCATCCAGGCTAGAGACTTCATCATTCTTCTTCCCAGGTCCCAGTTGCTTCTTGAGTTTGGGATTCCCAGGGTGGATGGCCAAGACCAGGATGACCCCCAGTACAGCAGCAATGACAGTCGTGGACATATAGTATACCATGGCTCTTGTACCTAAGCGACCACTGGCTTTAGCATCCAAGCCTGACAACCCTGGGTTGAAAAGAAATCCAGAAGAGTTAATTCTATTATGTATCTGCTAATGACTCATTTCTCCACATCTATAACCCTTGGCTTCCTGTTACTCAAATGCATTCAAAGTTAACTAAATCTAGTACTAAAAATTTGACCAATTCTTCAATTTACAATGTTATTTTCATGGATATTTTTAAGATTCTTGAGAACTGGGGAAAGCTGGCAATCATCTGGCTCACAATTAGTACACGGTTACCCACTACATTTTTGTCAGTCTGCAAGAGTGACTTCAAGTTGCAGACATTTCAGCTGTAATTGTGAGATGGTGTCCTTTATATAGTGGCATCCTTGCTTTTTGTGAAGCAGTAGCGCTGGTGCACACTAGCCTCCACATTTGTTAGTATTACTTAGTGTCCCAGCTTAGGAAACTAAAAAAGATGATAGATTCATGTGATTCTCAAAATGCTTCACTTGTCACTGCAATGCAGAATCCATGAATGAGGACTCAGCAGCGCTCTCTCATCTCTCAGAGGCGAAGGCTGATGTTCCTCATTCCTCAGCCTCACGCGGGAATCAGAAAACACGTGCAGCAGGCAGCTGCCAGTGGTGCTGCTTCATCTCTACTGAGGGCACTTAGAGGAAATTCCAAGCAAGTCACAAAAACTCCAGTCTCACTGGGTTTTTTTCCAGTTGTTTTTTTTTTTTTTTTCAATTTGTCCACTTCCTGATTTCAGTTCCTTCTTTTACTAGAGAGAGAGAGAGACTGAGCCTCTTTCTGGGGAGCTATCCTCTTTGCTGTGGGGGAGAAGCCATTGATATGAACTTCTCTCAAACTGACTCCTTTATGACTTTCTTTTCTTTACAAACTGTGTCTCATTCTGGCCAATGAAAGTCAGGTTTCCTGACCAGCTTGGTGTACAGACAATCGCTTCAACAAGCATGGAGATCATTTGCTCTAGTTTGGAGAGAAGAATCTGAGGCAAACACACACACAGTTTCTCTTAACCTAGGGGCAATTGACAGGACCCCATTGAGCCCCTGAGCACTGGATACTGACTTCTAGCCTTTCTGGTCACTAGGTTCAATGACTGATCAGCTATGAGACTTTAGAACAACCAAGAACAACATCTGAATCTCTTGGAGTAACTGGAGCTTCACTTCTTGCATAAGGTGGTCAGTCTAGAGGGTAACTTCTCAAGGTCACATAGCTAACCCAAATATGGACCCAAGGTCCAGCTTGCCATCCTTAACTCAAGAGCTAGTCTCTAAACACCTACTGTTGAAGCAATATTACTGGGTAAGAAGGAAAATGATGCTCTGTTGGAGCAATATTATTTGGTAAAGAAGAAATTATAGTATAAGCCTATGGCAAGGGGGAAAATGCTCTTAAATATAATAATTAATCCTTTTAGCCAAAATAAGTAAGCACAATGCCACACATTAGTGGCACCCTTGTTCTAAAAAAAGTCAAAAGGCTTTCATTTATAACATTTCATTTATTTTTAATGTTCAACACTCTCCATGTCCAATTAAATAATAAAGACAATGTCTTTTTTCCATTTGTTACCTTTATCAGTTTCTGAACAAAATATACTTTAGAAAATTGAGAAGGCGAACATTAAAAATTAATCTCACTGGAGCTATCACTCCAGTGACATGTGGCTGTTTCCTTTTTATCTTTTGTGGTTAGGGAAAACGATGGACCAACCAACAGATGGCAAGCATTTTTTTTCTTTTCTTTTGGGGTTGATTATCCCCATTTTAGGGTCAGGAAAACCAAAGCTTTGAAGTGACATGACACTCGCTTAGCAAAATTGAGATTCTACAGTCAATCTGAAAGCCAGGATAGGACAATGACTCCCTTTGGAGAGACACCAGAGAGGTGGCCTTACCTGTGATTAAGCTGGAGATGATGAGAGGGAGAATGAGCATTTTTAACATCCTCATGAGTATATCCCCTGGGAAGGCTATTAACATAACCACATCAGGGTGGATGGGAGAGGCCAAGCGAAGAAGCCCACCACATACTGCCCCCAGGATGACACCTACAGGGAAGGAGAAAAGGGAGAAAATCTGAATCTTTTTTTTTTTTTTTTTTTTTTTTTTTGCCCTCATCAAATGAATAGATCTACAGACTTTTCTTGGTGAAACTGATCTCTCTCATGCTTTCGTTTCATTAGATGATGAATAACATACAATGCAAACATTAGATAAGTGAAATTGACTTGACAGCTAGAAAGAGGACTTTCTAGAGTTCTGTATTGGGTGATATGCTATGTACCCCCAAGTCCTCACATACTTTTGATGGGGCTAAGTCTGGTGCTTGCCTGTGTTCAGTTTGCTATACCCGCCCAGGGGTGGAGCTGACATACAGTGTAAGGGAAGGCGGGTCTTCCGCTTCCGCTCTCTCTCGCCAGCGCTCCTTGCAGCCACCATGAACAGCAGCCCTGCCACCCCATGCTGACTTGGAGCCAACAAAGTGTGAACTGAAACTCACGAGAAACTGTAGGAATAAACCTTTCCTTCCCTAATTTTGGGAGTCAAGTATTTTGTCTCGGCAACGAGCAAATAGTAACTAAGACAAGCTGCAACTATTCTAACAGGTAGCACTGGAAGAATCAAGGTGAGCCTTCCAAGGTGGGGCAGGGAAGAAGACTTGGCTCCAATAGATTTGAAGATATTGTAGCATCAGAGATTTTCAATAGAAACAATTCACCGTGCCTGATGAGGTTTATCCTTCCAGCCCAGGTCTGACCACGTGGCTTGGCTATTAAATATGCCATCCATTTCAACTGGAGGCCTCATAAATGTTTGATTGACCAAACTACTACAAATCCCCATCCATCTATTTTCTTCAACTGCCAATAATTTCCTCATCGATTACTCTCCAGATTTGTCTTTGATTTCCAAACTTTGTCTTTAATCCCTAGACCTACTGATTTTATGGAAGCTCAAAGAGGGGCTTTAAAAATCTGTAATTTTAGAAGAACCAAGTGAGGCAGAGATGCTGCCAGGAGCCTTTCCTTTTACAGACACACAGATCCCACAAGAAAGACTTTAGATCCCTGAAAATGGAATGACCAAAATAAAGAACAGCCAGGGACCACAGGTCAGGCTGTAGCACACTGACTGTAAAGGAGAGGAGGACTTCCCAGGTCTATTTTTATAAAGATAATTCCAGGACTGTGGAGGGAGAGATATGACCAACAGTCTGACCTTATTTCTTCTACAAGCAGAAATCATAGTCCAGCTTCTTCAAAGTCCTATGATGAATGAGCTCTGTTTACAATGGAAGGTAACCCCTAGAATATCCAACCATGCTTGTAGTTTCCTATCACTATGTGAACTGAGGTATGGTAAGCTCCCAGTCTTGACCCTGACCCAATGGCAGATAAGAAGACTGGCTCAAAGGAGAGGCCACAGGACAAAGGACGTGCAGGTGGGCATGGGGGTCAGTGGTAACAGAGGGGAGACAATGAGTTGTCATTGCTTTCCTGTGTAGCTAAAAGGAGAGCTGAGGAACAAAGAAAACACTGAGAAGAGAGATGGTGAGACTGGCATTACAAGAAGCTGCAGTTTACCTCATTGTTCATAAAACCTAGTGGAAATTTTAACACTGAGATTGCATCCACTGTCCACCCAAAAGAAACACCACAGGGTGAGGGAGGAAGCTGGGAAGGAAGACTTTGGAGTTGAAGCTGGAGCAAATCAAGGCATCAGGACAAATCTCGGCATTGACTTCCTTAGGTATATGCCCAATCTAGATAACTTAACAATGCTTCTGTAGAAGCTCAGAGTTTGGGCATCCTTTTAGCAGTGTTTTCTGCAATGGTCACCCTATCTTGGTGCAGGTATTTCTCTAAATTGATCCACTAGCTACCTGCTTGCTAAATGTGGATTCCCGGGCCACCTAAAAGCTTGCTAAATGTGGATTCCCGGGCCTCACTACAGATGGTCCAAGGTTGTCTCCATGCAGACAGCCTAAGAATCTGCATTCTGACCTGCTGACTGGAAACCATACGGGTAAAGCTGGAGCACCACTAGGACCCAAAGAAGAGGGGCACGCAGCTGCACTGGGTGGATTCAGGAGGATGATTGCACTGCAGCATCGATGTCTGGACCAACTGGGCACTGGGCACAGCAGGGTAGCTGTTCTGACCAGCTCCCCCACAGATCCCTGAAAGCACCAAAGAACAGGGGCTGGGGTGTTCAGGAACCTACCAAACACGGTCAGCGTGAGCAGGAGGTTTTTCCCCAGCTTGTCGCACAAGCGCAGGCCTAGGTGTCGGTGCTTCGGCTCCTCCGAGCTGAGATGACTGTCGTGCATGCGCACTTCCACTTGCTTGGGCATATTGTTGGCACTGCAACAGAAGTGGGGCAATGGTTAGAGACCGTGGGCACCACACCTATACAGCTTCAGGGGCTCAGATCATAGCAGCCTGCCTGCACCCCTGGGGATAGAAAGCAAAGTTGACTCAGGACACTCTTGATTCTAGGTTACCTGCAGGCAGGACAACAGGACACACCAATCACCTGTGTGTTAGGCGCTTTGATTCCCATGACTGAGGATTCTCGAGGTAAAGAAAGACAGTGAGTGATGGGTTTTCCCGAGAGTTGCCCCCATTGCTGGGAGGGAAGTATCCCCACCCCATTTTACAGAGACTAACTTGCTGAGGGCTGCGAGGCCAGAGGAAATGGGGATTCAAATCCAGACATGCCTGGCTCCAAAATCTGAGCTTTTTCATTCTTTTAACAACAGCAAAAAGGTGATGTTTTTGGAGAGCAGCAGTCTGAATTATACCGAAATGAAAAGGTCTCCAAGCTCAAGCTTCCTATGTTCTGTAAAAATCACAGATGCTGAGAATCCAAGTCTTACCTCTCTTTTGGAAAAAACAGTTTACCCAGTTTAAAGAAAGCTCAACATACTGTGATTTTTAGAAGGTCACGGTACTGTCGGGACTCTGTTAAACTGCCCACAAGCCAAGACCACTGGGAGTCAAAGTAGTACGTTTTTCAGAAATATTTTGACCACTTCTGCAGATGCAGCTTGACTCTCTTTTGGTTAAACTCCAGGGACCCCAAGCCATCCAGGGAGTCTGCTCAGTGGAGCCCTGGGCAGGAAAATGGAGACACTACTGCTTCTCCAGCTTTATCACTTCCCAGGCCACTGAGATTCCACAATTAAGCTTGGGGCATGGACATAGGGCTGTCAGAGTTTTACTTTGGCAACTTTGAACATTCTTATAGCTGCCATTTACAACCACCATCATTTGATAGAACAGGAAAAGCTTTTAGCATGTGGAAGGACAGGTTACTGTCGCTGGGTAAAAGACAGGCTAGTGTCTTCTGAGATACCAAGGTGTTACCCTTCCGAGATATTCTCACCACAGACTGAAAAACCTCCATCTGGAATCGATACCTATCTACAGACTTGGAATCATCAGATATAGTAGGAAGAATGTGGGCTTTGGGGTCAGAGAGTGGTGGCTTCAAATTCTGACTCCATCATGTGTTAGCTGTGTGGTGTGTGGAAAAAATGGTGTGATACCTACCACATGAAAATTAATAATATACTAGCATCGTCCCTGACATGGGAAGTCCCTTTTCCAGGGAACATGAAGAAGAGACACTACTTGTCAAGTTTCCAACAAGGATGACATTTAATTCAGTTGACCTACCCAACTGTACAACCATTCCAACAAAATGCCAAGAAAATAGCTTCCACTTTCAGAGTGAAGACCAGAAACACAAATACAATATTATGACTTACTTTTTTTTTTTTTTCAAAACAGGCTGCTTAATATACTTGCTACCAAAATGTTTTAAAATTGGGAACAATCTTGCATGATTTGGTAGAACATTCAGATGAAAATATTAATCAAAATGTAACCTTTTTAGTCTCCTCTTCGTGGCCTGTATTTCTATCCATCAGCTAACATTTGAGGCAACCTATGCGTGCACTAATGATCACTCAGACCCCCTAAAAAAGAAAGTAGGGCACGTGTGCTCACAGCCCGCACACAGGAGCCTTTCTGATCAATGAGTGATTAGTACCACTTCCTTCTACTGCCAAGTAAAACAGACAGCAAAATACATTTTACAACACAGCAGAAGAAAATGATCAAGCTAATCTTTTTAACATGTGTAGATCATATTTCTATGTTTGCATTGGTATCCTTTTCCATTTTTAAACATTTCTCCAGCCAATACTGTAACATGAAGCTCTAAATCAGGAAATGGGCAACAAAGAAGAGAGGTCGTATGTGTTCTGCAGTGGTTCATGTATTTCCTTAGCCAACTCTTGGCAAAACTCTATGGTTCCCCTTGAGATGGTTAATATCCTTGCCTTCTGCTTTGAATTAAACGGCATCCCTCCTGCCATTGAAATTAGAATCAGGCACATGGTTGATATTTAAGTGAGACTGGCAAGTATTTAAAGCAAACATTCTGGCAAGATCCATATGATGTAATGAAAGCTTCAGGCATCAAAACAACCATGTCAAAGTGAAAACACACAAATATTAGGGTAACATACACACCCCGCCCTGAGAAGCGTTTGGATACCTGTTACACACATTTCTTCCTTGTACAAAATTGCTGCCCATTTAATGGTTTGCTTTTTAGGCCATGACAAAATGGCCCGGAAGCCCTCAATTAAATCAGCCACATCAAAGTGGCAGCATCAAAATGTCATAAACCCACAAGTATTTATTGGGAAAATTCCCGTGACTTGCCCCTCTTGGAATTAAACAGATGCTTCAGGCTTCTAAGAGTGTCTCACATATGTATATTGACAACCATTTCTTAATTGCTGCTGGGACACAGGGAGCCTGCCCCCCAAAACTCTTTGTAAGAAATTCTATGCCAACCTAATTAATCATGACATCTGCTAGAGCACAAGGAGATCCTGAAATAGAGAATATTATGGAATACGACATTGTAGAGTATTATATAACATTATATAGAGCTGCTTCCAAGTCTATGGACCTTTGAAAGAATAGATATCACGATTAAAAATGCATGACATACACAGCTATAAATGCTGGTTACTGAGCGCAAACAGCAACGGCAGCAATAACGGGTAACTTGCACTTACTGACCATTCTCTATGTAATGAGACACCACACTCAGTAATGAGGAAGGTAGAATCCTCATTCCTGAGCCTCTACCAAGTAAGGGCACATCTGCCTATGCTACGAGTGGTGACAAAGTTCTGCAAAGATGCCAAGGGAAATCGAGGCAGAAGGGATGCTCAAGCAGGGCTCCCAGGAGGAATTGGTTTCTGACTTAGATCTTAATGAAAGGATTTCATTTAGATGACTGCATCCTACACCACTGTATGAGTCCTGAGAGAGCAGGGCTGTGATTTTTTAACATCTAGTACTTAGTGCTTGATAAATTTTACTAAGATAAATTAAGTATTTCTCAAGAGTACCTTGTTTTCTCCTGGGAAGGAAGCCCCTCTACAGATAGGCTGGTGGCATACACTTCAGCAAGTTCTTATCATTCTTGCATTTATTCCATGAACTTCTACTGGCCACATATAGAATTCTGCCATAGTCAAGGTGCTAAAAATAGTGCAATAAACAAAAAAGACAAGGTCTTTGCCCCTATGGAGTAGACATTGTAGAGGAAAAACAAGTAAGCAGATAAATTTTTTATAAGCAGCAGTAAGTGGCAGGAGGAAAGCAAAGGTAGTGGAGAATATGGAAGTAATGAAATTTTATATCAAGTGGCCAGGCCTGGTTTCTGTGATAAGGGGACATTTGAAAATAAACCCCGAGGAAATGAGGAGTCTCTTCAAATTAATTATGCAGTTTGTCCATAGCTTAGCAAATAGAGAATAGACACACTATGGAAATCGGTATATCCATCCTAGAGCCTGAAACTCTCACCAGATGCAACCTCTGATGTCCACATGTTGGATTTTAGCAAAGACACCAATTCAAATGAAAAGACAAACGTGTATTTCTGGGCCCTATTATCATCAGGAATATGATGGGGTCTCAAAGACTGTTCCCAGCTCACAGTGGGAGAAATGGTTATTGCAAGGAGGTAAGTCAGACACAAATGAAAGCCTGAGGCTTCAGCAGCTAAAGGCTTTGCTTCTGGGGCAGAGAGCTGAAAGAGCAGGACTCAGGGTGGTCAGGTCCCCTGGATCAACACAGTAAGTGATATTCGGTTTGCCCACTTCTGCTTTTATTAATACTCCCTGTATCCTGAGGCTGCACAGATGAAATAAAGCAATGAGAAATTTAAACACCTAGGCTACACCAACTTCACAGAGCTCCCTGGCACTGCTGATCACCTCTATTTCTCCTTGAGCACTTTCTAGGTAGAGGAGTCAGCAATGAAATTCTTTCACACAGAAAGTTTCAGTAGGTCTACTCAGCCAGATCTCTCTAATGGCTTCCATTGCCCAACAAATATATGATAAGACAGTCAATAGGAGAATTAAAAACTTCAACAATGAGCTTATAATTTCCTTCAGCCTTAGCCTCTCCAGTAAATTATTTAAACAGCTGTGAATTTTTCAATCACTGCCCAGTTCCTTCTCATGCAAACTCACGTGAGTCCTATTTCAATGGAATGCTTAGCTTATTGTGCAAATCACCCTCTGTGACTCACAGAGATCATGTAATAGGGCTCATGCTAAGTTTTCAACTATTCTCAGAGCCTGCTTTTCATTAGCATTCGATTTGCCTCAGGCTGCCAAGAGCCTCTAATAACAGGCTCATTAGATGTGGTGCTGGAGTCAGACTTCCTGTTGCATGCTCCACTGTGGCCTCATCTGGCACCCATTCTTTTTTCCTCCTTCACTGGCTGAATGAGGTAGCAGGGAAACATTTCCCCAGGGAGCTGAGAAGCAACTGTTGCATTTGGCCTGAAAGACATGAGGTCTTCAGTAGGCTTCACTCATCTGCCCCTCCACTGTCCAAGTTTGAACCCAGGCTTGAGGACCTAGGGCAGCACAGAGGGGGTACATACATGCAGAAATTGCCCCCATGGGAGATGCTAGGTCAGACTTTCAAGAGCAACAATAAGACAGTCAGTGTGCTTTATTTATTTATTTATTTATTTGTACCAGGAATCAAACTCAGGACCTTGTGCTTGCCAGGCAGGCACTGTGCCACTGAGTTATATCTCCGGCCCACTATGTTTGATTAAGAAGACTGGAAACACCAATATTGTCAGCTGTGAGTACTGGGTACCATCCAGGGGTGATTATACCTATGACTGTTGTACATGTTGCATTTCTCCAGCTCCCTAAAGAATATTGCCCTTCACCTTTGCTGGAGAGAGGACTATGAGTTTGGCTCCTCCCTTCCTCCATTGACCCAGGATGCAAGAGAAGTCTGAGACGTGGCCCTCCCTCCCATCACTGGTGGGACTCAGGGCCCAGAGACCTGTGGAAAAGCCAGCAGCACAGCAGGACCCTGGCTAAGGTACACACGATGAACAGGTGGCAATAGAAGCATGGAAATATCCATGTAACATTAGCAATACGAGCCAACAGGTGCTCTCTAGTCTTTCTTTTTGTTCTATTCTACTTGTCTTCTTCCTCTCTTTTATCAACTATCTCACTTGACTTCATAATACTTTCATGTGAGTAAACACTGTCTCCTCTCTTTCTGGTTCACTTCAAAACTCCTAGGCCTTCTTTTCCAATCCTTACTTCCTGTGTCCTACAATTATCCAAAACCTGGATGATCATCCTGTGTCCTCCAAACCTGCTCCTACTATATTTAACCTCATTCATCTCTCCAGCCTACCCACTATCCTTTGGAACACCTCCTCCCCAACAACAGGGTAAAATCACTCTACTTAGTGGAAAATCATGGTGTACATGTTCTTGGTATAAGTTGGACTATATTATATTTCTGTAGATCTTCCTCCTACAGTTATAGATATCAGGCGAAGAGTTACCACAGTTTGTCAGTAGCCAGGCTGTACTTAAATCTATTGTTATTGCCAACTGAACTACTTTAACCAGGATGTCATACATGCTATAACCAACGTTTCCCCCTATATGACAATGCTGTGATTGTAAGGGGTCACAACCATCACCATAGTCCAGTACCAAAGGAATGGGTCCTCAGTCAAATAGACGGCAACTCCTCAGTCTTAATATATTGGGAAAGTAGGTTCTTGGGATAGACATAAAGACCAACAACCACCTACCTCTAGATGACATCCAGGGGAAAAAACACCTCCTGTGAAAGCCTTGATACCAGAGATAAGGCTACATAACATAAGAAATCCATAAGCATCAACACAGAAAACAAAATAAAACAGAAAATGACAAGACAAAGAAGCAAAATGCAATCCTAAGTGTCCAGCCTACCCAGGACAAGTCCAGAGCACAAAGAGATAGAGGAAATCAGAAGCCAACAGATGGAGCTCTCTGAAATGATAGCAGCAGAAGTAAAAAAAAAAATGAAAGAAACCATAGAAAAAATAATATCTAAGATGCAAAAAGAAATGATGAACAAAATAAAAGACATTTAAGTAGACACAGATAAACAAATAGAAGAACCCAGGAATGTCAAACATAGACAAAAAATGGAATCAATGAAACAAATCTAAACAGAAATGCAGGAGATTAGAAACCCCAATGAAAGTATATGCAGCAGATTGAACAAAGGTGAGGATACAATATCAGATCTAGAAGACAGGAATATGAGTAGCAACCAGGAAAGGAAAGATATCTTAAAAATCACAAAAGACCATGAAAAATCAGTCCAACAACTACAGGATGAAGCAAAGAACAACATAAGATTGTTTGGAATAAGTGAGAAAGCTGGAGACAGCACAAAAGCCACTAAAAACCTGTTCACAGAAATAATGGCAGAAAACTTGCCAGCGTGGATAAAGAATTTAACACACAAATAAGTGAAGCATATAGAACTCCAAATATCCATGACCAAAATAAATCTACACCAAGGCAAATAATAACCAAGAGTCCAGAAATTTAATACAAGAACAAAATATTAAAAGCAGCTAAAGAAAAGAAATGTATCACCTATAAAGGAAAGCCCATCAGAATCACAGTAGACTTCTTAACACAAACCTTCAAATCAAGGAGAGCTTGGAGTGAGGTATTTCAAGCCCTAAAGAAAAATAGTCTTTAAAGCAGACTGATGTACCCTGCAAAACGATCTTTCAGAATTTATGGAGAAATAAGATACTTCCATGACAAAGAACTATTGAAGAAATTTATGATCACCAAACCAGTTCTACAGAATGCTCTGAAGGACATACTAGAAAGAGATAATGAAGACCACAAACACATGAACACCAATAGAAAGAAGCCACTAGTCAGGGCAAGCAATTAAGCAGAGGAGAAAGACAGGGAACAAACAACAGAAAAACAACATGAAAAAGAAAAGCCAATACATAATCAGTTATAACCATCAATGTAAATGGTCTCAACTCACCGATCAAAAGAAACAGACTGGCAGAATGGATCAAAAAGCAAAATCTAACAATATGCTGCATTCTAGAAACACATTTAACTTAAAAAGAAATTCATAGACTAAAAGTCGAAGGATGGAAAACAATTCTCTGTGCTACAGGAACCCAGAAAAAAGCAGGGATAGCTATTCTATTTGCAGACAATGTGAATTTTAAGCCAAAACTGAGGAAAAGAGACAAAGAAGATCATTACATACTTGTTAAGAGAAAACTTCAAGGAGAGATAACAATCTAAATATTTATACACCAAACACAGGTTCACCCAACTACATAAAGCAAACATTAACACACATGAAAAACCAAATAAGCACTAACACAATTGTAGTGGAGGATATTCATACTCCATTTTCACAAATAGATAGATCAACTAGACAAAAATCAACAAAGAAATATTAGAATTAAACTACGCCTGTGAACAAATGGACTTGTAGATGTCTACAGAGTGTTCCACCACAAAACATCAGAATAAAAATTCTTCTCAGCTGCATATGGGACATTCTTTAAATTAGACCATATATTAGCTGATATAACATGTTTAAGTAAATGCAGCGAAATTGAAATCATTCCATGCACACTATCTGACCATAGCACAATGAAACTGAAAATCGGTGACAAAAAATCCATAAAAAATACATTAACGCATGGAAACTAAACAACACCCTTCTGAAAAACCAGTGGATCATAGAGGAAAATAAACAGCATATACAATTAAATGATAATGGAAATACAATATACCAAAACTTGTGGAATGCAATGAAAGCAGTCTTATGAGAGAAATTTATAGCAATGAATTCACACACCAGGAAAACAGAATGACCTCAAGTAAACAACCTATGTTGAACCTCAAACTTCTATAAAAAAGAAGAACAAATCAAACCCAAAGCTCATACAAGGGAGGAAATTATAAAGATAAGAGCAAAAATTAATGCAATAGAGACTAAGAAAACAATACAAAGAATCAATGAATCAAAAAGTTGGTTCTTTGAAAGAACAGTTAAAATCTTTCCACCCCTGCTAGATACTATAAGCCCTGATTTAACCAAGCAGAGGATGCTAACTGGGCAAGAAGTATGTCCTTCTCTTACAGATCCTAAGTCCCCACAGGTCCTGTGAATGAAATCTGCAGGGGCACAGCATGGAAAAGTCTCTTTTCCCTTCTTGTGTTCATTTTCATCCACTATGCGTATGCACTCAGCCACAAACACACCTTCCTAAAGGTCCTCCTGGGAGGTACTGCAGAATTCACAAATGACACATCCTTCATAACTTTCTCCCTGAACATCTGAGGGTCCAGCTAAAGAGCAGAGCTAACCACAGATCACATGAGGCTTGTAGATGGACAGCAAAATAAGACCCCATGAGACTGGAGAAATTTTAGAGCTGCTGCTGAGTGGTGGTGTCAAAAGAAGCAGAAGGATAGATGGGTGTAAAGTCCTGATCACAGACAGCAGAGCAAAGAGCTACAAAATGTAAAAACACATTCTTAATGAAAGATATCAACAGGATATGGTTATTGACTTCATCCCATGTTTATATTTTGTGTCCTAAACTTTTAGGATGTAAAATATGACAGTTGGATTAGAAAATCTTAAGTGTTCTAAAATTCTGTGAGTCTGTAATTCTCCACATAGGGGGAAAAATAGGTATTAGCAACACTTCCAGATGTATGATTCCATTTTAGTTACCCATGGCTAAATAGTCTTTGAGTTTAACCATGAGACAAATTATTTCACTCACAGCGAATGGCTAAATCACATCTCTCCACAGTAAGAAAGGTAAGAGATGTTCAACAGTTGTAACAATTTCTTACGCCTTTATTTCCATTTTTGCTTTTTCTAGCTCTTCAACAAAAGCATGTTTTTCTAGGATCAGTAAGTCTGGGTTTGGTCAAATGCAGTCCACAATTCAGCCACAAACATCTTCTTAACCTTCCTTCACTCTTGAACAATTCTCAGTCCAGATTTCTAAGACGAACAGATCAAGACCTGTGGGGCATAGGTAAAGTGGCACTGGGGCCAGCCAACTGCCAAACTCACTAGAAAATCATCAAAAGACCACCACTCCATTCATGGTGGAACTGGGGAAGTGAACCTCAGAAACATTTTGGATGAAAACTGAGGGAAAGATGCTCCTTCACTCAGGCCAAGGGCAGGGGCAGTCTCACCAATGACATGAATGGCAAGAGCAGGTTGGGCCTTTGCATTTCTTCACAAAATGGGCAAAACAGCATTAGAAGACAGAATTCTAAATGGGTGCATAAAATTTGTATGTGTTTTGCCCAAAAACAGAAGCTAAAACACTAGCTTTAATGAGCAGCCTGTAGAAGGTATGGTGATGGGATGCAATTACATAATTACACGGCCATTGGGTTTTTGGTTAAAATTTCTCTTTCCAGTCATGGCTGGATAAGATATTTATTCTCTTAGACAATAATATCCAGTTTGCTGGGTCATTAGCAAATTCCTCTGGAGAATAGTTAGGAAAGGACCAATGAAGTATCTGATGAAGAAATCCTAGGAAGGCCAGAGTGGTTGGGGCCTGAGAATTCCCATTACCCTCAGTCCCAGGAGAATAACTGAACAACCTTTCAGAAAACATCAGGAATATAACCTTAAGTATAAAATCCCTAGATTTTAGAGAAATTCTTCCCAGCGCACAGATTTAAATTAGCTTTGCTCCAACACACCTGCCTACTTCTACCACCCTAAACAGAATTAAAATGCCAAGGATTGGTGAACCTCTATGGCCTCATGGAAAACCAGCTGGGGTGTTTGAACATCCCAAATTAGGAATCTCTCCTAAAAACGAAGATTATGACATGACCCAGGAACATACTGAACAACCCAGTTCCCAACAGCATATCAGTTCTGAAATAATTGCAACCGATCTCTGGTTCATGGAACAACACAAAAATAAACTTGAAAACTTCACATGACTCCAGCAAACTGGGGCGACTCCTTTGGGGAAAACTGATAAAGACACAGGAAGATGTTCTGGTCCTGAAGAGTTTCTTAGGATCCAATTGGCAAGTGACCTCCCCTCCCTTTGTTTGGCCTCCAAGTGTGGTTATGGCCAAGACCATGTCAGGGCATCGCCCAGCAAACTATGTCCTTAGGGAAGGCTTGAGAAGCTCCTGTGGACTGGGAAACCAGCAAAAAGGTTGTTTTTTGGCTTAAATCTGTGTCCCCTATTAGGGTGCAAAGGGATAGAGCTTTCAAGGAGAAATTCCAGGCCTGTGGGAGCTACAAGTGGGTGACTTTCAAGACCTTGGGGTAAACTGAAGATGGTCTTGAACATCTTCCCACAGAATCACAGAGTGGCCAGCCCTGGAAAATCTTGCTATATCCATGGTCACCATGCTGACTAGCCTACCTTTCTACTTGGGATTGGTGCTGCTTTGCAAGGTTGACTGGTCAGCCTAGAAAAGAGAAAACGCACATAGACAGATTACTGTACTTCAGGAAGGGAGGGAACCCCACTGAAGAAAAGCAATTGCAAGGTGTGACCAAGGTACAGAGAAAGTCACAGGAACTATATGCCTTGTCCAACTTTGCTTGGTGCCCAAAAGTTCTGATGCTGGTTAAGTCATTTCTTAGTCAGTATCCCACCACATTCCTATCCAGAAGACCTGTTGTGAAGCCTCAGCTTGGAAATATCCAGTGCCTAAAAGCAGAACTTCCCAAGTCTGACAGTAAAGGCTATAGCTATGCTAGCCAAGGTCTTTGACATCATGTTGCCATTGACTCTTCAAAAGGAAATGAAAATTCAGCACATCTGGGTGAGGATTAGATGTGTGGATTTTTGGTAAAGCATACAGGCAATTCTGGAGGAGTCAGTTTACATGCTTATATCTGGTTAGTGCTGGAACAATGGCAGTAAAGGGAAGATTACCAAAGCCACACATCTAGCCAGATCACCATTAGGCAGCTTTGACTATTAGAAAGTTTGTCTTTCATGGTGAGCCCAAATCTGCTTCCCAGTAGCTTTTACACAGTGGATACTTGTCTACTTTGTAATAACATCTGCCATGATAATATGGGCGTTATCTCATTGAAACCCTATTGCACTCTCACAAGGTGGCTGTTATCATTATTGCTTCTTTACAGATGAGAATACTAGACATCAGAAATGTGAGGGCATCTGCCCAAAGCCAGGCAGCTGATAAGTAGCAGAGTTGAAGTAGAACCTAGGTCCACCTGCATAAATTATATGCTCCTTGCACAGCACGAACAGTAAAAGAAGCCTGAGTTCTTTTCCACCTTCTCACCTACCAGCCTTTCAGTCATGTAAGGGGGGCTCTCATATCTCTTCAGGATTTGCTCTCCCCAAGCTCTCCACCATCCTGGATGCAGCATCTCAAGCCATGTACATCACTTTACCATGACCCTCCTAGACCTGCGCTCCCTAGCCTCTAGAAGAGGCCTGACCACATCACTGTTTCCCTGGAACCACTCCAGCGCAGGTTTTCTAGCTCTCACCATCCAGCACATCAAAACCTAACACACTGAGACTTCTGGTCTGCATTTGAAAAACTGAAGGGCAGCAGATAATTTCACACTATAATGAATACATACCATTATTGGTTTTTTATTACACAAGAGTAATAGGTAGAATAATGTCCTTCTTCCTACAAATGCCCATGACCTCATTTCCAGAACCTGGCAATATATTTGTTTACATGGTCAAGGGGCTTCAAGGTTGCAGGTGCAATTAAGGTTGCTAATTAGCTGGTTTTGCAATGGGAAGATTATTTTGGATTATCTAGGTGGGCCCAGTGTAATCAATCAAGGTATTATAAGTGGAAGAGGGAAACAGGAGAGAGAGAGAGAACTCTAGAGATGGCATGAGAAAGATTCGGCCCAATATTGCTGGCTTAAGGATAGAAGCAGGGGCCATGAAACAAGGAGCGTGGGAAGCTTCTAGAAGCTGTCAAAAACAAAATAAACTCTTCCTTAAAGCCTCCAGAAAGGAAGACTTCCCTGCTAACACCTTGATTTGAGGCCACTGAGACCCATTTCAGATTTCTGACTTCCAGAATACTATAATAATAAATTTGTCATATTATACGCTTTTTGATTTGTGATTGAGGCAGCAACAGTAGCATTAGTTAATGCTAAATGCTTTCTGCATTATTTTATTTGCTCTCTGCAGGAAGCCTGAGAGATCAGGTGGTAGACACTGAGCATTTCCTGTCAATACCTACTCCTCTGCTCCTCTAAAACTCTGTTCAGAGGGGCGGTTTGTCTGCCAAATACTGGTTTCCCAGCCAGTGGGATGTCAGCATAAATCTTCTAAATCTTTCTCACTTCCTCTTGCTTTCAGAGGGACCCTGGAAGCACAGAATAAAGCAGCATCTCTGTCTCCTTGGCCAATATGCTGTTTAAAAAGACAAAGCAACAGGATACCTCTAAATGGCATCCATCACCCAAGGAAGCATCTCAAGTCCTCCCTGAGGATCTGTGCCTTTTCTTAACTTTGGTTCCTTCTAATGAGCCATTAAATTTGTGGCTATTGATCAGTCACTAAGTATTCAGTCCCTGCTGATTCCACCGGTCAACTGGGCTTGTGGAACGCCCAGGTTTTAACTAATTTGATATGCTAATTTTACAGGTAATCCAAAGAGCCATTCAATCACCCCTGAAGGGGGAGCCTTCCAACCAGAGAATTCTTTCTGGAGAGAACACTCTGCTTCTCA
The DNA here is from genome assembly GCA_004363535.1 of Dasyprocta punctata. Lineage (NCBI taxonomy): Eukaryota > Metazoa > Chordata > Mammalia > Rodentia > Dasyproctidae > Dasyprocta > Dasyprocta punctata. Next base: position 179,500 of record RJWM01000643.1, on the reverse strand, counting down.
CACTGGTGGTTTATTGAAACAGGTTGATTCACAGAGCTCTGTGCTGATATAGCATAGTCCACAGTGAGATACATCCTCTCAACATTTCTTCCCCCACTTTTTAACACACAGATGTAGTTCATAATGGTTACAGAATATGTCATTGGCTATATCATTGAAGTGGATCCTTGACTTACAAACTTGATTCATTCTTGAGGACTGATTGTAACTCAAGCTGTCAGTGGAAGCCTCAGACTCCTGTATACAACCCTCAAAGTCTCTCTCCTGTACACAGGCAGGTCTCAGAGTCCTTAGAGAGAGACCCAGGATGTCTCAATTAACCCCATATGGGAAAGGATGCTGTAATGCTCCTCCCAGAACTCTTTAGGAGTTAAATTTGTATCTGATACAATCTGGAAGCACAAGGGGCTAGCATTCGGGTCATAACTCAAGATTTTGCCCAAAAGTTAAAACTAAAATTCTGGTCATAATACAAGTTGTTTTTATGTCAGGCTGGTCATAACTCAAGAGTCCACTGTATTAGAATTGAAGTTTCAATGTTCTTATTTGAGTAATCCTTTCCTGAATCTCCCCCCACCCCCACTTTTCATGACTGTCACCTTACACTACACAGTTCATCCTATTTATGTGGTTTGCTTCATGTCTCATGCCTGCTCTGCTAGACTTAAGACCCAGTATATCTACCCCACGCCCGGTACATAGATTTGCCCTTGGTACTCATGGGGGGATTTGTTGCGGGATCCCCAAGGATACCAAAATCAGAGGATGCAAAATTTCCTTGTACAAAATGGCACAGTATTTTCATGGTAACGTGCATATAACTTTAATCATATTTAAATCAACTCTAGACCACTTATAATACTAAGTACACTATATAAATACTTGTTATACTTTATTGTTTAGAAATAATGACAAAGGAAAAAAGAGTCTTATATTGAGTACAGGCACACTTTTTTTAAAATATTTTCAATCTGTGATTGGTTGGATCATGGATGTGAAATATTTAGATATGGAAGACCAACTACATTAGATGCATAATAGTTGAGAGACCAGTGATCTGGAGGTACTAGAGTGATCCAAGTCTACTGTATCAGGGAGGTGCCTCTGGCAAGGTGTGGCTGGCAAGGACATTCTCTGCTCAAGTCCTGGGTGGGAGAATCTTCTTGTGGAGCTGACTTTGGAAAGGAGTCTAACAAAGCATGAAGAAAGAACACATCAAACTCCATAGCTAGGAAGTCCATTAGAAGCTCCAGTTAATGTCTTGTGACCTTACTAAAGACAGCTAGGGCTTTTAACTCCCACAATGGTCAGGATTTGACTTCCCTGAAGTCATTCTAACAGCACCGCAATCAACAGCTCTGAAAGTGGTGAGGGCGAGTGATGCCGGCCTTGGGAACATCAACACCACTTGACTTCTCGAGAACTGGAGAGAAAGTTTTTCATCCCAAGTGGCCTTGGAAGATAGGCTTGTTCCTGCTCAGCTTGTAAAATATTTAGTTTATCACCGAACATGGTTTCTTCCTGAATCTGATTTATCTGGTCGACTCTTAAATTATGACATCAAAGCAAGGATCATGTCCTGATATTTCCTTGAATCTTCCATATGTATAATGAGAGGGATCTAATAGAGATTTGGTAAAAACTGATGGATTGAGTTCAATACTAAGAGAAAATATACTCATAGAGGTTTGATAAGATCTATGATGTTCACTGAAATGAGACACCTGGACTCAAACACATGCTAGAGCTCTGAGTTAACTCGGAAATGGCAGGATTTTTACTATGGGCACCTGGCCTTCTTCCTCTCCCCACCCTCTCCCCATCCTCCTAAGGCAACATTCAGCCCATGTTCAGACCACTGTCCCTTACTAGAGAGCAGCTCCAACTCCAAGATCCGTGAAAAATGGATATAGTGCTTTATACAGAGAAAACATGCAATAAAATCTCATTTTTTGCATTTTTGCTCTTTTTCCTATACTTCCTTAGCCCACTGAGTTAAACACATGTCTGACAGCTTGTTCAATAGCTGCCCAGCTGTTGTTTCTCCAGCATACTTTCTGCAGTGGTCTCACCCCCATCCTCACATAGTCTATCAAGTATTCACTCTCCCCCACCACAGAGCTCTTTCTCAGTACTAAGAAAACAAAACCTTTTCCTATTTTGTTAAGCCAAAAACAAGAGAATGATTCACTTAAGATGAGGATTCCTTTTCCTGATCACTAAGTTTAATAAACAGCCACTTTAACAATATTAACTAAAAGGATTGGAGCAAGATCATAAGACATTAGGTGAAGCTTCTGGTGGGCTTCCTAGTGAAGGTGTTTCACACAACCTTTCATTAAGCCCTTCAATTTACAATGATAAATTCGAGTTAATTATTAATTATGCTTTTCTTAACTAAATATCAATGTGCTTTGTTTCAACCTTGTTATAGAAAGGAACCAGAAGTGTTTATTTATTCTCCTGCCTTAGCAAAGTCTATGGAACATAATAGGTAAGATTCCTTACTTCTTTCAAGACTCTTCATTTTTTACTGGAAAAAGTCTTAAACTGTATGCATAATTTTTGGTGCGTTATCCCACATCATGATCTCTCCCTTCCATTTTTTCCCTCCCCAGACAACGTACCCGGTCAACCTTCATGAGTGCTTATAAACTCAAGCACAGCCTGGGGATACTGTTACTGCTGTTTTTTATTTTTTATTTATTTTTTTTTTACTGCTGTTTTTAAAATTTGAATTATTTAACAACATTTAAAAGCTAGTTGAGTTCACCACCAAATCCAGATTTCACCTTTCTATGAAAGCACTGGGAAATCCAGTCCTTTTGGAACCTGGATTCTCGAACGGCAGATATCAGCCAGAACAGTGACTGTCTTTGGGACACACATCCACTTTCCAGTCTACCACAGTCCCTACCAGTTCCTATTGCTTCTTTGATACCAATATCAAGGGTCAGTGAGAATTTATTGTCAAGTTTCCACTGCTGTTCTTCTGAAAGAAGTGTTAAGAGAAAGTAAATTATCTCCTCATATCATGGACATACCTGCCTAGTTCTGGATAAATGAAATTAGCAGGCCTTGCCCCATGGAGTCCCACCATTGCGCAGATGCTAGCTTTCCCTGTATATTTAAATAAAATCCCCAAAAAGGAGTGAATATTTACTCATTCAGTCTACAAAGTTAATATGAAGTAGTTTAACAGGCTGAGTCACACTGTTGCTATTAAAGATGTTACATAATTTACAGCTTTGGCCCTGGAGACCAGTGGGAAAACAAAAGCAAATGACCTGCGATTTCACCTTGGTAAGAGCAGGTAGAGGCAGCGTGTGAAGAAGACTCAATGACGGACCGGCAGGTTATGGGAGACGGAGACTTCATTGTCTTCTCTCCAGTCTTCTTATTATCAATGGTCTCAAGATTAGATCTCTAGGGTGATGACTCAGTATGTGCTAAGACACTGAGACATGACGTCAGTCTTTTCTTTACCAAGTCTACAGTGGGGAGGCAGGGTGGGCAGATGGGTGACTTGGACTCAGTCTACAAAGGCCGGCTGGAAGGCAGTGTTTGGAAACATCTCTAAAGATAGTCACTTTGTGTAATGTCAGTAATGACCATTAGTCATTTTACAGCTGAGGAAGGAAGGATAAGTAACCTGCATACTGTCAAGTAGCCAGGAAAGGGTAGAGCTGAGAACCACTCCCTGGTCTGTCTCCACCCACGCCCAATTCCTTTCCACTGTAACATGGTGGCTATAAAAGTCCAGAACTTTAAGATGAAAATAACATTCTTCAAGGTTCGTTTACCACATCATAGACCTGAACTATTGTCCCAAGCGGTGTGCGTGCATGCATGTGTATATGTGTGTGCAGAAGTTGAGATTGTTGTTTTGTCTTGTTTGGTTTTATTCTGCAGCTCTCAAGCAAACTTCTCATACTTCATTCTCACCACCACAGCCAACCTCAAGCTCATGGCTGCAAACTTGTTACAAATATCCTCAAAACATACTTATGCAACCAGCATTTCTCCAAGATGTTGAGTATATAATAGTCTTGGGTCAAATTCTTTCAAACTCCAGTCATAGCAATGGTAATTGCACAAGCAAAGACAGCAAGATGAAGTCCCTGAGAACTCATTATCCAAGGTCCCAGAGGTCCTCTGGCCTGTAACTGGCCCTCACCATTGGTTCTCAGACCATGTTGATAAACCGAGTCTTGAGCATGACACTTCCCTTAACTCTATGCTGAAGGAAATATTCAGAAAGTGATTTTCAACCTTAGATTTTCCTCTGGATGATCTGAGGTGTCATTTTCTGAAGGAAAGAGGATAACCTGTCCTAAGTTAGGACCATGATCCAAGCAATAATGCAAAGCAAAATCCCAGTCCCTTTAGACTCTTCCCCAAAAGGATACTGAAAAAAATTTTTTTCTTAATGCTCTCTTCCTAGATTCCTTTGAAGATGGCTAGGACAGATCAATTCATTAATGATATACTCTTGGTTAAATTTTTAAAATATTTTAAACTGCTAAGGAAAAACAAAAATTGTGCATATGCTATAGGGCACCATGTAATGTTTAGATACATGAATATATTATCTAAGATTTACGTCAGGCTGAACACATTTATCTCCATAAACACTGATCATGTCTTTATGGTTAAAAAAAAATTCAAAATCTTTTCTTCTAGACTAGCATGGTGGTGCACACCTATAATCCTAGCACTCAGGAGGCTGAGGCAGGAGGATCACCATGAGTTCAAGGCCAGGGGCTACATAGTGAGTTCAAGGCCAGTCTGACCTATTACATACTAAGATCCTGTATCAGAAACAAAAAACAGAAACAAAAATCCTTTCTTCTAGATTTTTGAATATATAGTATGTTATTGTTACCCATGCCCTTGAATAGTTGCTTTCACCCAATGAGTTTAGTTTAACAATATGGATTGTACTAGTAATAGAAAGCTTTTTAGAACGTTCAGTGATACAAACAGTCTGTAGCAGTGCCGCAGCACATGTCCATAGGTTTGAATCCACTGGATTATACTATCATCATTCACAGAACATCCCAGCATCCCATCCTAGTAAGTGATGTCCTTTGCTTGATTCTCTATGGGCAAGGGGGGGGGGTGGTGAGTAATCCCCAATTTATAAGCAAGACAGCTGACATGCTTAAAATCACCTAGGAAACAACAAAACCACAGAGCCAAACCTACATTTATTCAGCAACAAAGCCTATGTTTGTAAAGTCTATATACAAGTACTGCAATGCCAATTGAAATACTCCATCTTTTGGTCTTATATTTGAACTTACCAGCACTTACGCCAAGGCTGCAAATCACAGCCTATCATATAGCCACCAGGCTAAAAATATTGAGTATCTGAACCTTTACTGAAAAAGCTTACTAACCCTTAGCTTAGTCCCAATTTTCCAATGTCTACTAATATCTCTAAAGTGTCCATAACTTCTTCAAGATCCAACAGCTTAGTTTTGATTCACGAAAGTCTCTCTTTGCATTGGTTTATATGAATGGATCTGAGTGATGACAGTTAGAAATAAAAGTGGAAAAGGAAAATTAAGAGCTAAAATGTTGGGGTTGTACCATATCCACATCCTGGATCAATGCAGAGCTGCTGGCTAACCAAAATCCAAGGAGGTTTTATCCAGACTTGTGAAGAATTTTGTGAAAGAATTTACACTGAGTGTAGACAAAAGTCCCCTGGGGCTCTCTGTGCTCACAGTAATGGGGTATTAGAAGGGAATCCTCTTACCAGCCTGCAGCCAAGCCAAAGACTAAGTATTTAGGTAGCTGCCAGCACACTAAGCCAGGGAGAAAAGTGACAAAGAGGGTAGTCAGTGAGTACTCATCTTATTCTTGTCTTCAAATGTAATGTAGTGAGGGGTGTCTGAGAATCTTTGTATAAAACAGACATTTGAGTCATCTTCACAACAGAGAGTGTTTGATGAGTCACATAGCACCTGTTAGCTGGTCTCAGATCAGATCGTTCCACCGGCTCACAGAACTGCCAAAAATCTTAGCAATACCAACAGCACTCTATCCAGTTTGGATCTAACCATCAGTGAGTGCTATCTGACCTGCATGTTAAAATGCGCTAGGCATACCAGGTGCCTAGCAAATAGAGTCCTTCAAGGCTGTGCAAAGGTCATAGGAAACAGCTGCAAACTCCAAAACTGCTTCCAGCTTGCTGCATGGGTTTGCACATTCATCATCTCTTATCTGAGCCTGAGATTCACATATAGAATGAGGTAATTGAGTTGGATACCTCTGACTGTCTTCCAGCTCCATGATTATGTGGAGGGGAAGCTCCACCAATAATTCAAAAGCAATCCTAGAATACAAAAATGCTGATCTGTGACTCATAATTTACTATACCTCATTATTCAATTAGTGTTATTATAATTATTATTGATATTCTCATTATTACTACCTTTATGCATGGCAATAATAGTAATGATAACAATAACAATCAGCAATTGGTGGGATACTTTATGTGTGACAGACCTTATATGCTAAAATCTCTGGAATATATGAGAGAAGAGGATTCTATGCCCTGTACAGACCAAGGGTAAAGTACAGCCATGGGCCAAACCTAGCCCACTGCATTTTGGTAGATAAAATTTTATTAGAACTCCATCAAGCCTATTGCTTATCTATCATCTGTGGTTGCTTTTTCACTCCAAGAGCAAATTAGAATAGTTGTAACAGAAATCCTAAAATATTTCTTAACTGCCCCTTTAAAAAACTTGCTAGTCAGGGGTGATGGCGCACACCTGCAATCCCAGCACGCAGGAGGCAGAGTCAGAATGATCACCATGAGTTCTAGGCCAGCCTGGGCTACAGAGTGAGTTCAAGGCCAGTCTGAAATGCATAGTGAGACTCTGTTTCAAAACAACAACTTGTTGATCACTACACACAAACACACACACACACACACACACGGATCCTATTTTGCAAACCTGTTGGTTTCACCTACCTGGTGTCTGCTGGCTACTCTTTTGGTTCTAGCCTCTTGACTTCCATCCTCAACTCCTGTCCCTATGATTTGGGATAAGGTGACTCACTGCCTCTCTCAGGCCCAGTGAATCAGAATACTGTCTCCCACCACCACAACCATGGGTGGGTACTTAGACTAAGTCAGTCCAGGAGGAGGCAGTATAAGACCTTTTCCAGACAGAGTGGCAGGGGGAAGTCTTCTTTTGCTGAAACTTCTGAGCTGTTAGTGGGTAAGTCCACAGCTTTCAAAGGATTGCATAGAAAATACCTGCCTGTGTTTGAAGACAAAGAGACATAGAAGCAAAATGAATCCTGAGGACATGATTTTAGCTTCTGGAACAAATAAGGCTAGAAGTTACCTCTAGATTTTTAAGCTAATTAAATAATACAGTCTCTTCTTCATTTAAGTCAGATTAAGTTAGGCAGCTGTCATTTTCAATGAAAACAAAACAATCTTTTAAAATAGACATACTTTCCCCAATCAAACTTAGCTGTAGGATTCCCAGCAACTCACTCCAAACCCTGACAGCCTCAGTTTCCTTATCTGTACAAAGGGTGAAGACTACAGAGAAGAGTAAATGAGAGGCAATAATTTCTGTTATGCACCTGCAACACAGCTGTGGCTGAAACTGTCTTTTCCACTTTCCTCCTTCCTTTTGGTCATCTCTGAAATCAAGAAGTGCTTTTTAGAGAATTAATCAACTGAAAGAAATAGCAGAAAACTTCGTTTAAAAAATGAACTTTCAGAGTTCCTAGAAAACCCCAGAGCCACTCAAACGGCACTCAGCATCTCTGAACTTTTAGATAACAAGTTATGTAAGGGTCTTCTTAGTCACCACATGCCCTTCTGGATTACAACATAGGAGCTAAGATCTAGAGAAAATTATGTAAACATGATCTGGGGAATCAACAAAGCAAGCAGGGACCAACCAAAGAAGAAAACCAGCAGTCTGTCACCGTGACACCCACAAAGGCCAGAAACTATTAGGCAAAACAGAAGCTGAGTATGTGTGCTGAGAGTGGGAGAGGAGATTGTAGAAATGGAGCATCAGGATGCCAAACTCTAACAAGAGGCTGGGACTGAGCTACAGCAGGGTACTGAAATGTCCCCTGAAGCCTGTATAATAATCTCTTCACTGCTGCTCCAAAGGAGGTCTGAGACTCAGGATGTGGGGCCACAGATACAGAGCAGAGGACAGCAGACACTGAACCTGCAGTGGACGGGAATAGAGGAAGGTGGGAATTGGGCTGGCGCAATTTTATCAATAGGTATGAAAGTATTAACTGTCAATACCAATCAGCGAAAATATATTTTAACTTTCCGCTCCAGAGGAGAGGCATTTCTAAAAGTCTTATGAATGAAAATGCTTGACCTGATGTTAAAAACCCACACGTAGGGAGCAGTGCAAGCAACACACAAAAAGCTTTTTAACTACCTTAGAAGTCAGGGAAAGTAAGTGAAAACATCAATTTTTGCACATCAAACTGACCAAAGTTCGTTTTTTTCTTTAAATGGGTCATGTTTATGATTTGCAAAGACATGAAAGTTTAACGTGGGTGTCCAAACTAGTATGGACGGTTAGGGGAGTTTGGCAGTTTCTACAAAAATGTTACGTATCCGATTTACTTTGGGATGCAAAAATAGTTTTCGCAATATCTAGCCTAGAAAAATGTGTATGTGTGATCATGAAGGCATCTGTTCTTTGTAGAACAGTTTGCAACAGTAGAACCTGAGATATCACCTAAATTTCGTCAATGGATGAGTGGCTAGATAGTGGTACATTATACATAACACCATGGACATGTTAAAAAGAATGATATATCACTATATGAAGTGACACAGAAAATACCCAAGAGTTAGCTTCAAGTGTATGCTAAAAATTGTACATTCACAGAAACATTTATAATGCAGAAATATATATGAAGAAATTCATCATATGTAGAAATTCTAGAAGTAGAAGTAGAAACATTGTAGGGGTTACTTCCAAAAAGGGAGAGAATTTTGGAGGCAGGTAGATAGAGATTGTTATATTTCATAGAAGTTTTTTGTAGGTTTTTACTTTTAAAATAGTACTATGTTCTTGAATCACAAAATTTAATTTGAGAAACAGTGAATTGGCCACCCAAAATGAAAAGGCATATATAAATATTGAGAAAATGTTAATTTTGTAAATGCCAAGGCTAAGAAGTTGTGATTTATGAAGGAAGTTCCTGAGGATGTAATAAGCTCTAGATGACAAATTTACCCCCAAGCTCACCTGGTGCAGATATTGACTAAAGATAATGGTTCTACATCAGATGATTCTGAGGTTTACGCTTCAAATTCAAAGCAAACAGTCTGGTGCAGACCAGGTTTCTCTCTCTCGGAGGGAATGTGTCTGTCAGCAGAGAGCAGTACTATTTCTTTCTTCTCTTTTTTTTTTCTTAAAGAAACACAGCATATTAATTTCTAGGGTGGCACGTTTTACTGTCACTTTTAAAATCAAAGGAAACACAGAATCCCTTTTCCTCACCTTAATCCCATCTATCCTTTCTTATTCAGTAACAGAGGTGGCTACACCCCATTCACGTTGGATTTCAAGCATCTGAAAATTCTAAGCCCCGCACTGATCTTGGCCACTGTGTTCAACCCCTGGGGTTTCTTTTCCAGAATGCAGCAATCATGACCTTAGACTGCGATTGAAATTCACAGATGAAATTTCTATTACCTTCCTGCTCTGACCTACTTTGGGTCCTCAGACAAGGCACAGAACCCTTGCTGGTGCATCAGAGTGGCAGCATCATCTTCAAATGGGGATAAACCATTACCTCTGAGCCAGGACCTGGCCTTTCCACTACACATGGACACACACATAGACATACACACAGACGGACAGGAGAGGGGAGCTGATATGCTCAAAGGATTGGCTAAGTTCACTAATATGAAATATCTAGAAGGCTTCTGCCTAAACCTCTACTGCCGTGCACATTGCTCTGATCATTTCACAGCTGGTGCAATGTTTAGGATTCAAGGTACACAGCTGAGAAGTAGTCTTATTGAGAACTCAGATCCTCTCTTTCCATCAGCAAAAAACCATTTTTCTGCATCTGTGTTAATGGTTTAGATCCAGAAGGTCCCCCAAAAGCTTCATGTATTCAGAGGTTGGGCTTTTGGGAGGTGGCTGATCACAGTGCTGTACTGCAGAGTGGACACATCCATTGAAGAGTTCAGAGCTTCATGCACTGCTGGGAGGTGGTCAGAAGAAGCTGACACACTGTGCGTGTGAGCTGGAAGGGTCTATCGCCTCCCTGGGTCCTCCCTTCACTCTCTGCTTCCTGGCCACTATGACATGAGCAGCTCTCCTCCACCAGATCTTTCACCATGCCCTTCCTGCAGTGAAGCCAGCCAACCATGAACTGAAAACATGAGCCAAAATAAACTTCTCTTTTAAACTGTGGGCATTGGGCATTAGTGATGAGAGAGTTAGACAATCTGAAGCCCAAATATTACAAAAGTTATTCACTCACTCACTCATTCATTCATTCATTCACGTATTCATTCATTTGTTCATTCATCCTTTCAAAAGATACTGTTTGAGCACCCATTCTGGGTTTGGCTCTGTTCTCCACTCTGCAGATACAAACATGAACACCTAGAGACTTGAAATAAGGAAGAAGATAATAAACAAGTAATTAACTAATGTCATATGGGAATAAGTGCTACAAAGAAGAACAAAGCAATGTAATGGTGAGTGGGACAGATGGTGACAGGAGATATTTAATATGAGGTGGTCTGGAAGTCACACTAATCAGTGACTTGAAAGTAAGAGGGACAGCATTGGGACCTTGAGGGAAAAGTATTTTGAGAGGAAAGAGCAAGTGCAAAAGCCCTGAGACAGGAGGAGGCATGGCAAAATCTAGAAACAACTAAAGAGACTCTCCTCACTATTACGTGCACAGACAAAATTCTGTGGGTACCTGCTTTAAGGGATTAAAGGACTCCTGAAAGTGCACAGAGAAATTTCCCTTACAATTTCAGACCCATGAAGACCTCTACTCATCGTCCCTGGTTAAGACTCTCTTGTTTTACTCTAACTCTGTGTTGCTTCTAACACAGCCCTAGGGCTCCAAAGGGCTGAATTCTGGTTGCCAGAAAAAGAAGGCCAAGCCCCTTCTTCCAACAATCTGTTGGTTCTGAATTTCCAAAAGAACGGGAGATTCTCCTTGCTTCCCAGGCTTCAGCAACTTCTCCGAGGCAATGAAGAACACAGTCTTGAATCTGCTCACTGCTCCTCTCTCTGTAACAGGAAAGGGTCCGGAGTCTGGGGCACACTGGCTGGACCACACTCCTCTGTATTCTGAATTGGAAGCAACCTGGAGGCGCTATGGCCCCCGGAAGTTAGTAAGTAACTTGGATCATTCCATTCAGCTTAGCAGCTCTGTTTCAAGCAGTGAGCTCAAAATAACTGACATGCATTTTTAGTCTCTAAGTTGAATTTTAAATATCCCAAGGGAGTGAGAGAAAAAATAATAATAGACATTTTAAGTAACATACATAAGGTAATTTAAACATCATGACCAACCCAAAAAACCCACCCCACAGTGCCTGGCCTGTTTCCCATGCCAGGATCATCCATGCCAAAACAGGCTCTCCCTGTTAAGACCATCACACCTAATAACTCTTGCTAACTACCAGGGTTCCACTTACAGCCATACCATAAAACACTCCATAAAACCCATGGAGCTCACTCCTGATTTTGCAAATTCACTCGCACTTCCCTCCTCTCTTCCTCTAGCTCTGCAAAGCTACTTCCAGCTCTCAGAAACTTCTGTGGAGCCTGGGAAAATCCAGGCCCCTCGCCTGCCACCGCACCGTCTGATGGTGGCTGATTTCACTCCCTGTTCTCCATGTCCCAGTCATGACACCATCCAGGGCCACTGGAGCTGCTGCAGGCTAGGGGGGACCAGGCAGTTGGGTGACAGGGGAGCTAGACGTCACCGTGTGCATTATGAAATACACACACTGGGCAAAGGCCGAGGTGCCAGGGCTAACTATCACCCCCTTGACGACCAAACTCTGTCCATGTCACTAAGAAAAAGAAATCATTTTATTGTGTTTTTTTTCAGATTACACAACTAACATGCACTTTTCTGCCAAAAGATATAAAAATGGCAGTGAAAATCACCAGTCAGTCCCACTGAAAGGATATTCTAAGTAATAGTCAAAACTTGTACCAAGGATTATTTTAACTATTTCATACTCACTTAAAATCGTGAATTCATTTAAACCTCACAACCACTTCACAGGGTTGACATTGTTTTGAGACCTATTTTTTAGATGAGAGTTGTAACTTGCCCAAAGTCTCACAGTTATTAAGCAGAGAAGCTGGAATTTCGTGTCAGAACAATGTTTTTCATGCACCCTAGCCGTAACAGCTTCCCAAGGGCAGCATTCATCTCCATCCCAAAGCCTGTTGAGCTGGCACAAACTAGAACTCTGTCTCTACCCTTAGCCTTCTTGGGAAGTCCCTTCTCTGTCAGCTCTTCAGTCTCATGGAAGCTTCCCCCAAGACCATGCACTTAAGGCATGACAGCTAACCAAGCAGGGAAAGAAGCTGCTTTTTAGTCAACTTAGGATGTGTGAAGCATTCAGCATGCTGTTGTGGTTTAGACCTGGAATGTTCCCCCAAAGCCTCATATATTCAGAGGTGGGGCTTTTGGAAGGCGACTGGATCATGAGTGCTGTGCTCATTGGTGCTGGTGCTTTGACCCACTAATGCTTTCATGGTTGAGTGTGTTGTTAGGAGGTAGGACCTCTTCAGAAGACATGGTTCCCTGGGGACTTGACCTGGAAGGGTTTATCTCCTTCCCTGGCTCCTTCCTTCTCTCTTTGCTTTCTGGCTACCATGACATGAGCAGCATTCCTCCACCAGACCTTTCCACCATGTTCTTGGAGCCAGCCAATCATGGACCGAAAATGTGAGCCAAGATAAACCTCTGCTTGGCATTTTATCCCAGCAACGAGAAAGTAACTAAGACGTGTGTACAGCGTTGAGGGCATACAGTGCTGGACAGCAAGGGGTTTGGCTTGGTGGCAGAGATAACATGCACAAAGCAAGAGCAAATAACCGCAGAAGATGAGATCAGACTCTAGGCTCCCTCAGGACACGTTCTTATTCTGTTCACTGGAGACTCATAGGAAGCACTCAGCAAATGTTTGCTGAGTGATTGAAAGCATCAGATAGTAAGAATCTTGGCTGAAAGTACTTCTGAAATCGCAGAAAAGTCAGGAGTGACTTTCTCAGTGGGGTGATGGTGAAACTAAGACTTGTGGGCTGGTTATGCAAAAAGAGGTAGGGCGGCAGCACATGCTCAAGCATGGGGCAGGACACCCCACTGGTGCCAGGATGTCACAAGACTTGGACTCAGGATGGAGGGAGACCTTGTGGTCACAGCAACAACTCTTGGGACAAGAAGCAGGGGTTGAGGAAGGAATGGGAGAGATACACCAAATGAGATGGCACAAATGCTTCAGTGCCATAGAAAATGATTACACTTTGCAAGAAAAAATGTTGCTTTGGAAGTTAATCATTTCACAGCCCTACTAAAAGCTAAGGAAAGAGATCAGCCCAATGGGTGAATAAACAAGAATAAAAGACCTTATCCAGGATAAGACTTGTGAATATCTTCTTCTGAGGGAGAAGAACAATTTAGAAAAGCCAGACACAAAGGAGCCAGAGAGATAACAGAAGCATGAGGGTTTCTTAGAAAGAATTGTCCAGAGCTTCTGAATTCTCCTCTAAGTGGTTCTCTTAGTCTGCCCTGGCCAGACTTATTAACTCAATTCACCATTCTGAGACCCCCTTTCTCTATCTCAGTGGCCTCTGAAGCACTTTAAAGACAATAATGAATTACAAGTAGATCACATGTTGCGGTCAATGTCCAATTCAGTAATAGTGGCTGCCTGCACCAGTGTGTTGAAAAGGATTCTGAGGCTAAATCTAGATTCAAAGTAAATGACGAGTTCTAGGATTAAGCAGCATGGCCACATACATCCCCATCTTTGCCACCCCTGCTTTCGATCCTTTGGTTCCTTAGATAGCTGCACATTTAGAGCAGAGACATTTATATTTACCTCTGTGCCAAGCAATGTGCCAGGTAAAGCCCTGCATAAAAAGAGACCCCTGTGCTCTACAAATGTTTGTTCCATGAATGATCAAACTCATTTGCCCCCAAGAAAAATAAAGGTAAAGAAGTTGATGGCTACAAGCATTGGGCTTGCAAGAGGCAGCAAAAAGGGCCCTTTCCTCTGCAGCCAGCTTCCTATGTGGAACTAGCTGGGGCTAAACTCCCTGGGACAAATCTGGGCTCCACCTGGACTGAACTCAGGCAGCCCTTGCTTAGGGGACTGTGCCCAGCCCCACACAGTATCCTCTCGTGGCCCTGGGGGAGGTGTTTCTGTAACACAGCTGGAAGTGATGGGAGTGATGAGCAGAGCCTGCCTCCGAGCAGCCCATGAGCTGCGGCCACCACCAAAGCATACCTCAGGCATCTATTTTGACATAAGAAAGATGCAGAATGAAAAAGCTGAGGTATGCCAGGCTGGGCATCCCCTAGGTCTAGTGAGAAAACTGTCTAAATTGGGTTGGGCTGTGGGCACACGCTTCTGGAAGTCTCCCCTCCTGCATTAATTGTGAACATACTCTCTAATTCCTCTTCGTTGTCTCTCAGCTCTCAGAAAGGTGCGTGCATGTGGTGGATTTTGATAAACAAGGCAGAAATTCATGCCATAAATAGGGAAGGAGACAAACAGTTGAAAAGTTGTAGCCTAAGAGGCAAGCAAAGCCCGCCAAGGGGATAGGAGTGAGTGTGTGGTCCAGTTGCCAAAGACACATGTCAGTGCTGCTAGACTTAAGAAGGCAAAGGGCCTGGTGGGTTCCTTCACAACATACTCACAAAGGAGGCAGACTGTGCAGTGTTGAAGGCACAGGCAGACTTTAAATAGAGAGGAAAAAGAGAGATGACCACCAGGCAGAGTAAACCTAGAGGAGAAGTTCAAAGGCACACTGGGAAGAGCAAGGTCAGAAACATGTGGGGCATGTGGGGGTTGAAGCTGGAACAGCAGGAGCAAAACTGGAGATGGGTGCAGGACTCATGGTATTGCAGGTGCCCAGATAGTGAGATTGGAAGGTTAATAAGGTACAGGCCATACATAACAAAAATAAAGTTTAAAAACCAGGACCAAATCAAAAGGGAGATTCAGGTAGAAGTCAAAAGTGCAAAGAAAATCCAACAACAGAACAAGAATTCAGATGTCCTTTTTCTTAAGAAACAGAGAGCTGTCTTCCTAGTGTCAGCTCTCCACCCTTTGCTGGTCACTCCATTCCTTTTGTAAGGAAATGAGGAAAGAGAAGGGCCCTGCTCCTCCAGATCCTCAGTGCCCTTTGCTTCAGGTAGCCACCAGGCATCTGAAAAGTCTCGATCTCTCCCATAGCAAATAGAAGCATCTAGTGACTCAGGCTTAGAAATCAGAGGCTTGTTCCCAACAGGACATCTGACCTAGATGCTGCAGTTTTCATCCAGTGCCTCCACAATTTCCTCTTTGCTGCAGGCCTGTGAGGAGACAGAGAAAATAACACACAATCCTTGGACTTGGGGAGCTTAGCATTTACCAGCGAAGATCATTCTAATTTGTTCCATACATATTTTTTCAAGCAAGGAGCAAAAGTTCCGTATCACCAGAGGCCCGTACATATGGAGTAGTTGTGAATGTGGGCTTCAGAGACAGAGATCTAGGTACAAATCCCAGCTCTGCCACTTAACAGCTAGGAAACCATAAATGAGTTTCTTAATGTCCTCAAGCCTATTTTTCCTCCTTCATGATGTGAAAGCCCTGAATGGGGCCACCCATGTATAAACAATTCAGGACAACACCTGGTTCATATTCAATAACTACCTGCTGAAGTGCGCCAGGAAATTCTGGAGGCCCAAAATAGTTTTCAGTAAATGTAGACTAATAGTCAAATTATAAGAGCACATCTCCCAAGCCCTAGAAGATAAATGAACCTCTTCCTTTAATTCTTCTTGTTCCAGTTCCTTATTAAAGATGAAGGAACCACGAGACTCTCTGACTCTACCCCATTGTACCTTGCAAAGTGTGTAGGTGAACGTTGATATCCACAGTTATAAAGCGTCTATACTAAGTCCAGCTTTGTGTTAGGTACATCACAGACTTTGTCTCTTTTAGGCCTCACAGTAGCCCAAAAGGTACAAATGTTTACCGCACTAACAGGTAAAGACAGGCTTGAGACCATGACACTAATAAAGTCATATAGCTAATATACTGCAAAGCCAGGATTCAAACCCAGGTCTCTCCAACCAACTCGTGCTCCATCTTGACTCTTCACTTGAGTTAGACCTGAGCCACTGGCACCTGGGGATCCCTCCAAAAATAAACACTGAGATAACACAGTATCTGTGTTTTTTGGTGTAAGAGTCCAGAAGGTGGGGCTTCAGCAACAGGCCAATGACTCACTCAAATAATCCTAGCTGCCTGTTAGGTAGATGCTTAGGCTGAGGCCAGACCTATCAGGCTCCGAAGACCCCTCCACTGATGGACATAAAATATCATGGAAGGATAGCCAAAGATTCCATTCTTTCAAACACCCTTAAACCTTAAACTCACCATCTCTCTGAGAGATCACATTAAAACCCACCAACATTTTCACTTCCTTTTAGACATTATTTTAAAGAATGAACCTACCCATTCACTATCCTCAGCCAATAGTATCCACTGATCCAGTCGTTGCTTGAGAGATGAATAACAGTAATATATGAATTATAGTGAACATTTGTTGGGTACTTACTTTAGGTCAATTACAATCCTCCATAACTCAGTGAAATACATGACATCATTAATCTGCTTTACAGATGAGAATACTGAGGTTTAGATGTTCAGGTGAATTAAAACTGAACAGCTAATTGGTTGGTGTCAGAGACAGACTACAAACCAGGAAGGTTCTCCTGAGACCCCGTTGTCCTCTTTGTGTGATGTTTTCCCAGTGAGGTTGGGGGTACATCCCATTCCCTTCTACCTGCTGGAATATCCAGCATGCCCAGATGGCACCTCGGTTTTTCCTGGGACTGTGGAGTCAGCCTAAAGAACACTCCAGACCAGAGCATTTTCCTACCAACGGAGATATGAGTTCTTTCAGTCTTTCTACCCTACTCAGCCTTGGCCCTGGGGAAGTTTCAAAAATAATCTAGTTTTAAAGTTATGTTTACTGGTCCCATGAAATACAATAACAATGAGAGTATGTTAAGTGTGCATTTAAAAGACAAGATAGAAAACTGCTTCTATATCATGATCACAATGTTACACAAAACTGTACATTACATCAAGAGGGGGAAAAACAAGATGGCACACAAGTTCCCAGTGGCAATTTGTGAATGACGGGATGGTGGATGGTTCTTGTTCCTTTATTAGCTCTTTTGTTTCAAAATTTCTACAACAGGCATAAATTCATCTTTACAATGAGAAACAAAAAAGTCACTAAAATAAGCTGACAAAGGTAATCTCACTGGCACGTGTTCCCTCTTCTTGCTGCATGCACATCAATGCCCTCCTCCTTCTAGCACCCTGGATTCACAAGCCAGCTTCCGATGAGGACGGAAGACCAGGCAGAGTCAAGAGTAAATTACCTTAACACATCCCAACCCCTTCTGGTCCATGCCACGGTCTCCTGTGGACGGAGGTTTAATTATGAGCAGCTCTATGACGTAGCCTGCACTATTTCTGGCCGGCAGGCAGGGCAGTTAGCTCTTTATCCACTCTTGCCTTGGCTGAACTTCTGAGGTCACAGATGGGGGGCGGGTATTTTCATCCTGTCCCAGGGCCAAGTCTGTCTTCCTAGAGGCCATCCCAAAGCCGCCTCCCAAGGAGCCGGCCAGGCCCCATATCTTCTCCAAAGGCATGGCACCATCTCTTCCCCTAAATATTCTCACCTTATCTAGAATCATAAGCTGTCTGGACCGCGGCTGTGTTAACTCTACCTGGGGTACACATGTGGCTGGAAGGCTTACGCTGAGAAGGCTGGGAGTGAGCTCTTGTGTTGCCACATTGTACTGCACAGCAAATCAAGAGCTCAGGAGACAGGAGCTGTGGAGACTGCACAGGAATCAAGAGGTCTTCTCTGTATCGTGAGGAGGAGGGATCCGAAAGAGCAGAGGTAGTCCCAAGGGGTTGTCAATCAGCACAGTAATAACCATTTTGAGACTGACCTTGGGTTGTTGTCATACCTTGATTCCAAGATAGGCTTTTAATTTCTCTTCACATTGAACATTTCTGAAATCGTGATGCATACTATTTTATACACAAGGTATACACACACACACACACACACACACACACACACACAGAGAGTGATCAAAATATACCATCAATGTTTAAACTTTTAAAAACACATTCTAGTAAAAGACACATGGTCATGCAGTCCCCTCAAAATGCTCCCTTCCTTACTTTAAACATACTTATCCTATTGTTCTTGCCACTTTCTCAAGCTGTTCTGAAAGTCTTCTTTCATGAATGTCTCAACAAAGCATGATTCTAAAAAAATACAATGAACGCTGCTGCCGAGCAATATGCAACAGAAAGTCAGGCGCATCAAGACGTGATGGTGGCTCCTTATCCACCTTCTTCACCAAATCTGGCTCCATGCAACTTCTGGTTCTTCCCCAAAATCAAAATGACCAGGAAAGCTAAATGGTACAAGTCAATTCAGGACATCGAGGCAGCCACAACATCTCAATGGAGGACACTCAGGAAAGAGGACTTTCAGAAAGTGACAAGAACAATGAATCAGTGTGTTCCAAGCAAGTAACAATATTTGGGGGTGGAGGATTAACAACAATGTGTCTTTTGCTGTAATACACTTTTTTTTAACAAACTTAAACACATACTCTTGGTGTCTCCTTCTCAAGAATCTATTATTGAATTTTGAGTGTATCTACCAACCAAGGGCAATTCAGTATGGGTTAGACACAGTTGCTAAAGAACTTTTTGATAAAGACAGATGAAGCACACTGATTTTCTTCTTCCCTATCTAAATGATCATAAGGTTATCACTATCCTAGCCACACATATAAATGGAGTGAAGCAATGTTCCCATCTCTGACCTTCCTTAGTAGACTTGCTCATCCTTTCTCTTTGGTTAGCAAAAGCCATCTGATGGGACAGTCATGCATGTACCACTGGCGGCCCAAGCTGGCAGAAGCGTGCTAAAATACATTTTAAATGTTAAAGAAAGAGGACATTAACAGAGATGGTTATTAGAATGGTGTTACTGGTTATCATTAATCCCATTATTCTATCAATTATGGAGAACAACTTCTGCCTAAAAGGATTTTTAAAACTCCTTAGGTCTGACCATTTCACTGATGTAGCATCTACACACCAATCTGATACTAATGACAGAGGCATCCTATGGATGGCACACTGGAACAAAAGACCTCCAGAACAGAAAAGAGCTTGAGGCCAAGGGTCTATATGGGCCCACTTCTTCAGAAGTTTCTCTTTTGCTCCAACAGTTGTTCTCAGTGAGGGGAAAATTCGTAACAACTTCAGACCCTTATGATTGTCATAGTAGGGGAAGAGATGAGCACTAGTCAAGGATGTTGTTAATCATTCCCCACAACAAAGAATTTTCTGGCCCTAAACACAAATAGTGCCAAAGTTAAGAAATCTTACCCTAGCAGTTGTCAGAGGATGAAGAAGGATCTAGAAAGATCCCTGGGCAATTTCTCACATTTCTTAGTGCAATCACCTGACTTCTGCCATCCAACAACCCATCTAAGATTGTGTATTGCCTATGAGGTTCTTATCTGCTCAACATGTAGAAAAATACATATCACACAAGAGAGGCTGCCACACTGGAAACATGACATACACGTCAGGAACTTTTTTTGATTCTAAGATACATATTTTTCTCCTATCTTAATAACTCTCATATGGAATGCATCTTACAATTAACCCATTTTTGGCTCCAAGAAAACTGCTGTTACAAAATCAGTAAAATTTATTATAAACTATTACAGATTAAAATCAGAAACATGTGATAACTTAAAATATAATGTGTTTATACAAATAAACACAGATAGATGATGGAGTATGAAATAAAATTTGCTTGATTTCCAAGAGCAGAACACAAGTCTTCAAAAAACTGTCCTTTCCGGCAGGCTCCTTTGGCCAATGTGAATGCACATTCCTCCACCTTGTTGGTAGAAAGGCTTAAAGCACAGACTTTACTCTCAGGATGACAGAAGACCAATTGTCAGAGGGTCTGTGGATGAGAACAGTTATGATGGGCTCATTGGTAAAACCACAGAGGCATGGACCCCAATCTCCTTCTTCCCAACCCTTGACCTTCTTCTCTCACATCTCCAGCTACTTCCTCTGGCCCTTTTTTATTTTCTCCTATAACTAGCACCAGTTCAGGAGATCAGCCCTTAGAGGACACTGAGGCTCACAGGAAGGGAGGCACCCAATGATCCTATATGCTGGCCACCCTGTCTCCTGCACGTGAATGTATAACAGCAGAAGTGGTCTACACCCAGCTTTGGAGTGAGGTCCACTGGATCCAGACTTTAACGCTAGCTGATCCTCTCCTTGGACAAGTTAGGCATCGTGGACCTCAGTTTTTTCATACATGAAGTATCAACACTGTTCAATACAGAGCCAGTTTCTCTCTTTAGATAGAAACAACACAGTCACATGAAACACAAGATACACAACCATCTGCCTACAACAGCTGGCCTGGCCTTCTGAGCAGGCTGTTAGACATGCAGCCATCATGATTCTAAAGATGCCACAGCACTATCCTCAGCCAGCCTCCAAGAATTCCTGCATGGACTGAAAGACACCAAATATACCTAGATTAGGGCTCCCTGTGATTTATTTTTCCCAATTCATCCTAAAAAATGTATTAAACAACAGTATACCATCACCTGTTGCTATTTAACAGAAATATTAGAGGAAATGAATCACTCTGGTCTTTCAAATTCTTGGGGGTAAGATCTTGGTGTCCTTGGACAGAGCAAGGCTATGTTGGAGAAAATTCACTGATGTCCCTGTGCCAAGCACTGTGGCCATGCAGTTGCTAAGTCTTCCAAGACTCAGGGTAACTGCCTGGGCTCAGCTGGGATTCTGGGTCAGGGGCATTTGGTTGGGACATAGACAAAGAGAGGGTGCATTCAAAGACAGCTACTTTGGGTCCATAATGCATGTACTTTTTCTCTCTGGGTCAACATAATTCAAAGATCCTTCTCAGTCATTGGAGGGTCTGGAATGTCACTTTGCTGTTACTTAGTTTAAGGCCATCTAGAAACATTTAGGGCAATTAGGTGAGTGGAACTGAGAGACACAAGATTGCCGTCGATTTGGAAAAAAGACAAAAAAGACACTAGAATATAAGAAAAGTTGCAAGTCTTGTTTTTTCAAAACTTTTCCAACAAAATCATTGTGTTAGTTTTTTAAAATGAAATGTAACAATTAAATTTCTAATATCACATTACATATGTGCATATACATTAATTATTGTTTATTCAGGGAACAATTTCTATTGATTTAATTTGTACATTTTTATTATATTTTGTATCTCTTGTTACAAAAACATAAAAGTTAGCCAGGTATGATGGTGTACTCCTGCAATTCCAGTGCTCTGGGAGGCTGAAGATCCTGGATCATGAGTTCAAGCCCAGCTTGGGCAACTTAACAACTTAGTGAAATGATCTTAAAATAAAAAATAAAATGGGCTGGGAATGTAGCTCAGTGTCAAGGTCCTGGGTTTAATCGCCACTGAAAAAAAAAAAAAAAAGGAAGAAAGAAAGAAAAGGGCAAATGTTTTAAAAAGTACAGTTAAACTTATTTTAAACCTATTTAACTTAATTTTAGGTCACTAGTAAGGCAGCAAATTTAAATAAGATGACTTAAATCAGAGTGTGGCTTTGCACGACAAGCACGCTTGGATGTCAGGGGTAGCAGTATCAATCAGGCTTCATCTTTCCGAACATAGGTAACAAGTATTATAAATCCCTGTGTCCCCACGGGTCTGACAGTCCCATTTTGAGACTACGGTACAGGGAACAATTACTAAGAGAAGCAAATCCAATACAGACAAAGATGGTCATTTGAAGCGCTATTTATAAAACAAGAAAACTAGAAGCAGCCCAGTTCCATCACTGCAAAAAAGATGAAGCAAGCGACACCACCGCAGAAGGGAGGGATAATAGAGCCATTAAAGACATCATCTGTTATTCACGCTCCCATATGGACGCCACGGCACACCAATAAAGCTGAGCATAAAGCGGATCCCGTACACAGCCCACACCATGCAAGAATGGACACAAGGACAATGCCTAAGGCTAGCAGGGGACTTAGCATGCCGTATTACAGCCAAATGGCTCAAGTTCCTATTCTAAAAGAGAAAAATGCACAAAATGGAGAGGGAACTGAAAAGCAGATACAAGACTAAAGGCCACAAGATGACCTTAAACACGTTCCACCGTGCATTACAACAGGAAGAGACACATCATTGTTTTAACTATGATTGTCTCTGGTTGAAGGCATTGCAAGACATTTTCCCCCCTTATTTATACTTTCATATATGCTAATTCTCTGCAATGACTATACAGAATTTTTATAATCATATTATTAGCCTTTTTAAAAAACAAAACTGCAAAACAAATGAACTCTGAAAAATCTTTTTTAAATAATGAGAAAGTGGACCAAATAAAACCAGACTGAGTCACTTACATTGTTGTAAAAAAAAAAAAAGGAATATTATTAGAATGTTTCATCCACCAAGTCAGGGAACTACTGAGAGTTCTTGCTCAAAATCCAGCTTTCTCACACAATCTGTTCTTTTCTGTTATCTTTATCATTGTTATCAGCAGTTCTGCTTCATGAATGATTTATGTTTTTATCATCGTCTTGGACTTTTGAGTACAGAACCCAACATGTTAAAGGATAGAGTATCTGGATATCCTTCTGATTCTGATGAACCCTAAAACTGAACCCCAAACCTAGTGAGCAATGCGTAGATTCGTGCTAAAGGACTGAATGAGTACCGGCCACTTCCTTCCTCTCTGGAGGAGGAGGAACGGAGCTGGTGATCTTTGTAACACCTATTCTCTGTGTTGCAAGACAGAGGGAAAATTCTCAATGAAGTCCTGAAGATAAGGTTAGACCGAATACTTTATGAATTCTGCAGTACTAGAAAATACTTTTACACCATCGAAATCAAGCCTGCTGGTTTTCCCATCACGCCAAGAACAGGCAACGGTGTAACACTGCTGACACTTTTGCTTGGGAATCTTAAGTCCCCAGGGCTTTTGCAGTGAGGTTAATCAGGTGACAACAAAGAGAGAGGACGGTAGTGGGGATGAAAACAATGTTATTATTTAGTACCGATATCCACTAATAAAATTTTTTTAAACGTTGTAATAATTTCATTTCTTTTACCCTGTCTTTACAAGTAGAAACTCGACTACCACGGGACAAGTACGCGGCAGAACCAGATTCGAATTTTTATCTGAAACAATTTTTTCAGCATGGCTTGCTAAGGACCCCTACTTTCAAACTTCTAGAAGAACCTGTGTTTCAACGTAGATGATAGTCTCATTGAGAATGACATCACACATCTCTGGTGATTAAATTTTATAAAAGGAAATTATAGATGATGGCTTGGTAAAAGATACAGTTTTTCCAGCTCATCACAAGAGATCTTATCAATATGTTGTTTAACCAAGTGGAAAATTCCATGCAGCAAGACCTCAACATCATAGATCCAGTAAATGATGGACTGAACATATTCCCTGGGAAGTGCACCATGTATCATTAGATACTGGGGCTCAAGTACCTATGTATTTTATACACCCCTCCAAGTCATTTTAAGAGCCAGGATTTTTTGTTTTTGTTTTTTTGGTTTTTTTGCAGACTCCCAGATTATGTCCCTGACTTCTATCCCTTTCTCTGAATCTCTGTGCTTCTAACAAAGATCTGCTTTGCTGAAGGAAGCTCATGTTACTTCTGTCCCTGGGGAAGGCAAGTGTCTCTGCCAAAAGCCAACACAGGCTCTCATGAGCATTTCATAATAACCTATCCTGTCCCTCCTTCCTTGTCATTTCTCCTGTCACCAGGAATGCAAAGTGGTTCCTCCTTTCTCCTCCCCCTCACTGTCCACCCCACCCCACCTCAGCCAGAGCTTCTGACCTGACCATTCTCGCTGCTCCAGGACCGCACTGGCCGCAGATCACCGGAATGAGCTATTTTCCATCACCAACTTGCAGTACCTTGGGGAAAACCTGTCAGGTGCTTTAAAGTTTACTTTGCCAGTGTTTTGACGTTGAGGAAAACACAAACTGTCCTATCGATGACTTACACTTGGCTTCAGATCCCAAGGTTGCTAAGTGTTTGTTTGGACATTATGCAATTATGGGAGTTAAACACCTCATCATGATCACTTTAGGCCTCAGATGACCCTTTCCTCTCCTTCAGCAAGAGCCTCACCCACTTCTTTTCCAGGCTTTGTGAATGTCCACTGGCTGGCACAGCAGCTCGGATTAAGCCCCTGAGCCAGCTCTCTGATCCTCCTGGACACCTGCCTTTCTTCCTCTAACCCCACTGAGCAGCCACTGTGACCATTAACCACCTAATCCCTGGAAGACTTGCTATTGGATATCCAGCCCTGACTTAGCGACTCTAATTTATGATTCCCAATATTCCCAAAACAATGACCCTTCTCAATGTTTAAATTCAATAGCTTAATTTAGTCATGGTTTTTATTTTGCAGGGTTTGTCTTCTAATAAACTATAAAATGAAAGTTCAACCTGTTCCGGGCTGTATTTGAACACCCGTGACCATATCTCCTTCCATGACTTCCGGGGCTAACAGCACCATTTCTCAGGTGTCCTTCCCAATATCATCCCTGCAAACACTCCTGGATCTAAAGGTAAACAGTCAAATAAACTGGGAAAAGCTACCAACTCTTGCAGGTAAAGTGCATTAGTGTAACAAAGGCTCTGAGAAGTTGCACAGTAAAGAAATTTAGTCAATTTTGTTTAACCAAGCCACACACAAGGTTGTTGGGTCTTCCTGTCGCCTTCTGGTTTTATTCTCCCACATAAGCACTGAATACATATTATGACCTTAGTGATCCAAGGAAAATACTCTAAAGTAATGCTCTGTAATGCAACAGCCAAGTTCCCTAACAGGGAGCGAGCTTTCAAGCCAGGCTAGCTGGCCTCTAGCCCCTAGAGATGGCTTCTTATCACTGTTCTCTTCTTGTTCCCCTCACCCTTTGTCATTCACCAGAAACTCCACAGCTCGGCAATCCTTTCGGTTAAGAGAGCAGCAACTGAAAGGAGCTACATAGTTCTATTCATTTTTGTGATAGGGAAGAATAATTAAGGCTTTTGTCAGAAGATGGGTAGGATTGAGGATACTGCAGAGAATTATTAACTTGACCGAAGTACACGGTACAGAATGGAGTCCCCAGTCTGCAACCAGAATGAGTAACGGTAGGCAAGAGGCCAGGGGCTATCTGAACTGTCATCTGCCCCAGACCACAGACAGCAAAGATACTTTGCAGGTGACCTGGCGTGGAGACCCCAAAGCAGACCCTTTGAATGCTAAGAACCTGATCCACTAGACTAGTGATGGGGAACCTTTTAGAGACAAAGTGTCCAAACTATAACCCAATGCCCACTTATTTATCACAAAGTGCCAACACTGCAATTAAACCTGAGTACTAAGATTTTAGTTTAGAAACAACAACTCAGACATTAACATCTTTTGTCTTAAAAGAAAAACACAATAACAGAGCTTTCAGTGATATGCACAGTTTTTCTTCTTATTCTATTGGTACATTTTAGATACACATAATAATAACATTTATCATAGGGAATTTGTACCTGCACATGATAGATCCTGCTTCTCCTTCTCTTCCCATATCCCTCCCCTCCCTCCCACTCCTCTTCCCCTCCTTATTTACAAAAGCTTTCTTTTTATTTTTTTCCTTTCTACTCTCTTTTTCTTTCCCTTCCTTCTTTTCCCCTTCCCTTCTTCCCCTTCCCATTTGAACTCTGTAAGGTAAAAGTTTGCATTTCAGCTGCTTTTGCACAATGTGATCTTTGCTGCCATATGCATGCTGATAATTTGTCAAACCTTGGCCAGGGAAGTGTGGCTGGAGTGCCCACAGAGAAGGCTCTGCGTACCTGCTGTGACCCACGTGCTGTAGATTCACCACCGCTGCACCAGGCTCTAGAACGCACACCAGATTTGTGGCTCCTTAACAAACCATCTGGGATCTCACTATGGGCCACTTCAGTCCCAATCTGATATTTTCATGGGAGATACTGCATCCAAGAAAGGACTGTATTTTAATTGGTTTCTATTTACAGTTATAGATAAATGCACCAAAACTAGGTGTGCTGTAGCGGGTAGTGGGCATCCTTCAGAGCTCCCCCTGAGACTTAAATCCTACTTCCACCTCTCATGAGCTGTGTGAACTTGGACACGCTACGGGTGAACAACGCTGAACCTCAAAACCTTCATTCATAAAAGAGATGGCAAAGGTTTGGGATGTAGCTCAGTGGTAAAGGTCCTGGATTCCATTCCTTGTAACACAAGAAATAATAATAAATAAAAATTAAAAGATGACTATTATAATAATGCATAAGATCATTACAGAAATTAAAGCAATTAATATATGTAAACGTGGCTGGAACATAGCACACAATGCGTGGTAACTACTATTATCATCATTAGTATTTATTTATTCATCACATGAATATTTCTTGGGCAACATAGCCAAAGCACTCAATGTCCTTTGAACACTTCTGTTATTGGGAGTTGCCATGGAAATGATGGCAAATCCTCAGCAAACTGGATTTTCTGGCATCGTATCTCCTTAACTGACTTGATTACACTCGCCTTCTAGATACAGCATCCGCATCCTCTTCTGCTTCCATGTACTCTTGGGGACAGTGACACTAGGTAGCCTTCACTGAGAACTTCCCACGTGCCAGACACATTCCAAGTGCCTCAGATATGTCCGGTGTGCTTAAATCTTTCAGCAACCTCATGAAGCAGGCGCAACTATTATTCCCATTTGTGGACAGGCAGAGCCTGTGTATGTAACCACCGCACACCCTGCCCCTCACTCTGCCAACTGCAGAGGAGGGGAAAGAGGGCGCGGTCTGCATGTATGAGGAAGGATAGAGAGTACAGGGGTGGATGCAGGTGAGACTCAGGAAGTCAAGCCATGTTCTGGGTGTCATGTGGAGCAAACAGCCAGGGTATCAATGAGCTGGGTTTGGCCTGAGCCCGGGCGAAGCAACATCAGCATTCTGTCCCAGGAGACATCACTGGGTTGCTGTGGACCAGGCGTGTCTGAGTAGGAGGTGACAGCAGGCTGTGGCCTGGCAGCGAGAAAGGAAGGAGGGCCAGGGGACAGCCTGGAGCTGGGACACAGTTGGTGACTGCAAAGCTGCTACGCATGCCTCTTGTGTGTTTCCAAAGGATTTCACAACTTGTAAACTCAGGAGCTCACCCCACAGTTTCAGATGCATTTGAGATTGAGGACTGGGAAGTGTCTTAGACCCCACCCCACCCCAACCTGTGGGATTCTAGGGTGCAGGGTCCCCAGGGACGTCTCCATCACATCTGGCCATCTGTAGAACCGACCAATGAAAGACACAGAGTACTTCAGGTCACCACCAGTAACCTTTCCCCCAGAATCGCTGATGACGCAGAGATGGAGTCGCTGGCCCCAAACACACGAGGCCAGCAAGGATTACAGCCAGGAATGAAGCCAAAGCGGAGAGAAACTCCTGTCCTGCCTAGTCGCCGGGCACAGGGGCTGATGGGGCAAGAGGACATCCAGACCTCTGGTCTGCTGAGTCCTTCCTGTTCGAGGCCAGGCCAGCTCCACGTCCACTCTGACCTGTGCTTTATGTTCCTAGCAAGGCCACCATGAGAGGAGCAAGTGGCCAGGGTCAGGGCGACCCTCAGCCATCAGGACCCTGAGTGGCTTTTCCTCGCTGCCCTGCTGTCCAGGGTGGGACAGAAGCAGTTTGGGGAACCAACTGTGTCCTCTCCAGCCCTGCGCGCACCACCTTGAACCTGCCAAGGAGGAAGAAAAGACAGACTCCCTCCGGCTGTCCTGGAGGTGGTAGCCAAGGCTACAAACTCCTCCTCCCTCTGCATTTTATTTCCAAACCCTGAGGGTGTCACAGGGGTGGGGGCTGCAGGGACAGTTAAGCAAATAAAAGTTTCCCTTCGCATCGCTCTCCTGGACCTTTCTGTCAGTTCCGGGTATCTCATCATGTACCCAAGGAGATTCGCACCAGGAAGCCAGTTTGAATGGGTGGCTGAAGACACATCTCTGCTCACCGACTGTACTCGTATGCTGTAAGCACCTTACAAAGCCTTCCCCGAGCAGGTGAGAAGAGTTCTTTTACCCCATGGGGCAACACTGCTGCTGATCGTTTGGTACTAGTAAAACTGTAAGCCTCTGTGTTTTGTTGTTTTTTGTTTTTGTTTTTGTTTTTTTAATAGAGCTATAGGGAAATACTGAGGATTACTCTCTTTGACTGTTGTCTGGAGTCTGAGCGCCAATCTCTAACCATACGCGTTAGGCGGGGAATCCAACTCCCCTGCCTCGGTTACTTCGTTTGAAAGTGGGGTATGTGAGGATGCTTCTGGTGGTCATCGTTAACACACACACAGAGCCTGGGACACCGGGCACACCTAACACAAGCTGGGTCTTACTGTGCCCTTAATCTGTGTCCACTAATTTCTCTCTCCCTGTGCATGCCCCGGGCAGGCTGAGGGCTGACAGCCTACACCATGATTCCTGCTTCCTTTACACACTGGGCATCACAGCCCCTGCCGGGGGGACGGCAAGGTACTGCAGGGCTGGGACCAGGCCCATCTGAATGCGCAGCCAGTGCTGTGTGTGGCCAGAGCAGGGCTCTGAAGCCGGCAGGAGAAAAGCTCAGGAGCCTGTCTCCCAGGCAGAGTTACGGAAGCGGAGTTCTGGGAATGGAGGAAACGATATTCAGCTTTCTCTGCTCAACATCATGTGGCTGACAGCAAAGTAAAAGTGATGACACTAAGGAGGCCACAGGAATAACTAGCCTTCTCTCTAGGCTAAATATAATTGTGCTCTGAGGCTGGGCTGTGTCTACGCCTTTGGGTGACTTCTCTAAGCACCCCCAAAGTCCCGGACTGTGCCCCTCACATGTTACTGATCACATGGAAAGCTGGCTTAACTATAGACCCACAATGGGCCTTTCTGTGGTATTCCTCATCTGGAAAACTCCTCTTCATCCTTCAAAACCTAGCCCAACTGTCCCTGCTTCTGTAACATCTCCCCTGATCACCCCAGCCCTTAACAGGACTCCTGTTCCCCACTCCTGAATATTTCATTAGGACATATTTCAATATACTACTTTTTTCTGATTAAAATATTTTATTTCTCTACTTTTTATTAGTATATGTTTGTGATATGTAATATAAACATGGGGAATTGGTACATATACATATCGCATCTTGATCCTTTTTACTTCCCTCTCCCCTCTTGTCTCCCTCCATTCCAGATTCCCTTCCCGTCTCCATATTTTCTATCTTCCTATTTCCTACCATCTATTTTTTATTTTGCTCTTTAAATTATTTATACTTTGAGTATAAGAAACCATGTGATATTTAACCTTTTGTGTCTGATTTATTTCACTTCGTGTTATAGTCGCACAGTGAATCAATTTTCCTACAAATGACTTCAATTTATCCTTCTTTATGACTAAGTAGTACTCCATTATGTAGGTATAACACATATTATTTCAAACGGTTGTTTTTGGTCACACGCCAAGTTGGACGAGAACCCAATCAAATTCAATGGTTAGGTTCAACGTTAACCTTGTGGAAAAACTGGTTCTCACCCAGTTCAGTTTGCAGTCAGAGTTGTGGAGACAATGAGTTCAGGAACTGAGATACGACTATGTGGCTTATATATCTGTCTCTCCCATTAGGCTGTGACCTCCTCCAATTTATTTCAATTTATTTACAATAGATTGAGAATACAATCTTTGGAAATTGGCAATGCATATATAATCGGTACAACAAGTTCTCAAGAAGGGCTGTCCACCCAATACAAGGCAATATCTAGGGACATTTTGGTTGTCACGAGTAAGAAACAGAAAGGAGGGAAGCTATAGAGTTCTAAAGGGTAGCGGTCAGGATACTGCAAAATATCCTACAATGCACAGGACAGGACCCCCAGCAAAGCATCGCCCAGCCCAAAACATCAGCAGGGCCAAGGTGGAGACCTCCTGTCCCACACGGCGCTCAGTGAAGCATCACTCGCTCTGCATTTCACACCTCAGAGCTCAGCTCCCGTTGCAAAGACTGAGCTTGGGTTCTCAAATACTGGCTGCACCTCTGTGGGAGGAGCCCACTTTCTCATCCCCAGTGACAAGCTTTGCCAGGCAGCTTCTTGGCCCAATGAACTGCGGGCAGGCCTCACGCGTTCCTGCCTCAGCCACACCCCTCCGCCTTAGCACTCCAATTTGCTGCAGCCAACATCAACCTGCTAGCGTCTGTCTCTTTGTCTAAAGCCTTTCGTAGAAGCCAGAAAGTTACTTTGTGTGCACCACACGGGCCAGAGTGCTGAAGAATCAGCCCCCACCCTAGAGTTGCCCTCAATGACTGATAGTTCTGCATGTCCCATAGAACCATGAGCTGGGATGGTGGAGCCAGGCCGGAAATGCAGCAGGGAATGGTCACGCTGCAGTTGCTCTCAGTCACGTGACCCTGCAGAAGTCCATTCCCTATCTGGAGCCTCACATCTCTAACGCAGGGTCCAATCCTGAGATCAGATTTTAGCCCCAGAACTCAGCTTGTGTGGTTCATGGGTATTTCTGGGGAAAATAACGCTGGAGCATGAGATTTGTCTGTTTTCCAGAATTTCCCCATGGGGAATGGAATGAAACTCAAGGTGCCCACTGTGGTAGCCAGCTTGCTAACCCACCCTCTCCTGGAAGCCTTGATTCATTCATTTCTTTTCTCTGCTGGTGTTTCCTGAACCTCCCAACGAGCTACAAGAACCTGAATCTTCATCCTAGAATCTTCTCCTAGGAGCCAAACCAAAACAGACCAGAAGTCATACCTGTCACTTCTAAGCAGAAGCACTAAGAGCCTTCCGATGGTCTGTCATTGCTCTTTTTTCCTCTGCTATAAGAGAAATCTTCTCAGGTTGAGTCACTTTGCATCCTGGATCCCAGAGGAAGGATCCTGGAGAAACCTGCAGCTGGCTTATAACCAATCCAGAACAGAGGCAGGAAATAAACTTTTGTGATTGGGAGCCACCAAAGTTTGGGGGTAGTTGTTACTGCAGCATAACCTGGTAAAAACTGACTAACACAGAGCTTCTGACTCCTAACTGAACCTGTTATAGTACACCTGGGCTTCTCACCTCCCAAACAACGCTTCTAAAGGCAAAATCAGACAGCAGAACCCTGTCAGTTCCTGGAGTTTGGAGACAATGACTCACTTCCCTCCCTTTGTGAAGCATCCCTGTAGTTCACGGTGCCTTGTGCAATGCTGGGGACTTGGAGAGCATCTGTAGACTGGGAGATCTGCCCCTGAGCTGTCTGGATTTCACCATGAGCCAGAACAGGCCTCACAGGCTCAGTGTTGTCAAAAAGACTAATGATGATGGAGCTGAGCAGGAAATAGAGAAAGTACTAGTCATACGGCAGTTTTTCTAACCTGGCATGACCCCGGGGAAGTCCCTTCCCATCTGGAGTCTCATGTTTCTAGCGCAGGCTCTGAGCCTGAGATCAAATTCTAGCCCCAGCAATCAGCTTCTGTAATGGCATAAATTTAAAAGGTCCCCTAAAAGTCTCATGCATTTGGAAACCAATTGGATCTTAGCGGTGCTCTACTCATCAGCGGATTCATACATTCGTGAGTTCATCGCTAAATGTAAGCCACTAGGGAAGTGACCTGAAAGGGGTATATTCTTGTCCCCACACTTTCCCTCCTTCCTCTGCTCCCTGACTGCCATAGTACAAGCACCTTCCCCTCTGCTGTGCCATCCTGCCGTGCTGTTTTGGCCTTGGAACCAGCCAGCTTTGGATTGAAACTGTGATCCAAAATAAAGCTCTCCTCCTTTAAGAGGCAGGTGTCAGGCATTTTACCCCAACAATGGGAAAGTGATTCATACAGCTTCTACGGTTCAGTGCAGATAAAAATGAGCTTCATAGTCTCATCTGCTTGCTTTATCCAGCAGCTTGCACAACAAGCTACATTCATCCCACAGTGTCAGGGGGAAAGACTGTTGCATCCAGTTGACAAATGGCTCATTTCCTTCCCCCTCTTGAGAGACTGGAAGTGAGAGTTGTCTGCTTTTGTCCCTCTCGCTTTGAGCTTCACTGAGTGTCAGCCATGGGCTGCATCGGAGAACGACACAGTGATCACATCTTCTGTCTCCAGCTGGCCGCTCAGCCCTCACCACCTCTGCCATACCTTAAAGCTACCTCTACCCTATTTCCTTGAAAGTATTTAACACTGACACGTTCTTTATAATTCAGTAATATGAAGAGAAATATTTTATATTACTGCTATCAATGTAAAACCAGTATCACTCATCCACAGATGGGCCTGAAAATGAATGTGGCAGCAGAAAATTTTTAGCACGGACTTGCTAAAGGTTGTTGAAGCCCCTGCCACCTGCTATCTTTCTGTTTAAAGGGAAGTAGAAGATACTAACATAGAGTTAAAGGTCCAATAGCACCTAACCAAGGTTTTATCTTGTCATAATCAGAAAGACTGAAAGAGAGCAGAAAAGGAAATAATTCTCTAACCTAACATGATGTGGTGTTGCTTAATTCTTCATTGGGGTCTTCCCAACCATCTCACATGCTCTAATGTCATCTTCCGTTCCATCAGAATTCCCTTTCACACTTCCACACACGCTCCATTATTTCCCCGGATACGTACACTGAGTTGGTTGAGTTATCGATAACACAGTTCTTACAGCCTGTCAGATGCAGCTTGCGCTACCATTTCCAGATGTGTGACTTGGTCAAATTCACGTAATCTCTCTGAGCTCTTTTCTCAACTGAAAAAAATGGGGGTAGCCATAATCCCTTCTGCCTAATGTGAAGTCCTTCAGGAAATGCTTGATAAGCAGTCATGATGAGTCAACAATATCTATCAGTCTCCTTTACTGTCATCACATATGTGTGGCAGGCATTTTGATGCCCATCCGACAGACGAAGAAAGGAAGGCTCAGGTGAGCCGTCTCTCAGGATCACATGGTCTTGCTTCACCTGATTCACTAAGCAACTGCCTCATGCTTAAGGAGCAGCAAGGGTTGACATCTGTGTTTTAAGATAATACTTTTATTCCTGTCCTGTTTTCTCTTCCCTAACTCCACAAGTTTGCTTAGCCATCATACACTAAAATACACAGGACGTTGGTGTATGGACTGGGCCATCTGTCTAAGCAGATTCAGGCTCAGATGCAATGCACCTACCACGTTTTGGGCCCCCAATGTATGCAGCGTTGCCCTGGGATTCACAGGGAGGATGGCCCTGGGATTTGGTGGAAGATGGCATGGGGAGAGAGGAGCTCATCTAACACCACTGGGAGAATTATCATTAGGTGCAGAGCCCAGCTGCTCATCTGAGGAGGGGCGGTTGTGGATAATGTCAGTCCTGTACATTTCTATTTTTAATGTTCCATTTATACATTTACCTCCTGATTTTAATTAAGCTCTCTTTGGCTCATCACTTGGAAAGAATAGTTGAACGTTATAGAAGAACCCACGTCTAGGGGGCAGCGTACTACATATGCTGCTGGTTTTCCTAACTATGCCCCACCCCCAGACTGAAACATCAAGTCCTTCTCCAGAGTGGGCAGGGAGTGGGCAGCAGAAATGACATCTGCTAGAATGGTGTTTTCTTCGCCCTACTTTCCCAGAGATGGGCACCATAGGACTCAAGTGACAGAAGAGTATCTTTCACGGTGGTACTCAAGGTAGGAGGAGGGGAGGATCGGACATGTTTTTCATCACAGAATTTGCAAGCCACATTTCACTGTGGGCCACAAGGTCTGACTGTTGTAGGTTCCCCATCCTTAGAATAGTATCCTCTTATAAGGCTCAAAGGGCCTTATCTGAAGCCACAAGCTCTTCCTCTCCCCAAGCTGAGGCAAAACAGTGTGCAGAGAATGAATGAACGCTATGCTGAAGGTGGGAAATAAAAGACTTGGAGCCGGGGAGACAGAATCAAGGGGTGCTTGCACCACATCACAGTGTCCCACCCAGAGCACACCCCAAGAGTCTCTGGGAGAGACCTGAGCCCATGTTGGGAGAACTGGGACAGGTGGTAGAGACCAGGAAAGCCAATCCTGTCCCTCCCCATCGCTCCCTGGATCTGGTCACTTGATTCTGCAGTAAAGGACAAGTTGGGCACTCCCTGGAGTCTCTATGACAGTGTCGGCCAGGATCACAAGGAGTCCAGTGACAGGGCTGAGGACATCTGAGGCTGTGGGGAGCATCACAGGAAGGGGAACCCTGCATGGAAACATGTTCTCCTACTTGTGAAAAATGGCTTTGTCGATGCTTATCAAAGCACTGCTCCAAACACAAGCTCCCTTACATCCATCAAGCATGATATAACCGTATGCTGGTGCCTGATTCTATACATTAATCCTGAACTTCTATTGATTACCTGCTGTACTCTACCTTGCAGGTCATTCAGGGTTGACCTTGCCCTCTGAGAATAAAACTCAAGGTTGATGACAGTGTGCATGTATTATGGTTTAGATCTGAAATGTTCCACAAGAGCCCCATGTGGGGAAGGTGATTGGGTCATGGGGGCACTGTACTCATCAGTGAATTCATGCAATGATGAGTTCAGTAACTAAATGTGCTATTAGGAGGTGGGGCCTAGTTGGAGGTGGGTCACAGGGGTATGTCCTGGAAGGGTGTATTTTTGTTCCCAGCTCCTTCCTTCTCTCTATGCTTTCTAGCGGTCCGGAGAAGAAAGTAGCTTTCTTCCACCATGCCCTTCTACCATGCTGTTTCTGCCTTGGAGCCAGCCAACCATGGACTGAATCCTCTGAAACTGTGAACCAAAATAACTCTCTCCTTTTTTAAATTGTGACCGGTGGGTATTTTGTCTCAGCAATGGGAAAGTGACTTATAAATCATGTAGTGAAGCCCAAGGCAGGGGTGGGACAGCTTGATGGTATCTCAAATATGTAACTAGCAGTAACAATAATCAGAATATAGCAGCAAAGTAAGAAATAATCCATGTGAAAATAATTCATTGCATCCTGCAGACATGTACTAATAAAAATAAAATTTTAAAATATTTTAAATACAGCATCTAGTTGTTGAAAATCAGGAGTGAGACACAAGGTAAAGTAATATTTGAACAGATTCATAATATTAAGTGAGAGTGAGGAAAGAGGACACTTGAGGCAAAAGGAACACTTAGGCAAAAGCATTGGAGAGAAAGTATGTGACTTCAGATCTGTCTATAGAGCAGGCATTGGCCATGATAATGGCTAATACTTGCCATGCACTAAACCGTCAGTTAGGCAAGGGCTTTTACAGAACATCCAATTTAATCTGTTCAACACCAGGATAGAAATACAGTGTCATTAACCCCACTTTTCAGATAAAGAAAAATGAGGCTCGACCTTGCTGAAGATCAAGTGAAAGACAGCTCTAAGAATTACATCCAGGCCTGCATGATTCCAGAGCTCACACTCTTTAGAGAAAGTGATGGGATGGCGGGTGATCAGAGAACATTCCTCCACCCTTTCGGGCTTACGTGAGTGATGACATACCATCTATCCTTACAGGCAGTCAAGCTTTTTCTCCTGAGATAACTGCCCAAGTCCCTTTGGATTTGATCTGAATAAGGATCGTGCTGGCTGGTGGATAACCACATCTTCACACCCGAGAAAGTCACACACTAGAGTCTTGGCAAACTCAGCAACCTGATACATGGTCTTTATGGATTGGAAGAGAATACCAAAGAAAAAGGCCAGCATTCTAGGTCAGTAGTGTGGTCTAGAAAGAGGTAGATTCATTCCCACAGACAGTCAAGAGGGCAGCAAAGGGTGTGGTGGGGAAGAAAGGACAGAACAGGGAGAGATGAGAACTGTCTGCATTTGCCTGAGCGGCTGTCTCACTAATGGCAAGTGGCAGGGAGCGGAAACAGACTGGAAACAAGAGTCCACCTCCCCAGAGGCTTAGCAGTCAGGCAGCTGCTCACGACCTCCAGGACAAGGAAAGGAAAAGCTGCAAGTGCCAGCAGGTAAAAGGGAAGAAAAGATGGCCAGGTGAGATGGCAACAATGCCTGGTACCTAGGACACTTTGCCTCTCCTACTTGAACACATCATTCCATTTCCACAAGGTGGAGTCCCAGAGGGTGGCATCCCCCTTGCCCATTAGCAGAGTGACTTTGAGCTGTTTTCTTGCAAAGTAATGGGCTGAGTTGACTCATTCGTATTCACTCTGGTCATGTACCATTAAGCCTGGTGGCCCCCCGAATAAGAACCTCTTGCCTCATCTGTTCTGAGCAATTCACCTTTGTCCTGTGTATTACTGATCCTTCCATGAGATCTATTTCATTGCTTCCTGTCATTTCATCTGCCTCCAGTTTGTGGCTAACCTCATGGCCATAATTCACACCACTCCCATGCCAGTGACCTGGCCAAGGGTCTACCATGGTTGGTGGCCAACAGTGGGGTGGAGCAAAGTTCCACCCTGCAGACATGGAACCTGACTGTGTGGCCTTGTTCTCCTCAGTACCACTATACACGGGGGAAATTCACGAGGCCTCGGAGTGTCTGCAGAAGAAGGACTCTAGGGCTTCACTGAATGTCAAGAGTGGACAACAGTACACCTATAATCCCAGCATTCTGGGTGGCTGAGGCAGAAGGAACACAAGTTCAAGCCCAGCTTGGGCAGTTTAGTCATCCTGCCTCAAAAGAGGAAAACATTTTAAAAGGCTATCATGGTAGCTCACTGTGATGGACTTGGGTACAGGGGGAAGAGAGTGAGCAACATCTCCCACCATGCTGGAGACGCTGTGCTTGCAGCCATGCAGTCGGAAGCAAGGCTGGCGGAACTGACAGGCTGGCTCCCTGTTGCTCAGTATGCACACAAACTGCCACTTCACCCAGGAGCTTCTACGGATTCAGATTCTCAAGCCCAACTCAGATCTGCAGAGTGAGAAACCATACTTCTAACACAATCCCCAGGTGATTCATAAAGACATGAAAGTCTAAGTAAGAGATGCTGTTCTACCTGATCTTGAGATGCATTCAGCCAGTTTGCAGGTCTAATTTAAAACAAAACAAACAAACAAACAAACAAACCCAGCAGCTAAAAGCTGGGAAGCCGGGCAACCCACTCGGGACCCCTTCTGTCTCTCTCTCACACAGAAGCTTTCTTTCTCTCAATAAATATTTCTGTTTTTTAAAAAAAAAAAAAAAGGCTAGGAAGCCACCAATACTGATGGATATGCAGGACGGAGTCTTAGGGTGTGGCCCAGAACCTGGTTCTCTCTTAGTCCATGGCATCTCAGCCACCATCTGTGGTTATTGAAGCGGACATGGGATAGAAGATAAAGGGCAAGCAAGGATCGGATGCGAGGAGAAAGCAGAGAAGGGCAGAGAAAGGGAGAAAAGAAAGCAGGCTTAGTGAAGGGGGACAACCACAGACTATACCGCTTGACTTCCTCTGAACTAGGACACTCAGCCCTCTGCATCTCCTTGGGATTCTGCAATGTCTCCACCAGCAAGCAGGCCCTCACCAGATGCCACCACTCCATCTAGAACTCCCCAGCATGCAAAACCATGATCTGCATAAACCCCTTTCTTTATATATTACTCTGTCCAGGGTATTCAGTTTCAACTACAGAAAATGCATAAAGATTCAGGCTGTCCTCAGAGGCTGTAGCCACAGCTCCTGCCTCCCAGCTGATGGCTCCATTGAGCATTATTCTCCTATGGCCTCACAGTGGAAGCTCATCTCATGCCTCCTGCTAAAAACCAACCATGAAGCCCACTTTAAAACTCCCTGAGCAAGATTATTAGCTTGTGGGTTTCTTTTACAATCTCCCAAGTACATTCTCCCTACAACGTGAGAGATTTATCTCAAATCCTCCAGTGCTTATTGTAAACTTATTCTTAATAAACAGAATTGAACTCAGAACCACCCCCAGATAGGAGTATGATGCCATCAGTGGTCTTGAGAAGTCTGCAATCACAGTAAAACTACAATCCATCACCCTTTGGAGTTCTTGCCATGTGCCAAACCTTGTCTAAGCTCTTCGTTTGCATTACCTCATTTACTCCCTAAAATACTTTTGAGAGGCTGATACCTTTAAGTACCTTTATTTTGCAGGAGGAGAAACTGAGGAATAGAGGACTCCAGCAACTTGTCTGAGTTCATTTGGCACGTGGTATTTTGGGATGTAAACCCAGGCAGTCTGGCAGTGGCATCTGGAGTCTATCTACTGTACACATCATGGTCAAATGCTCAGGCCTGTGTACAACTGAGAAGTCCCGATTTCAGAACTGTGGGGACCACCAAAGCAGGACCTGAGTCACATCTGGGCACCAAGACAGCCTCCTCTCAGTTGTGTCTCCAATTCAGAATAAAGTAAAGGGTATCCTAGGAGCAAGGAACAAAATGTCACATCTGAAATGTTGGCCACCTCCCATCTCCTAGCCCTCCAGTGGCTGTCCTTTCACATTTCCTTCTCCTTTGAATGCCTCCTTTCAGGCCTCCAGGCCCCAAATACAAACACAGCCATTTCCTTAACTGGATTGGGCTCCCTCAGGGGCTGGGCAAGCCTAACAAGGGACACAAGCCACGAGGATCAGCCCCAGACCAAGCCAGGGACAAAGCAAGGAGAAGGCAGCAGCTAGTCCACGGACTAGGTGAGGCTGGGCTGTAAGGATAAGAAAGAGAAGCAGAACCAAAGGTCAAAGTGCAAGGTAAAACTGAATGGAAACACTGAAGTCACCAGAAACTAAATTAGTTGATTGAAAACCATGGGAGGACTGCAGGCTGAGCTACATCAAGGCAGTGGGCTGTGAATGGCTCATCTTTGGGTAGGGAATTTGGGGGCAAGAGAGATAGGATAAACTTGCACAAGTGGGAAAGATGCCCATCACCTATGATGTAGGGTACCAGGTCAGTGATCAGCAAACACTAGACAGAGCACTCCACAGCCATAAACCAGGAGCCAGAGGAAACCAAAATCAGATCATGGGATTAATGAAAGCTAAAGTTTAAAGTATTAACTCTGAGCCAGGTCCTTTGCTAAGTGTTCTGTATAGTTGATCTTATTTAGTTCTCTCACATAGTGGATGATGTGGGTTCCCAAACCAGACTGACTTGGAATCCTGACCCTTTCACATCTTAGCCGTGTGATCTTGGACAAGTCACTTAAACTCTTATTTTTGCAGTTTTGTCATCTGCAAAATGGGATCGCATTAGCGTTTATTCCATACAGCTGTGGTGAGCATTAAATAAAACAATAGAGGTAACATTTACAGTGGTGCCTGCTAGGAAGGAAAGTCACAGTGAACTTAATTACAGTGATTATTTCTATTATTAACTTTTCTTAGGCACAAAGAAATGGGAGGACGGGGAGTTAGGTAATGTTTAAGTGACAGAGCTGGGGACCCACCCAGTCCTCAGTCAGCCTTTGTAGAAAAGCCAGGTGTCATCACCACACTTGCCCACAATCTAGAGCAGTAAGACAGGGACCTGGGGGAGGGCCAAGAAGTATAGAGCAAGGGGAAGAAGAGAGCAGACAGAGGAGCCCGCAGCAGCTGCCAGGCAGGTGTGGGGGGAAGGGGCCAGTGAGGCAGTGCAACCAAAGGCCCTGGAGCCAGAACCCCCATGAGATGCCAGCACCCAGAGCTACCCATGCAAATGAAGCAGCTTTTCTAGCTCCAGCATGGGAGCCATGTCTGGCAACCCCAGGGCTCTGTAGCAAAGCTGTCACTCCAGTCAGAAGCACACACACCCTTGGAGACCTGAGATATGACATCAGCATGTCGCCGGACCTGGACAGCGGGATTGCGGAGGGTGGAGGGTGAGTGTGGAGAAGAGTGCAACATGGCTAACAGTCAGTACACGTGGTGTGACCGCCGCCTGTGAGCCACTGTTCTGTGCTTCGTAACTTCTCTCACTTTTTAGCACAACCTAAGAAGTCGGTTCTATTAGTCACCCCATTCCATAAACTAAGACAGGAAGGCACAGAGAGATTGAGACAAATCACAAGATCCCACAGCAGGTAAGTCATAGAGCCACAAACAGGCTCCAGACTGGCCCCGAAATCCAAACTCCTAACTTCCAGGATCTATCATACACAGTCAGGTTTGTCTCAGAAAAATCTAGATAATTAGAACTAGGAACTCTGTCACTAACAAACTTGTCACTGAACCCTTGACTTGAGCAGAAAAGTGTGTGCAGTCAGTTAGCGAAAGAGCAGGAAGTGGAGAAAATATCAGACCGCCTCAAATTGAGACGCTTTCTGCAAAATAACTGATCAGTCCTCTTTGAAAGGGTCAAGGTCACGAGAGACAGGAAAAGACTGGGGAATGCTCACAGTTTGGAGGGTATGATGGAGTCGTGACCACAGCATGCAGCATAGGACGCTGGGACAGAGAGGGTCTTCACACAGGGCGGCTGCTGGCAGAGTCCAAGCAAGTTCATAGTCCACACTCGTGCAGCAGGCGACTGGCTTAGTTTTGCTCTATGGTCTATGATTACGCAAGGTGGGATCAGAGGAAGCCGGGTTTGCACAATATGGAGATTTTATGGTTATTGTAGCAATTCTCCTGTAAGCCTAAAATGATCTTGATGTTAAAAAATAATTGCTAAAAAAAAAATACTAGGGACAAAAAGATCAAAGCTCTCGCCAGTCTCAGTTTATAAGCTAACCTGTCTACCCTCGTGATTATAATCGAATTATATTGTTTCACTCATGTATGCGAAGAAAAGCTCATCTTGATTTAACATTAAAACTGTTTTCAATTGTGAATAGTAACTTTTAAACGCGCTGGCAGCATTTACACTCAGCAAGCTGGCACTGCTTCAGCGGGACAGATTACTTACAGATGGCTCTGTCATTGTTCCCTCTCTTTGGCTCACATCCTCACCAGATCTACTCAAGTCCTACCCACTGATGGCTGCTACTGGGACACAATGCACCACCTGGAGGGAGCAGGGTCCTTTGTAGACAGGAGGAGTACCCAGGAATGCAGCAGAACTCTACACTGTGGAATGGGCAAGCCAGGGAGACCAAGTGGCCTCCTGAGGGGCAGGAGAGCTGAGCGCCAGAAAGATAATGGAGAAACTGAGGCACCAGTCTCTTTTTTTTTTTTTTTTTTTTTTTGCAGCACCAGGGATCAAACTCACAACCTCGCACCTGCCAGGGCAGGCACTTAAGCCACTGAGCCGAACTCCCGGCCCCAGTGTTTTCAGGCAGGGTCACACTATGTAGCTCAGGCCGGTCTTGCGCTCGCGTTGTAGCCCAAGCCGGCCTTGAACTCACAACGCTCCTCCTACCTCAGCCTCCCGAGACCAGTCTCTTTCTTATGTGAGGTAAAACACTGCTGCACTCGCACATTTAATACTCACCATAACCTGATAAGCCTATAACCAGTCCCATTTCAAAGATCAGGAATCCAAAGATCAGAGGAGCTAAGCAACTTCCCGAGGACACAAAGTTGGTTAACTGTGGGGTTGGGTGATACCATGGAAGCCACTGGCTTCAGAGACTGTAAACTTACTTTCGTTTTTTTAATTTCTTCTTGCAATCAATACTGGACTTGCTACTTGTGTCAAATCATCCCTTGCTTTGGCTTCAACTCAAAGAGTGGGCTGTGGACTGAACCACAGGAATGCCATGGGGCCCATACTGCAGAGCGGATGTTTTACGTCCACGCTTTCATTGGATCATTACAAGGGGGGAGTGGTAATTGACCCATGTGATTGACCCATTAGCAAATGAGGTAGCTGAGGCTCAGAAAGGGGAAGTAACTTGTCCAGAACCAGCCAGTTTAGTCACCAGGCCAAAACTTATATCAACATATTCCCAGTGTCAAAAGCCTATGTTCTCTTATTGCGTAAAGACTTGCAAAGTGAAAAGAAGCACCAAGTAGGTGCCAGGAAATGAAGGCCCCCAGGAAGCCCTGAGAAACAGCCCACCCAGATAGGCCTTATCTACATATCCATGCTGATTTATCCACTAACCAGTTGATTTTGCCCTTCAAGTTTGTCAAATGCAGGTAATTTTAACCCTAAACGAGTAGAATAACTTTTGTGTATTTGTTGTGCTTGCTTTTTTTCATTTTGGTTTCAGCCAAAATCACCTAGTTTAGATACTTTTAGGGTTTACATCTGGAATGTCCTCCCCAGAGCCTCGTGTGTTCACAGGTGGGACTTTGGGAAGGTGGCTGGGTCATGGGTTGCTGTATTCATTGGTGTACTCATCCCATGGTGAGCTCAGGGCCTGAGTATGCTGTTGGGAGATGGGGTCTGGTTGAAAGAGACATGACCTGAAATAGTTACATTTCTCTTCTCATTTCCTCCCTTCTCTCTCTGCTTCCTGGCCACCATGATGTAAGTCTCTTTCCTCCTGAGATAGGCCTTTCCACCATGCCATTTCTGCACATGAGCCTACCAACCATGGACTGAAACCTCAGAAACTGTGAGCCAAAATAAAGCTCTCCTCCTTTAACTTGTGGGTATCAAGTATTGTGTCTCAGTGATGGGAC
Source organism: Dasyprocta punctata (assembly GCA_004363535.1). NCBI lineage: Eukaryota > Metazoa > Chordata > Mammalia > Rodentia > Dasyproctidae > Dasyprocta > Dasyprocta punctata. The sequence goes on along the minus strand of RJWM01000643.1, from coordinate 136,630 downwards.
ACTGTCTGAGACAGATATCTACACATTCTAACTTACATAGAGAATTACAAATAGTCCTTTCCTTAATTCCAATGTGGGCTTTTAAGAAATAAGATTCACAATTTATTTTAGCAAATGGCCATTGCTAAATAAAAACACTTGTAAATAGCAAATGGAACCAACATTGTAAAGAAATCTGGGAGTCCATTTTGTAGCTTTAGCCAAAATTCAGCCACATTGTACCAGACAAGGTCCCATAAATTCAAACCCAGTAGACTGGTTTCACATTTGGAAATATCATCAGTAGCACCACTTGCATTTGGAAATATCATCAGTAACAACGCAACCACCCAACTCCAAAGCCCATTCACAGATCAGAATTTCAAATTCTGAAATAGAAAGGCAGAATTTGAGTTTAGGAAAAGGCAGAATTTGCAGATCTTAAAAGCCAGGCTCAGCTGAAGTGTTAGATACCTTTGCAAAGGCTTCCTTTAGAGACTGGTTACTCTGGGAGGTTGTTTGGGTGATAACACAGAAGACAACCAGGGACTCTGCCTCCTGGGAAGACTGAGGCACTAGAGAAGCTCACTGCTCATAGCTACACCTTTCACCAAAGGCCACAAAACAACGCTGATACTAACTGATCTGCAGCTTAAAATTGGTACCAACCCAGGCTGTCAAAACCCTTTCTCTTCCCAAAAAGTCACTTTTTTCATTCCCATCAGGAATTTGTGCCTTTAATAAGCACTCTAAGCATCTGCAGCTGTTTTTGTTTTTTAATGAAAACTAATCACCACCCAGCAGAAAATTAAGGAACCGTTAATGCATCAGAAGCAAGAAGAGCAGGAGGAATGCAATAGATTTTTGCCTGGAATCAGATCTCTCAATGGACTGATAGATCTGTGCTTTGAATTTACTGTTCACAAAACCAATGAGAGTGTGAAAGACAAGGGTGTCTCCAAACATATATATGACACTTATTCAATTTCAATTACATTCTACTACAAGTCAAATTGATAAGGATGCAGTTAAAGTTGGCCAGCTTGGAAAGGGCAGAGAGCCATTCTGGCTAATTTGAGCTCATAGAAGAGGAAGAAAGTGATGAGAGAATAAATCTGAAACTCCATTAAGTGCTTGAAAATGTAGGACACACAGAACAGTGCCTGGCACACGTGTGAACTTTAGATCTTATTGTTGCTGTTACTGCTATTGTTTTTACTAGATTGCTCAGACTTACAACAGTAGCCTAACTCCTTTGCCACATTTAAATGACACAATTTAAATAAGCAATGCGAATTCCTTTGTGTTGTGTTGTGTTGTGCTGTTTTGTTTCTTAGGCAGATATGAAATCCTGGAGAAGCAAATCCCAGCCCACAAAGAACAAGGCATAGCTGCCTCTGCCATGCTCCACGGGAGCAACTATCTAGCAATTTGGGAGCTCAGAAGCCTTCACTTAAGGCTTGAGAAGATGCCAAGGACTTTCCATGAGAACTGGTCTAGAGAGACAGAGACATTTGATCGTATTTTCCAATGAGAAGCATATGTCCCGGGTACAGACACTTCCTCCACTCACGTATGGACAGAAACAATGCTAAGTACATTCTGTCCCAAGACCTTACTTACTCATGCTTCTCCTCCATGGCTTAGTTTTTTAATTTAAATTCCAGGATCCTGCCATAAAGGGGCCAACTGAAAGTTTGCTCTGAGAACAACTTCTGGGCAATCTATTAGTCAGGCGACAATTCCCAATAGTTAACACAAAAATTCATAAATCCAGAAATCCACAGAGCTGGTAAGAAGCAATGGCTTCTTTTCATCCTTTCTGTATTCATTGTTAGCAACATCTAATAGACTCCATTTAACCACCACTAGCAAAAGATATTGTTTGCATGCTTGTACCAGTCAGGTTCATTAACTCCTTAAGCAGCCATCGGATTCCACCACACAGTCTAGAAAAAGTCAGATCTGTTCCCACAGATTTTCAAAACCTGTCTGATAGTTTCATTTAATCCCTTGGACAACTTCGGAAAAAAAACCCAAGAGCTCACTGGTTTGATAAGACAACCAACACCAGGCAGGTTCTCAAACCACAGGTCCACAGCCTGGGATGCCGACATGCTCATTTCCTCAGAACCAAGAAACAGAATGCAACCTTGGATTAAGACCCTGGTTCCCTGCATGGATCAACTCCACCTAAAAGGGGCTGGAGTTCTGCTTTGTCTTTGAAAAATAACCCAGCTCGGCAACCTGATCAACATGAACACTAACCTTCTTTGAAGGCTATAGTCCTTGGGTCTCTTCACGGATACATGCGAGCCAGCTATTCCAGGTGATCTCTTGGTAAAGAGTTTTATTTTAAGTCCCAGCTAATCTATGCTGCTCCCCAGGCTGCTCTGATCTCTTGAAACATCTTAGTTCAGATCTACAGAGAGCCACAAGGAGACAGTGTGAACGAGTTTGCTTCCCTTTTCCTTTCTTCCTGTCAATTCTGTTCCACTAGTGAACCCCCTGCCTTCCCTTCTGTAGAAACAGAGGTATCGGGGAGCCAAAAATAAAAATAATAAAGAAAAGAGCAGAGTGAGTCGATGACTGTCTGCAGGGACGGTGCCAAGGCAACTCAGAGGCGGCAGTGGTGGCACCTGTCCGCGCAGAGCTCCTGCTTGTTTTGCGTGCCTCTGGTATTTTTAGAATCTGTAGGGAGAAGCTAAACTGCACAGGGTGGCTGTGGGGCACTACTAATGACACCCTCAGCTTAGAAAAACAGCATTCGCAGCAACTGCTGGAGCTCCAACTGATAGAAAACAGCGCTTAACTTAAAAAGCACACATTCATGGAGGTGGAGGAAAGAAAAAGACCATGACAAACTTCAGAATGAAGTATTATGGGGCACACACAGGTAGAAGCTCCCCAGCGGGAGATTTTTATGAGTTTGCAGTTACCATACATATTTCCCTCATTTCCTTCTTTCTTTTCCTTCTGTCTTCCCACTACCTCTTCATAGCCCCCTTCTTCCTTTGGTCCACAGACACGAACACAGTGATCCAGGGCAACCCTGGCCAATCAGAACAACTTTTTCCTCAGTGATCAGACCAGCAGCGGGTGGGGCCAAGGTCCAGCCAATGAAACTCTTTCTTACGCTTCTTCCTGAAAGCACCAGCAAAGAGCCATTTTTCAGTAGCGTGGTCATTAATTGTGGGAATGCTCTAATCTTTGAGCTGCCCAAAGAAATGGCTGCCTGGAACAGACAACCCAGAGGAAGGCCAACCAAGAGGTGGAGAGAGGAACACTGACAATGACAGCACTTCAGCCCTGGTCCTACTGTACCAAAACTCACTAAATCCCTAAACGGTTCTGTTGTATTAGCCAATAAAGTTTCCCCTCTTTCCGCTTGTTTTGAGATTTCACCAACAACACAGACACACAAAAAATCTTACTACAGAGCTATCTCTAAATATCCATTACTAAAAGCACTGGAGGGACCATAAGTACAATCATTAGCCTGTCTACTCATATTCCCCCTACTGGTTCAGAGGATTCCAGCTTTCCCCACAATGAAGTTCCCCAATTGCCTTCTTCCATTTCAGAAAACAAGTGGGAAATCCCAAACCAATCCTACTTTGTACTTCAGGAAAACAAAGTGTAATGTGTATTTCTCATAGACGTCACACTGTACCTTTTCACTGGCTATCTTTCCCACAAAAGCCAAACTCCCCTGATGATTGTCATGCTTGGCAGGCATGTAAGTGCTAACTTCTTGTCACACAGTCCACTTCACTGAGTAAAACTGATGATGATGATGATGATGATGATAAAGATGAGGAAGAAATTCAAACAATACACTGCACAAGCAGCAGACAAATAATTATATTTTAACTTATGCAATTCAATTGAATTCTCACACTAACCTTGTTAAGAAAGCATAGCATGCTCATTTTCAGATGAAGATAATGGGGCTCAGAAACACTAGCTAACTTGTGCAGGATCACACAGAAACTAAGAAGGGGAGTCAGGATTCACACTCAACTACTTGCACCTACAAAGTCTGTACCTGTTCATTGCACAATGCTCTCTTTCCATGGACTCACCCACTACTTGATGAATGTTTATTTGTCATTACTTCGCACTGTACTTCTCCTCTTGCTCTCGTTGATCTCTTTACATTCTCACCACCCTGGAGCTCTTGTTCAACTTATTTTGTTTCTTTCTTGACTCTCTTGTGTTTCTTCTTGACCCATCATTCCACGGAGTGACTCTTCAAGAACAGTCAGAAAGGGCAACCAGACTTATTACATTTTTGTCTAGCTAGCCCTTGGTAGAACCTCATAAATAATTTCTCACACATACAAAAAAGATAGTACTGGATAATTCCAAGACTACAAATCCTAAGTTTTAACATTCTCCCTAAAACATAGAAGATAAATGACTATGATCTTGTTTCACCCACTTAGGAGACTGATATTCTCAGCTGTGAATCCAAGAGTGAAAGGGACTATAAGGGTTCTTTTGAACCAAGTTCTTAAATCTGATTGTGTTTTTCCTATCTGGATACCACAAATGCATATCCCAAAGTGTTCACGACAGTGTTGTTTATGACAACGAAAAGTCAGAAGTAACCTCAATGTCAAAAAAAAAGGGATTTGTTAAGTCAGTCATACAGTATAACTATGATTAAAAACACAAAAGTTGATGGAGTCATTAAAAATTTACATCAAGAAAGAATATAGTGTTAAAAAAAAACCCTGACATAAGCCTAAATGAAAAAAAGCAAGCTTCAAAACACTATATATACTTTTATACAAACAACACACAGATTTAAAGGATAACCTAAACTGACAACAGCAGTGAGATTACTGATGATTATGTTTTGTTTTTGTTACTGCATATCTTTATTGGTTGAAACACATTGCTGTTTGTTTTACTTTGAGCAGTACTGTTTGCACAATGGTTGCTATGAGAGAACCTAAAAAGAGCCTAAAAAACTGTTACGGGGAGATGAAGATGTCATTGGAGTATCAGACAAAAGGAAAGTACAAGCACAGCGTGCTAGGGCAGGGCCCTAGACCTTGGAACACACTGTGGGTTTGAATCTTGGTTCTTCTATTCACCAGCTATCTAACCAGACTGGTTACCCAGCATCTTGGTCTCAGTTTCCCTCTCTACCACACAAGGATGACAATTCAGGGTTCTCTCCATATCCAAGGTTTGACTTTCCACAGTTTCAGTTGCTGCTGTCAACTGAGGCTTGAAATTATTAAGCCATAAATTCTAGAAATAAATAATTCTTAAGTTTCAAATTGGGCATCGTTTTGAGTTGCATGATGAAATCTTGTGCCTTCCAGCCCCACTCTACCAGAACACAAATCAACCCTTTGTCTAGTGTGCATATGCTGTAGAGTTCAACCGCCTTTTAAGTCACTTAGAATCCATCTCCATTATCAGGTTAACTGTCCTAGTATCACAATGCTTGTGTTAAGTAACCCTTATTTTACTGAATAATGGCCCCAAAGTGCAATAGTAATGATGCAAGAGTAGTATTTATAGTACGCTGCCATCCTTGTTCTATTCTTTCATTAGTTATTATTAATCTTTTACTGTGCCTAGTTCATAGACTAAGCTTTACCATAGGCATGCATGTAGAAGAGTAAACATAGCACATAGAGGGTTTGGTACTACCCTGTGTTTCGGGCATCCAGTGGGGGTCTTGGAGCATACTTTGCACATATAAAGGAAGATCACTGTCACAGTAGCTACTTCATGGGTTTTTTTGAAGATCACATAACCTAATGTCCTTGCAGCATTCAAAATAATACCTGGCACAGAACAAGTTCTGCAGAAGCTACTGCTGTCATCAAGACATAAGCCACTCAAGAGCATCTAACCACAGGTCTGCCTGACAGTATGTGCTTGGTCAGTTTACCTGGCAACCAGAGGATTCATGTGCCTCATACCCAGTGGAGTCTGGAAGGCAGTGCCAGTATCTTGAGGAGCAGCTACCATGATACCATCTCAAGTACGCTGCATGAGATCTCCCTCTAGACCTACAGCATGCGTGCTGCAGCAGACCATTTTTTATCATTGAAAACTTTAAAAAATTCACCATCACTGCTAGATTCTGCCCATGGGGCCTCTTAGTGTTGGAGGGACAACAACTGTCCTACTGACACTTTTGGAACTCTCACAGTTAAAAAGATAAAGGGCACAGTTGCAAAACTACATTGCCACCACATGACAAAGTTTAGCAATAGCCTGTCCTCTCCTCCTCTGTGCTAGTCAGGACTATTTTTGCTGCCTGAAAGAGAAACATCCATACAGGTCAATAAAAGAGGAGGAAATGATATTGCTGAGTACGGATATTTCATGGAATCTAAGAGCAAGAAACAAAACAACAACAACTGGCTTATTAAATGTAATTTAGACCTATAGTTGGGTGACTGATCAAAATTGATTAGACCTAGGAATGATTTTTTTAAAATGATACTGTAATACTGTAACTATTTTAATGACAAGTGTTTAGAAACGTTCATTCATTTGCCAAACTCTAGATGACTTCAGATTCCACATGGACTACGAAAGATGACTGTTCTTATCCATGTGGGTTATTCTCCAAGGTCTCAGTTCTGATCCCATCTTTTGAATTCCATAATACTTAGGAAAGTAGTGTACAGATCATGAACATGACCTTCCTCCTTGATGAATAAGGAAGGCCAACTCAGAGTCCATCTACACAGCAGATGGCTGTAATTCAAAATGACAAGTAAGTATTGGATCCAAGAACATGAAATGAGTCTCAAGTCCACCATGAAGCCCAATGAATGAATACTGAGTCATCGGAGAAGCCAACCCACCTTCTAAAGTTACCTACTCACTTACCATGATGGCACACTCACCACTGTCCCAATTTCCAAAGTTTCAGAAAGTTCACCAGCTTTCGGGGAAAGAAGTATGATCACAAAAGTTTGGTCACTTGGAGGCTTGCTATGGTGGAAAATTGCACAATGACTTTGAGCCCTAGAATTTAGAGGATTTAACAGGATTTTAGAAACCTTCTAAAACTTAGAAAGGTTATGAGCATGTGGCAAGGAAGCAAAGCCCACAGGCTCAGTATCACAGTGAATGGTTTTCCACACACAGCTGTGCACCCAGCGGGGAGCCATTTGCCTAAACATGGCGTCACTTGTGTGGGGGCACTTGGCTAATTTTCCCAGAAATATGTGATTTACACAAGGAAAACTCAAAGAACAGGGATAAAAATTTGCCCAGGTGCTGGATGACACAATCGAACTACACCTGAAGAATACAACTTTTAGAAGCCCCAGAGTGAACCAGTGAGAAAGTGAAATAGATGCACCCCCAAATAAAAGCTCTTCCCTCATTCCTTTCTAAACCATAACTCAGGAAGGCCCATAAATCTCCCAGCTCAAAACATCTCTAGCCTCCCCTCCTCTATGAAGTAGGGAAGTCGTTTTTTCAGTTTACAAAAGGGAGATACTAGGGGTTGAGAATCTATAACCTTGATAAGCACATCTTGAATGATTTCTCTTTTTCATCCTCAGGATAACCCTGCAAAGAAAGTAATACTATTTCTTGGGTTTTTTTTTTTTCCCTGAATGGATGAACTGAGACTCAGAGAGGTTAGACTGTCTCCCCAAGGTCACAGAGTCTGTCTGCCTGATTCTAAACCATGCAAGTTTTGCAGGCTTTTGCCTCTCACTCTTCTCAGACAGGAGACCTGTGAAGGTCACAGGTGATACAGCACAATGGTCTCTTTGGAAATTCTTTAGAGTCATACAGTTCAGGACCTGTGAGTTATTTCAGAATTCCAATTCCACCATGAGCCAACCAACCATCTGCTCTCCTACTTTATTTTCCCCCAAGGTCTGTACCTTTGAAGACACAGAGCTCAGTTTTACTTCTCTTTGGTTCACTGGATTCTCTTAAGTATCTTCTAATCAATCTTATGTAATGACTGTTTAAAACCTTGAGCCTACAGATTCTCTGGTTGTTGGTCTCTGTGGAATTTGTATCATGACAGAAGAATTTAGACAGAGATGGAAAGCGAGTTTTAAAAAATCAGATGTAAAAGGTTGCATTTTGAAAATCATAGTAGATCTCTAAAGATTCACATGGCCCAGGGCTAGACCATTTTAATAACAAAGTTGATGTGTAAGACACTTACACGTATTGGAAATGTCACCATACACATGCATTTGTCCTCACAATTTCCCCTGAAAAGACTGGTACTATTATTAAACCTATTTTACTTATGCAGAAGCAGAATTAAAAAGATGAAATGAGTTGCCTTAAATTACTTTCTTTGAGAAGCTTACCTGTGACTAACCTGCAGTGATTTTATTGCTAAATAAAACTGAGGGGCAGGAATTTATATCTCAATAAACTGTGAAAACATACCTTTGTCATCATCTAGTGGTCTCTTCCATTTTCTTGCAGAATTGGGGTCTGAGCTTATTCCCTGTTACTCTATCACCGAAACCCACAGTCCTATCATGTGGGGAGGATTATCTAAGCAGGAATGGGTGAAATCTTTCTGGCAAAAACAGAAAACTCCAGTTGAAGCAACCTGCTTCTGGAAACTGACTCAGAGAGGGCCCGGCCTTTTACACAGCCCCCAAATGCCAGGAAAATAGGGTCTTTGGGCAGTGAAAAGAACCCCATGTGAATGGATGGTTTGTTCAGCCCCTTCCCACACCGGATGAAGCCACCTTCCCACACACACTTTCCTGCACTGTGACCTCATTTGCTACTAAAGCTACACTACCTTCCTCTTCAAAACAATGGATGTGCTTATTGACTATGTCCTGGACAAAGTTCATGAATAATTCACTTCTGGAGAAGTGATAGGAGAGAGTTTGGCTGCTATGGTAACAAGTGAACGGTCTATTTTTTTTTAATGTGTCTAAGCCTTTAGTCCATGAATGTGGAATTCCTTTTTAAAAAATGTACATGGGTAAGAGCGAGGTGTGAATGGTGGAGAAAAGACAGTTTAAGAATTCAGCCTGAATCATTCATCACCAAGACACTAAAATAAGAGAAACCAAATGCCTTCCTTGGATTCACACTGCACCCTTCTGGAAGAAGAGGAAATGGCAGAAATATATACCACCTCTAGACTTACTGAGCTATGTTACTATGAAAACTTATCATACCAAAAATTTATACACAAAAGTAATTTGTACACTTACACTTTTTTTCTTAACATACAGTCTCTCAAATTATGGTAGCCATTGCTGATTTCTTATCATCTTGTTGTGAAGTTCAATAATGCTTTTATTCTTTGTTTTGATTGATTTTAGTCTGTTTTGTAGCATTTGATTTCAATATGTGTGAAAGTGTGGACAGTTTTTTGAAGAGAACAAGAGACATTACAGTTGCCATTGTTAATTTTCCTATTGTCTGGTTTTGAAGGCCTGTAATGCTTTCATTCTTCTGTTTTTATCAGTTTTATACTATTTTGCTTTGTTTGAATTCATTGTGTATGATGACATGGACAACTATTTCAAAGAAAACAAGAGACCTTATAGTAGCCACTGTTGATTTCCTGTTGTCTTGCTTTGAAATCCTGTGTTGCTTGCATTGTTTTGTTCTGATCTGCTTTATTCTGCTTTGTTTTGTTTTAGTCTCTTTAAAATAAAAAAATTTAAAAATTAAAAAGAATAACATATAGTCTCTCAACTAATCTTGACTACCATAAGGAAGTCAGCATTATTATCCTATTTTACAGATGAGGAAACTGAGTCTACTTATTTGAAGCCTCACAGTTTTAAAGTGCTAGAGACAACCTAACTCTGCTTCAGTTCAAAGACTGTGTTCTCTCAATACATCAACCATGTGGGAAAGGAAAAAAATGCAACCCCGTTAGGATGGGTGTGTCCATTAATTGGGATGTGTTAACTTGACTGGAGGAAGAAATGCCTAGCAGATTAGTGAAGCACAGTTCTGGGCATGTCTATGGATGATTAACATGCAAGCCAGCAGACTGAGAGGTCATGGGTAGTACCAACCAAAAGTCTTGTAGCCTAGATGAACAAAGAAAGAAAAGAACAGGAAGTGTGTCCATGTTGGAAGAGCTCCAGTCTTCCTGAGCAGGTGTATCCTTTGCTGCCACCACCTTTGCATGTCAGTCTCCAATCTCTTCCACCTTCCCAGGTGGATGCTCGTCTACAACCCTCCCCTGAGCTTCCAGGCCTTCCAGCTTGGACTGGCACTGCATCCTGATCCCCCTTGGTCTGCAGCTTCCATCTTCTTGGGCTGAGCAGCACGCTAGACCCTTTAGCTCTCCAGTCACACACAGCTGTGGTGGACTTTTCCCTCCTCTCACCCTGTGAGTCGATCTAACAAACCCCCTTGCACAATTATATGTGCTATTGGTGCTGTTCCTCCAGAGAACCCTAACCAGTCCAGGGTGGGAACTACCCAGAATTTACTTCAAGGGCCTGGGCCTTAAACAATGTTCAGTGAAAAAGGAAAGACACAATAAGTCATAGATTTCATTAAACTTCCTTTCTTCACATTGATAAAGAACAGGGCAGAAAGTGAGTTTTATCTGTTTCACATTTTTACCTTTTATGGAACTACGAGCCAGACACAAGACCTTCTTTGCATCACTCTGAAACATCTCAGATCTCTCTGTATAGAAACCTAACTGCCCCACTGCCTGGGGAGTTGTCCTGGGCCTTTGCTACCTGGGTTTCCCAGCCCAGGATACAGGTGTGTTTCCCAGCACATGGTACCCTGGATGCTCAGAAATATTTGAGGGAGGATCAATAAAAGAATCAATATGAGGGTGAATGATTTAAAGCAATATCTCTTAACTTCTTTTTCATATAGTCAAACATTTCAGCAAAGCCAACTCATGACACCTAAATCACAAGTGAATTGGTCCAGTCTATAGTTCATGTACCCAGTTAGGGAAGCCCTGCACAGGGGGCTGTGTGCTGGGAGCTATCACTGTCCTCTCCAAACTCCTTTGCAGGTGCCCAGGGCTCAAAGGAGCATTTTGCCTCCCTTTTCTAGGTTTCTGTTTGCTGTCTGATGAACTAAGTGTGGAGATAGTGAAGTTTCGAGTTTAAAATTTTGACTGGCATTTATAAATGATCATCATGACATTTAGTAACTGGTTGAACTGGTTTTAGACACTCTTTTGGTTCACAGTTAACTTTTTGGCACAGCCCAACTGAAGAAAAAATAAAGCACCTCGCCTGGTTTATGAAACAAAAACAAAACACAAAAGTCAACTTAATTTTAGGACATTGGCAGGGAGTTTCATACATGTTTGGGTACACCCCACCCCCAGGATTACATGTCTTCTGTTTGTCGTCATGACTCAGCACATACACACAATGGCTGCAGGCAATCCACAGCCTTTCTTCATGCAGTGTAGAGTGGGCCCCCCTTATCTACTGGACCACATACCCCAAGACCCCAGTAAATGTTCTGTCTGGCTCTTTGCAAAAAATGCTGGCCAACCCTTAATATAGCAGTAGGCACTCATCTATCATCATGGTGCTAAGTCCCATAGCACACACAGTCGGCCTTTGATATCCATAGGCAACTGGTTCTAGAGCCCCCCGTGGACACCAAGATCACTACAGTAAAAGACACCTTGCCATTAACCACCCTCAGAATACTCCTTGCCCTGGCTTCAAACACACCTATCCCATCAGTCTTTCCACTTTCCAAAGCCACTCTGGAAGTCCTCTTTTGTGCGTGGTGAGAATTCTTAGATGCACTGTTGTGGGTTCCTTGTGTACTGAATTAATTCAAAATGCTTATCTTTCATGGTCATTTTGATTTTAGAGATGACCCAGCAGTCCCACTGAGCCAGGACACATCTGAATGTTTTTAGGAGCCCAACTTATTGTTGGACTGCACTCAGCAGCAGCATTCACAGTATCTTTGGGTCACACCTAATAAAAGACACTCACCAAAGAGGACTTCCAGAAATGCTTCAGAAAATGGCAAGAACATTGGGATAACTGCGTCCGAACCAAGGAGGAGTACCTTGAGGGGATTAACGACAAAATGTCTTTTACTGCAACATGTATTTTATTTAAACATACTGTATATTTTGATCACTCCTTGTACACTTTAAATCATCTCTAGATGACTTGTAATACTGTAAATGCCATATAAATAGCATTGTATCACAATTTATACCCATATGATTGGATCAATCTTGCATGTCTATATCTGTTAATGTAAGAAACCATTTTAAAGATAACGATGCACAAATTGCAACCATTGTCAAGCTTCTATCTTCCGGTTTTGTAAACCTGTAATGTTGTGTATTTACTCTAGTTGTTTGCTTGTCTCTTTTGCTTGTTGTTTTTACTATATATGTCGTTTTGTTGTTGTTGTTGTTGTAGCTTTTGTTTGTTTTGTTTTTCTTCGCTCAAATAAAATAAAATAAAATAAAATAAATAAATAGCATTGTATCGTTTAGGGAGTCATGACAAGATAAACTCCATATATGTTCAATACAAATGCAATTAATTTTTTTTGGAATATTTTTGATCCATGCTTAATTGAATCCAGGGATGTAAAACCCACAGATTTGGAGGGTGAGTGTAATTGTTGCTCAATTAATACTGATGAAAATACTGCAAAAAAAAAAAAAAAAAAAAAAAAAAAAGAGTTCTACTGCCACATTTTACAAATGATGCTCGAGGCAATTAACTTGTCTGAAGTCACCGAGGCAGCAGGAAACAGAACTGGGATTTGCAGCTAACCAGCCTATAATGAAGCGTATGCCACCATTTCGACCTTAGCAGTGCTTTCCTCTGCCCCCCAAAAACCCTTCCTACTTAGTATAGTTTTAAATTCCACCTTTGTAGCTGGGAGAACCCACTACCTGTCTGACTATCAACCAGAAGAAAGTGAGGTCAGCTTTAGGGGAGATACCATCACCTGGGAATTTACGTTTTTTAACCGTCCCAGCTTTAGAAGTTACCTGCCTTCTACCCACCAAACAAATAAAATATTGTTCAGATGTTGCTCTGGAAGTGGCCAAAATGTAAGCAACTTACACCTCCCTTACTTCCATTCGGAATTTTCATAAAGATGTCTTGGATTTTTCATCTTCAACCCTCAGACCCTAAGGCTTTCAACCCAAGATTTGATAGTCTCAGATATCCAAAGTCACTTTGAAAAAAACTAAGTCGGAAAAAAGTTTACTAGGGCTATTTTTAAGTGAAAAAGCAAATAACAAAATTGTTTGCAGAGTGATACCTTATCTTGGTAAATAAATCAAAATCACTCATAATCACCGGGTTCTCCATGTCGCGCGCGCGCGTGTGTCTGTGTGTGTGTGCGCGTGCGCATGTGTGCATGAATCCACTGAACACTATTTTCACAAGGTGAACAGAATTATTTTCGCTTGTACCTTCAAGGTATTCGTATTCTTAGAATACCGAAAAACGTATTATTTACGTAACTTTCTGTGTGCTGTGTGAAGAAGCCAGGTACATATTTCACTGCCAGTCTCCCACTGATCTCCACATAGGGAGACAAAGAGAATGTGAATTCGTTCAAGTACAAAGGAAAACAATGAGTGATCTTTTAAAAGTTCCCTCAAACCGGAAGGGCATCCAGTAGTCTTTGAGTAAAAGTGGGACTACAGCGCCCCCTTGTGTCCAGGGCAGTGGACGTGCCAGGATTAGGTGGAAGAAACCTACTTCTCAGCTGCTTAGCAAAGGGACCCTATTGGGGCAACCCAGTACAGACTGTTAGGAATTCCCAGGGCTAAACAGCAGTCAAATGCTTATTGAGTTTGTTATTCAAACTTCTTGTTGCCAGACATCTGAGAGGGCTGGAGCTCGTAAGGCCCACCCACTGGCTGCCTAGAGAAAGGGCTCAGGGTTCCCACACTCCTTCTCCAGGCAGCAGAGAGTCTTGGGAAAGAACACTGGAGCAGATGCCCTGAGTTCCTCAGCTTCTGGCCAGCTTTGGCACCCCAAGGACCTCCATTTCTGGCAGCTTCAGCCTTAGTGAGATGCATGTGGGGTTGAAGGTAGAGGGTACATAAATGTAGCCTTAATACCATTTTAAAGTTCTCTACTCCCAGAAGATCCAGTTTTAGGTGTTTCAGAGGGCTATAAGCAAAAATGGACTCAAATGATAATGGTTTTAATCAGCTAACCTTTGTCTAGCACTAAATGTTCCAGGACTGGTCAAATGACAGATGAACATCATCACAACCCTCCAAGGTACATGCGATCATCCCTATTTTATAGCAAGAGGAGAGTAACTAAAGCTCAGAGAGGCCAAGTCACTCGTCCAGTCAGTAGCTAGTCCAAAATGCAAACATCTACATGCTCCTTTCTGGTACCAGCTGTCCTGTACTAGGTTGTACACAGATTCAGGTGTGATGCCAGCAGGTAGCACAGTCCTGAGGGCTTTATCACCTCTGGCACCAGGTTGCTGGGTTCACTGTGGCCACCAGATGGTGGCTGTGTCTGTTTCCCAGAGGGCTGTCCTAACACCCAACAGAGGGCCAGCTACTCTGCAACATCTGTTAGATGAATGACTGGCACCACATTTTATTACTACTTGAGCTGTCCATGTGACATTCCAGGAAACTCCTCTGATTTCTAAATCTGCCACGTTGAAGACAGAGGCCAGCCCAGCCCCGATCCCTCCCTACAGTTAATACAGAAGTCCCCTCCGTAGTCACTTCAAGGACAGATGGCCAAAGAGAACCACAGCACCCATATGCCTCTTGAAGGGTGTCTGACAGCCCCCGCTCCAATCCTTTCTGCTGCCTTATTGTCTTGGACAGAGACGACACAATGATTTCAAAACTGTTGTTCACACTACTATACCTTCGATCAAACCAGGATCTGGCAAACAGCAGGAGAAACTGAGACAAATGTGAAAGGACATTTTGTGCATTTGAAAAAAAGAGTCACCAACCACTTTTTTCTCCCTAACCCTGAACATTCTATCCCATTCTGGGTTCTGTGTTTTCCCCCAGAAAAGTAACCAAGTGAAATTTGTTATAAACATGAGTAAGGCAGGCACCGTAGTTTGTGGATATGGAAAAAGCTTTACAGATGCTCCTCAAGTTACAATGGGGCTACAGTCCGATAAGCCCCTAGTAAATCAAAAATGTTGTAATTTGAAAATGCATTTAATAAACCCGACCTGCTAAATGTCACAGCTTAGCTGCGTCCGCTTTAAACGTGTTCGGAACGCTGATATTAGCCTACGATTTCAAACTCATCTAACACAAAGCTTGATTCACAATAAAGTGTTGAACGTCTCACAAAATGTACTGAGAACTTTACTGCAAGTAAACAACAGAATGGTTGCACGGGTGTAATTTCACACCATCGCAGAGTTAAAATTCTTAAGTCAAACCATCCCAAGTTCTGGACCATTCGTTTGCCTAAAATGTTTTGGTTTTAAAAGATGGGAGAGAACAGACTCTTATCATTGTGTGTTTCTATGACCATGACCAACCGTTCTCCAACCCACTGGGAAAGAGAGCTGCTTTGTTCCACTACCCCCCACCCCTTCCTCAGCAGCTACCCAGCTCCTTCGCACTCTATCACCTCCCCCCACCCCATGAGTAAACCCCACTCCCACCCTGGGTCAAACTTATTCCAAAAGGTAAGCACCTCCCACTATAGGTGACCCTGCAGCCCTGGTTTTCTCACGCCACCACAGCACATGCCTGAGATCCACAGTCTGTCCCCCAACGAGCCCTCCGCCAGACATGGGCGTCTCAGAGACACATCCACTTGGGTCCAAAGCCTCATCCTGATGCTTAGGCACCATGCCTCTTGGCATCTGTGACACTGGTGCCCAGGGACGTACAGAGCCAGTAACTTGAACCTGAATCGGATAAGACAAAAGGCCACTTTTCAAATACATGGAAGTGCAAATAGCTGACTTCAGTGAAAGCACCATGGAATTTTACCTCCAGAAAGCCACTGGGTGACCCAGCAGAAACAGCCAGAACAGGTAGGCTCTCCCTTCTCGTCCCTGGAGAGCTCTCTGTGTAGCTCACCTTCCATTCCTTGCTAGCTGCTGCAAGGTCCCCACCCCACCAGTCAGCTGAGGAGGGGATGCAACCCACGTAAATTGAGATCTGTAGGCCTCACCTAGCTAGTAGGAGGGGCTGGGATCACATGGTCTTGGAGCTTGGAGTGGTACCACTGAGACATCTGTCACTTGTGCACGGCTGAGCCCGGGCATGTTAGGAAGCTGGAGGATGAGTTGAAGGCTGTGCATGATCATCGAGTGTGCGTCCTGGGATGAGTGCAGGACACAGACGTAGCTACGCTGTCACTGAGAAACATGTTTGCTTGGTACATTAGGAGGACACCTTGCCCCTGAGGACCATGGGTTGTCCTCAGAGCCCAGGTGCCCCCTTGGTGGCCAGGTTTGTGTCCTACAATTACTCAAATGATCCCAAAGACTAGGAAGAAGCGGGGAGAGGTCACAGGGACCAAAAGCAGCATCCTCCCCCGTTGTGGCCCCACTCTGCTGCTGGCAATGTTTAGCAGTGGCCTCGAGAACACTTCCAGTGCGCCACCATGGGCTGTCCCCAAGAGGGAGGGGACATTCCAGAGTCACAGTAGTGTTCCGTGGGCAGGGCTGGCTTTTCCTGGTACAGCACTGGAGACAAGCATTTCCTCTGAGGAGACTGCAAGCCAGGCACCATGACTGACTTATCTCTCAGGACACCTCCTGTTCAAAGTTGAAGAAAGTTTTTCTTTTAAACTCTGAGAGTGGAAGTTTTTTACTTTTTGGTCTTTGATCAAGTCTGTCCAGTGACAACCTCCTTACGTGTGTAGGGTCCTGAAGAACTAAGGGACAGGGGAACAATGGAATGTTTGGCTTTTCCCACCTCACTCTGCCCCCAAGACAGCTAGAGGGAGAAGGGTTAAGCCAAGGGAAAGTTCCAGAAACGCGGGCAACTAGGAAGGGGAAGCCCAAGATGATGCAAAGATGCCGATAAAGCAGGTAATGTGTCTTCAAAAACCCATGTACTGGCAGGAAGAGGGAAAGCTCTAAGTATAGCTGGACCACAGTCTTAGGCTTTAGGTGGGATATATAAGACCATATGGATGGCTCGCCTCAAACACTGAACAACTACTCCACTTTGGCTAAACCTGACCCTATCTCCACCCACCAATATGTACAGAGCTGGCTGAGCTATTTCCTTTTCCCTTCAATTGGCTCTAAGCAATGTAAATAGGGCCAGCTGAGGTACTGATGGATAATCTTTGGAGCCAAGCAACAGCCCTGCTTCCTTGCCTCTGTCTCCCTTTAAATCGCTGAGCCCAGAGGGACGGCAGAGCCAACAGCTCCAGGACTGTCAACTGGGTTCGAATCTCAAGAAAAGAGGCTATGACTTCCCAGGGCAGAAACAGTTTGCATACCAGAACTAAAGCACCAGCTCCCTAAATGTTACTTCAATTGTGTTATGCAGACTGGCCTTTCTGCATATCCTTCTCTCTGCATATTGCAGAGGCGCTTTCTCGCCTCCCAGCTAGCTCAGCTCACATTACTCATGTAATTCCCACATTCTCATCGTCATTCATCCTAAACCCAATCCCATCTTGATGAATTAATAAATTGTGGGTTAGGCCCCGGGTCGAGGCCTTTGTTTCTTGAACCCTCATCTGGACCCGACTCAGGACCCCTTACAGGACCTGTAACTGTAAATATATCTTAGAGTCTTCATTCTCACTGTGGGTTGCACTAGAGGTGGTAGATTGGAATTAACCCACCAGAATTCCACTAATGTTTCCATGGGATTACAAATGTGAACTTTCCAGACTGCGAGGAGGATAGGAAAAGGGCCTCAATAGTGGGATGCCATGGTCAGAATGTGTGTGTCCCAACATTCCTCCATCATCCAAGGTGATCGTGTTAGAAGATGAGTCTTTGGTGATGATTAGCTCCAGAGGGTGAAGACCTTATGAATGTGATTAGTGCCCTTATAAAAGAAACCAGGAAAGTTCACTCTCCCCTTCCACTGGGCGAAGCAAGAAGATGCCATTTATGAGGAACTGCCAATGCTGAATCTACCACCGCCTTCACCTTACACATTCCAGCTTCCAGAACTGTGAGTGACAGATTTCTATTATTTATCAGCCACTCAGTTTGTGGAATTTTTTATATCAGATAAATGAACTAAGACATGGGGGGGTCCTCATTTCCTTCTCTCTCTCTGTCTTTAAAGTTCACAGAGCATATTGTGAGCTATAATAGAAGGATTTCTGATCCAGCAGCCAGGGGCAGAGCTAGAACTAAAACCACAGCCTCTCCATTAACTTTGACCTTGGGCTTAACGATGAAGAGGGGGCCAAATATTCTGGAACATTCTAAATCCATGGTGACAAGAAGAAATATCATCTTATCCCTAATATAACGTGTCAACCAATTTGGCATTCATTTCCAGCTTTCAAATCCACTGACCACTTTCAGTTTTGAAGGGGATGAAACAAAAAACGGTCTGAGTTTGTTGAAGGAAATAGAACCTGAACTTGAACGCTACCCAGAGTCTATTTCAAAAGATAGGGAGCCACAGTCCAACACTACACAGCATTAGCTAAATGCAGCTCAAATAGGTATTTAGCATCCCCAGTCTAGCTAGTAATAAAAATAGTGCCACAGTCTGACTGTGACAGAAAGGTGATGTAAGTTATCTACATAGATAAAGTCTCACCCTGAGCAACAGAAGACTCAACTAGCACTTTATCGCTCAGCTATTTGGCGCAGTAAGAATAGAAGACGATGATCCAGAAGAATCAATTCAACAGCCTCTGAACAGGAAAAAGGGAAACCTTACCAGACCTGCATCATCACCTGCCACGGTCAGGTCACCATTCAATCCAAAATCATTTGAATTTGTTTGCATCAGCCTGCAAGTCACTGCCAAAATACAAACATTTGGCTTGCAATCTATTCCTAACAGTCTGGGAAAGACAGGCCCACCCACATTTGCTTCAGCGTGTCCTTACTGCTCCCTTTCCTCCTCCCTTTGCCCCCTCCAATCTTGCCCTCTACCCAGTTTAGTTCCCCTATTCCTGAGGAAGTCAAGAGATGTCCTTTAACATACATTTAGCTCCCTGGAAACCTCCTAAGTTATATGGAAAAACAAAACAAGTACTTTCAGTTATCTGGTCTAAACACCTTGACTTTGACCTACCTAGACAACTAAGCCAAAAAAGATGATCTTCCACTGTTTGATTTATCCAGAAGAATTCCTCCATTCTCCGTCTCACTTTGTTATACATATGTCACTGCCATAGAATTTAGGTACAAAATACGGATGGTCACAACAGGAGGTGGCAAGGTGGCTCCAGAGGGAGCAGGGCTTAGTCTGGAGACACGATAAGCATGAACAGGAGAAGTGATTTCAGCAATGAAGATGCTTACATCATAGAGGACGCCTTCTCCAGTTGCACACAGTTCGTTAGATCATTTATTCCTATTCAAAATAGAGAAGATACTCATCTCCTTCCATCTGGGGCAAAACAAAACAAAAAAACAGGACAAAGGAAGGAATCATCTTTGAATAAAGTCAGGACCCACTGCATTATTTTTTGGATGTGCTCTGTCCTCCAGAGATTAAGGTGCTGGAAGCTCGGTCCCTAGTAGGCAGGGTGGAGCTGGTGGAACCTTTAAGGTCTAGCGGAAGTAATTAGGTCATGGGAGCTCGATTTCCACAACAGATTCTTCCTGGTCTTACTTACCATTGGGTTGACTGTTGAGTTGGGCTGGGTCTTACAGAAGTGACTCAGATCTATCAAGAGTGGGTTGTAATAAAATGAGGCTACTGTGCATGCTTGGGGTCTTCTGGTACAGTCATTTCCACAGCCACTTGACCATGTAGTGATACCACCAGGGGACACTCGCCACAACACTGGTATCGTGCATTTTATACCCTTCAACCGCCACAATCATAAACCTCATAGTTTGTAGCACAAAACAGACTAATATCCACTTTTCTTTCTTTCTTTCTTTCTTTCTTTCTTTCTTTCTTTCTTCTTCCTTCCTTCCTTCCTTTCTTCCTTTCTTCCTCTTTCTTTCTTTCTTTCTTTCTTTCTTTCTTTCTTTCTTCCTTCTTTCCTTCCTTCCTTCCTTCCTTCTTTCCTTCCTTCCTTCCTTCCTTTTTTCTTTCTCTCTCTCTCCATGTCTGTCTGTCTGTCTTTCTTTTTTATACAAAGCACTAGTAAAGAAGAGAAAACCCTCAGAAATAAAGTAGGAACTCTATTCAATTTTAGAAAAAAAAAGTCCAAGAATGTTCTACAGCTTGTAGAAAAGCCCTAACATAAAAGAGTATGGATATTTCAATATAGAAGTATGTGGAATTGAAAAAGAATATACAAAATATAGAGTCATCCCAGAAGAAAAAATACCTTATTAAATACAGGAAAAAGACGTTCCTTAACCTAAGCCGGGCTCAGATTTTTGCGGTGTGATGAGGAATTGTGTTAAACCAAGAGTCATTCTACATCACAGCTACAGTTAACAGACACTGAGCGACATGGACCAAAAAGACAATTGTGTTTGGGAAGCTGAGCTCCCTTACAGTCTGCATAATTGGGCAGGAAGTATCAAAAGGAGAGCCATGTACACCATCTGAGCCAGTGCTTTCATTTCTAAAATGTACCCTAAGGAAATAAAGAGACAGGCTATTATAGGCATACATATACAAGATGTTGACAGTAGTGAAAAAATAGAAACAAGCTAAGTATCCAACAATAGGAGATTGATCTTAAAGGAATGGTACATCCACAAAGGGGAAACCATGTACAGCTATTAAACAAATGTATAGATTCATATATAAACATATGCTCATAGCACATTGCTAAGTGAAAGAAATCAGGTTGTAAGGCAATCTCTGCTCCCAATTTCATAAAAAGTTACTGACATGTATATGAGCATCTGTAATAAAATATTCCAATATTAAAGGTTTTTATCAAAGGGTAGTGACATAATTAGTGTCATAGCTTTTTAAAATCTTGTTAAGGTCTAACTAAAATGAATTTCACATAAACTGAATAAATTTGTTATGAATAAATTCTCCATGCTTATGGAACATTGTTTAGTAAGGCTTATTCTTGTGATGTATAGATACATCTTTGAAAAAGTAGAATCCCATAAAGATTTAAAAGAGATAGCATTGAAAACAATAACAACAGAAAGCAGAAGTCTTTGTACCTATCATACTTGACTTCTCTGAAAGATAATCACATGGGCATAATTTAGTACCTACACACATTCTATCTTTTATGTTTTATTTGGAAGATACAAGTATCTTTTTCTATGGCACACATATCCACATATCTATATGCCTGGCAATTCCTGTTGAATGATTCCCAGTTACTCAAATGCCTCGTATCCAGCTACAAGGAGATGACTAATCAAATATCTCGTAAGGTGCTTTGAGACATTGCAAATCTTGAACCACCAATTGCTAGCATTGAGGCAGAGGCAGATACCTCCACAAAAAAGATATCATAGCACTTCAGGGTTAAAAAGAAACAGCAGTCATCTAGCCCATCCCATCCTTCCAAGGCTTGGGGTCTTCCATGGTGATCGTACTTGTAGCCCCTGACCTAGGCCTACATATTTCTTCTGTTCCCTGTCCCTCTGCCCACCCTGGCCTTAAATAATCAGCCCAACCTTTAGACAGTTTCTGAATGAATGAATGAGTGAATGAATGAACAAGGAGTAGGGCACTTCTTGCTTGGGGAGATCCTGATATTAGGGGGTTGTGATAAAATCAAGAATAGTTGGTCTTTGTCCCAGATTATTGGCACACAGCTCTTAAAATCCTTGGAATCTTAGTGTAATGATGACAGTGTCACTACTTTGGCTATGGTAAGTGTCTTTTCATGCTAAGGAGCTTATGGGTAGGGACTGGTCACCAGAAAGACCAAGAGCTGCAACATTCAGCTCCACCCCAAATTCTTCAGGGCGTGGAGAATCTGGATATAGCGTCAGGCACCAGTAGTCAGTGACTAAAACAATCACACCTACATAGTGAAACCTCCATAATGACCCCAAAGTGATAGGTTTAAAGGGCTACTAGGTTGGTGAACACTTTGTGGTATAAGAAAGTATTGCATCCAGAAAAGGAAGGGAAATGTCACATGCTTGTCCCAGTTCTTGCCCGATTACCACTTCACTATTTCTGAGTTGCATCCTTTATAATAAAGCAATAAGCACTCAGAAAGTGTTTCCATCAGTTCTATGAGCTGTTCTACTAAGTTACAGAGAACAAGGAAAAAGTCTTGGGGACCCTGAGTTTATAGCCTGTTGGTCAGAAGTATCAGAGCCAGTCTGGGACTTCGGACTGGCGTCACAAATGGGGTCACACTTGGGGGGCTGGGCTCTTGACATGCGGGATCTGATATTAACTCCAAGTATAAAGTGTTAGAATTAAACTGATGGTAGGACAACTTCCAGTGCAGTACTGGAAAAGACACTAGCATTTGGAGTTAGAAGTACGGTGAATGAGTCCAAACAGGTGAAGGATTCAAAGCACAGAAATGAAAAGTCTTTCAGCAAACCTTCCCCCAGGCAAATACAACACTCATATGATCAAAGACTCCTGGGCCTACTTTCTAATCTTATCACCCGCGGCTCTGCAAGAAAAACTACACAAACATACCTGTGGGTATGCACCACGTGTTAGCAACCTGCTTCACAAGTCAGGAGGCTGATGGAAAACCCAACCTCAATTCACCAAACTAGAAGTCACACAGAAGTGTAATTCCAAGAACAATACCAGTCACCATTTCAGGGAAACCTCCCAAGTCTCAGGCACTACATGGAGCACTTCACACGGCTTGCCTTCCTTCTTTCCAAACTCTATCAGGGAGGTAATTCTATCTCTAGTGAACAAGGAAGCTGAGTTTCAGAGAGGCTAATTAACTTCTCTGAAGTTACACATGAATTTTTGAGGTCTTTCTGACTATCAAATACATCTTTTTAACTGCCATGTTATACTGACTCCCAAAAGCTGTTTCATGCAAAGTATCTCTTTACAGTAATAGTCTAGTGCACTGCAGAAAGGCAGGTATTCCTGCGGTTATCTCCTATCTTTATCATGGTTACGATTACCACTGAAAGTATTTCATACAGGCCTGAATGTACCTGGCTTCCATTTAGAACTAGCCCAAGCCACAGAATTCACGGGGTCCAGTGCAAAACAAAGCTTGAGATCCCTTTTGCTAAAAATTTCAGCAGAGCAACTGCCAAGCATTAAACCAAGGACAGTCTGAGTCACATGCCCATGAATCCCACCTGCTTCCTTATGTTCCTGTCTTTACTGCCACATAATCTAAAACCATTTTGAAGGAAAAACCAGAACTTCTGCTGAGCACCTTGGCTGCTTTCACCTATTCATTTAATAAATATACTGTGAGCCAATGACTTGAGGACCTGAGAGGTTAATTTTCAATGCCTCCTGTTGAAACGCTAAAACCACAGCTGGAGAGAACTGTGATTTTCCTGCTCCTTCAAAACATGATCACACTGTCACATCAACAGCTTAGCTCAGAGGCGACAAGCAAAGTCCCCATTAGACAAATGCACGGATGCAAATCAATCCCCGACTCCCATGGGAGTGTGTCCTTTCACAAAAACACAGCGTTTTCATGCCTTCTTTCATTTTTTACCAATTGGGTTGAAACACACACTAGGATTCTGGGTCGCCTCGCTGACACTGTGAAAAGGCCACCTCCTCATGCCTCCATTCTCCGACTGTTTATGCTGGGTGCTTTTCAACCCCTTCAAATGTTCTCTTTAATCCCCGGAGGATCTTTCCCTCCTGCTTGAAAGTCTCCTTCTGTCCCATGGTGACGCCTTCATCTTAAAAAGTTTGTCAGTAACCCAGACAAAACCCTCCTGGACATACCTGAGCTCCGGAACCAGCAGATCTTGTTCAAACCCTGCTGCTGACTCCCAGGGAGGATGAGGATAGGGACAAGGAAGAGGCCCTGGGGACAGAGCGATTAGCGGTGACCGCTGTCAACTCACCACAACCCCGCTCAGCCCAGATTGTCCCAAAGCGGCCTTGGCCTCCAGACTGCTCTGGGCCTCTGGTTGAATAAGTCCAGGTCGCTTGGAATGTAAATAATCAAAGTCAGGACTTCCCTTCTTAAAAATCCAAGCAACAGCTGGTGTTGGCCCGGGAAAAGGCGATTCACCCTCTGGCTTTTTCTTCACAGTGGCAGGAAAATCCCAGTTGCCCAGCAGCCGGCTGCGTGACTCCACCACGCCCCCTGCTGGACAGATTGGTTAGGCCGCTTTGATTGTTGAACAATCCTGGGTGGGTACTGTCATTGTGACCCACCATTGTGTGTTGAGATCTAGAGTTGTTTTGTACTGAGAGCCTTCAGAAGGAGAAAGAAAATAGAGTAAAAGAGAAAAAATGTCATCTTCATATGCTTTGTTTTCACAACTAACAATGACTTCTGCACCAGAGGAGACTAGGAAATGCAGAATCTGCTTCTATTCTGCATTTATTTCAAAACCTGCAGCTTGTGTGCCCTGGATCTGGGTCTTGGAAGAAGCCAGCATTCACCAGCTAGAAACTTCCCCTCTAAGACTCAGGAAGATGGTTACATGCATAGGTCCTTTACCCAATCATAGGACCCATACAGTAAGGGCATTCAGAGCCCAGAGAGAAAGTGCCTGACGTAGATTTTATTCTCTTATCCCGAAAGTACACAACAAATACTGACTTCCCCACACACATGCCTGTTACCAGAAAACTACAGAAATGAACTCCGCTTCTAAAAAAAGATAGCAACATTTTTATTTACCTTACTAGAAAGCACACATGCCAACTACAAGATATTCTTTCTAGACCTGCAGGAGGCCACAGTAGGGAAATTTTACTGGGAATGATTAAATGCACTAAGAATTTCTTTAATAGTTAAAAGCAACAGTTTAACCGCAATGCTGCCAGCTTCTGGTAACTTTCCTTTTTCTAAATCAGTGGGATAAGCAGTTGATCTATTAAGCCCTGAATTTTAGTCACTGTTGCAATTCAAAATGATTTTTTTTTTACCTAGATCCCTTCTTTGTATCTGAGTGTCAAACTCATTTTAGCTTTTCCTTGTTTTCTTTCATGAAGAACAAGGAAAAGAAATAGACAGATGTGAGTCTGAGAGGAGGCAGCAGTCTTGTGAAAGCCTCAAAGATTTCCCTCTGATATGCTTCACTGTATTTAACAAGAGCCACAGATAAGGGTCTGTAGCCTTTCCCAGACTGCAGGAGGCAGATAAGATTGACTATGACAAGTAAGTTTTCAGTTGCACAAGGTGAGCTACTCCCTATCTGATTTTTCTTGTAACCTGCTTAAACCCTATTAACTCACAGCAATCAAAAAGCTGATTATTGGCTGGTGGACCTGGATGCTCCACTGACCACCAGAACCTTACTAAGAGGACCATCTCCCGAAGATGTAAAAGGCTGTGTTTTCTCAACCTTGGCCCCATGGCTGTCTTCAACCTGTTCCCTTTTGTCATCTCTATGCTCTTGCATATCTCTTTCCCAAAGCAGACAATGCAATTACACTAATACTCATTGTGGCAATGATAATGTAGTCCTGATCCTTGAGAGATGCCAGGAAAGTGAGCAGACACACAGGAAAACACTTAGCACACTCTATTATAAGGATGTGCTAAAAGAGAGGACTGAACAAGGTGCCACAGGGATGGACTCTCTGGAAGAGACCCAGCTCAAATGTCACCTCTGTTGAGAATCTATCCCTCCTTCCCAGGCTGATGTGGCAGAGTATTCAGTGAATGGTTACTGAGCACGCCCTGTTAGCATCTAGGATGAGGCAGTGACCAACTAGCCTTCCTTACACTTGCACTCCAGTGAGGAGGTAGAGGCAAATAAGAGAATAACATTTAAAATATTTGCAAGTTGTAATAGGTGCGAAGAAAGCATTTAAGGAGAATGTTATAGTTCAGATCCAGATGCTCCCTGAAAAGCCCATGTGATCATAGGCATGGATTTTGGAAAGTGGTTAGATTGTGGCAGGGGCTACAGCTGACTTGTTGTTAGGACATATGGTCTACCTGAAAGATGGAGGCTACTGGGGTCATGGCGTAGAAGGGTCCATCTCCTTTCCCTGTTCCTCTCTTCACTCTCTTTTCTTCTTGAACGCCATGACATGAGCAGCTTCCCTCTGTCCAGGCCCTTCCACCATGCCTTCCTGCCTTCTAGCAGGCTGACTATGGACTCAAAACGTGATCCAAAATAATCCTCTTCACCTTCAGTTTGTGGGTATCGGGTATGGTGTCCCAGTGACAAGAAAGTGTCTGGTAGAGGGAATGACTAAGAGAGAGAGGCCTCTCTTAGGTGAAGTGGAGAGAGAAGGCTTCTCTTGGAAAGGTTATTGAAGCTGAGAACCAAAGCGTGCTCTAGGACAACAGGGGCTGGGCCTTCTGAAGGATGGTGGGAGACGGAGAGTAGAAAGTCATCCAGGAAAGAGAAAGGGTCCTAAATGAGAGGACAGAGAGCAGACCACAGGACCCCTGAAGAATTAGAAAAGTATGCTATACAGCTTCCAGGAGGACAATGACACTTCTCAGGGATGCAATGGATGTGGCAGTGGACAGAAAGGGCTAAATTCAAGGATCTTTTGAAGAGGCAACTAGGTAAGCTTACAGGTTGAGGCTGATGGAAGAAAAAGCACCAAGAATGACACCGATGCATTTGACTTTGAATATCTAGATGCATGGCAGTGCCATTTACTGAGATGGGAGAAACTTGGGTGGGAGGGATCAAAATGAGTCTGCAGGAAATAAAATCAAGAGTTCTGATGTAATTTCCAGATGCTCATGGATTGTACAAATGGAGATATCAAATAGGCCATAGGATTTATCGATTCAGAGCTAGAGAAAAGACCTGAGACAAAAACACACACTGAAAGGATATCAGGATACATGTGGTATCTAAAGGCCCAGGAATAGATCCAAAGGAAATACAGAGCCCAAGAGAAGACTGAGATAGAGAATGAGTCCAGGGAAGTTTCCCAAGATACATAACAACACAAATGAAGGGTCAAGGGGAAGCAGAAAGCAATTACAATGGGGGAAGCTGTGGAAGGCACATCTCAGAGAAAACAGCAACCACTACCAAACTCTCTCCAAACTAGTTTGCTGAGTAACAAGGCTGCAGAAGTAAAACGAGCTGGCTGGCCCATCTGTCACTCAAGGGATCATCAGGATTGACTGTGTGAATCTGGCACTCTAGGCAGGTGACCTTTTCCTCCCTCTGTTCTGAGTTGTCCTTCCCTGCACTGTGGGATCAAAAAGAAAAGACTGCAGAAGGCTTAGCTAAGCGCTCCCAGCGTCATACTGTCCTCTCTGCCGAAGACCTCAAAACAAGCAATGAGCTGCTTTCGGCTCCAACTCTTTCCTTCAGCAGCTCCTTCCAGAAAGTGTATTCAAGATCTCCTCTTCATTAAGCAAATGAATGTGCTTGGACCACACATACCTCCAAACTAAGATAAATATCCCAACATGCAATTCAGCTGTCCCCCATAGCTAATTTCCTATTCCTATCCTCTCTTTGGTGGCCATTCTTTCATAAAAGCTTACATTGATCTGCTCTCCACGCATCCTCAGCCTGCACCAACACGGAGGCAGAAGCCATCACTTTGCTGACCTTGCCGTGGCAAAGGCCACTGGTGGCCTTGAAATGGATCAACCCTGTGACTGCTTTGCAGTAGGTACATCATCGTTCTCACTAGAGCACATGACATGGTCAGCCACCCCAAGACACCTGCCGTCTCCTGACACCCCTCCTTCCTTCCTGGCACACTGCACATCCTGAATCACCTCCCTCTCCCCATCTTAACAGATCATAGAGCTCCCCAGATCTGCTTTTTCTATCTTGGTGATCTTTTGGGGTAGTTCATTTACTTCTATGATCACAAACACCTCTCCAGACAGCCTCCAGCCACTCATGCGAGCACCTTCTCCTGATATCCCACATATAGAAAAGCTCCAGCCCAGCACGCTGAACCAAAGTCATTGTCTCCTTCTTCAAAGGTGCCCTTTCTCCCCTGAATTCCTTTCCTGCATCAATTCCATCCCCCTACTTGCTTAAGCTAGAAACCTACCAGACGGCCCTCGGCCTCCTTCCCGCTCCCTTCCGTATACACTTGGTCACTGAGTACTTCTAATATCCCTGAAATCTGGTAATCTGTCTCCATCCCTGTGCCCTAACTGAGGCATTATCGCCCACCTAAATTACTGCTGCTGTCTTCTGACTGGTCTTAGAGGCCCTGTCTCATTCTCCCCACTCATATCCTGCCCAACATTGTTATAATAACAAAGACTTGCACATAAACCTAAAATTCCGTCAATCAAGCACTGGTTTACTACATTATTATACAACCATATAGTGGGCTATTATCAGAGAGTGTGTTTGTGTGTTACATATTTTATATATAAATACATGTGTATATGCAAACACACAGCATGCTTATACACCAAGAAGAATTAAATGAAAAGCAAATTGTTAGCAATAGTCTGTGTAGGACAGTGATGGTGAACCTTTTAGAGCTTTCAATGATACAAACAGGCCGCAGCAGTATGGGTGCCTTAGGTTCACAGCCACAGGTATAGGATGATCTGATTTGCATACTAGGCTTAGGATGTTTAAATGTGCACAGAGAAATGTTTCAAAAGATAAGACAATAAATAAACAAATAAACATGGTTTCAGGAGAACAGAACTGGGGTGAGAAACTGTTTTTTACTTCTTTATTTTATTCCATAGTATTTGAGGTTTATGTTTTTGTTTATAATAATGCCATGGATTTTTTTTTAATGGGAAAAGAACTATTGGTCCAGGAGATAAAAAGTTTAAAAATCTTGTTAAAAGTAACTTTGTGACAATGGCTAGGAAATCCTTCAGACTTCTGTAGGTGCCTGACAGTTATGTTCTGTGTGGAAAATGTATTTTCTAAGTGTAGGTTGAATATAATCAGTGACACTTTTACCTAAATACTAGAAATACACACAATATCTCTGACTGTCATAGGAAATAATAGATTTTGAATTATTACAAACAGGCAAAGAAAAGAAAAGCAATTTTTAACGAGACTTTGGCTGGCTTGCTTTACCTTCTAATTTCTCTACAACGAGCCACTCGAATGAAGGTACGTAATTAAAAACGCAAACAATGTTTTAGAATTTTCATAGTAGATATCATGCACTTCTTTGACAAAATTTATTCCTAGGTATTTTAAAAACAACACAAACACAATGATAGTCAGCGTCTTGATCTTAGAAAGTACAGTCAAGTGATACAGAAAATATGAGAAAATATCCACAGAGGTAGAATCCATAAGGTCTTGGATTGTGCACAAAAGTCTTCTTTCCCCTCTAAACATATCTTAGTATTTCCCATCATATAGAGCAGAGAAATGTCAGCACACAAACACTGTTGGCCAGAGGTTGACAGAATGTCTGATTGATTGAAGCAACAGAACAGTGCAGCAGATATTCTAGAAAGGGGTCATCTAGCCCAATCCCCACATACCCCAAGGTAAGAGGGAACGCCATAGGAAATAGCACTGGTAAGAATATAAAAGCAGTTTCTTCAACAGTGGAAATAACAATAATAATTATATTCTGGTTCCCATATATTTATTCATTGCTCTTTCTATCCCCTTGCATTAAATTCACCACTCTATGTAGAAATCAGACTGACATAACTAGAGTTGACTTCCCTCTCCAAGGCAGAGATTTCAGATAGCCATCTTCCCATTGGGCTGGGCATCCTTGGAAGGACTGCAGCAGAGAGAATGGCTTATGTTACCTGTCCTTGGCGGCTGTACGTGTTACAACTAAAATGAAAAATGTGATGAGCCCTAATTCTCCCCATTCTTACCCACAAGAATCCACTTCCTCTTCCATTTTCTCCCTATTATATCTTCTTTTTAAGGTACAGCTTCAACCTTTTGAGATTCTATAGCTAACAAAATCCAGACACTAGCAGTTTGTTACTGCCAATTATTTTAATGTGGCCACGGTCTTCAGGATTGCTGTGTATACGTCAGCTTTCCAACTGAGTAGCTTTATTCGCTTGGCTTCCTTTGTGTTTCTCTGAGAAAAGCCTCTGGAAAGGACTCCTAAAACATGCATGGTGATGACATACAAATAACTTTTTATTATAGCACAGCAAGAAAGGCTAGGCTTTTTCAACAATTTTACCTTCTAATGAACTTGAAAGCTTTATGCAAAAAATGTAAAAAAAATACAGCTTTATCTATCTAGGATTGATAAATTAATCTATGTATTTATGGTGTACAACATGATGCTTTGACATATGTATCCACTATGGAATAGGTAAATCAAGGTAATTAACATTCCCGTGACCTTGCATATGTATTATTTTGTGGTGAGAACATATAAAATGTACTCTCGGCAATTTTCAAGTGTACAATACAGTGTTATTAACTGTGGTCTCCACTTTATACAACAGATCTCTGGAACTGATTCTTCCTACATAACTGTTATTTCATTTTCTTTAACCAATAAAGTAGAGCATTTTATTATAGATGATAGCTTTATGGAGGCCTGGATATTCATATTGAAGCAATTGTACTCATGATCTTCTTGTGTCTCCAGCATAAGAACTTGGAGTCTTTGCTGGATATTGTGGTCAGGTTCCAGACTCCTGGGCCTCAACCAAGACAGGAAGATTCATTGGCTCAGCTGCTGGGAGTGTTAGTAAGTAACAGCTCTTAACTTTATCTCACTCCAAAACCTTGTACTATACCCCACCCATACCCAGGCCCCTGCCCTGGTCCACCCACATCCAATGGCTATTAAGGCAGCAGTGGAAAGACTACACATCTTCCCTCAAAAGGGGCCCATTCTGAAGCATCATCCTTGCTCCAGATCTTCCCAAGGACATGTTGAGACCTTTGCTATGACTGTTTCATCCTCTCCCTTTGCTCATCCCTGCTTCCTTCACTCTTTCCAAGGACTTTACGCTGACAGCACAATCCTGTAGTAAACTTCAAGCACTCAAGCCTCCATCTCAGAGTCTCCAGCCAACCAATCAGCAACAATGCCCCAAATTCAACACATGGAGGCCTCTGAAAAGAATGCAAATCTGAGTCTTCTCAGACTCACAGATGAACTTCTACAAATGATGAGCTCTTCATCTGAAGTGTGAGCAATTCATCATGATCTGAAAATCAATGATCCTTTCATTGCTCTGATCCCATGATGATTTTACCTATGTCTGCTGATTGATGACTTTGAATTCTGGAAAAACACTAGGGGAATAGATTCAGTCTATAATTCCATTAGTCCCTAATCCATTCTCAGAAATTAGTTCAATATTCATTCTTGACACTTTTCCTAGACCATATGTTGCATGTAAATATAAAAAATAACAGCTGAACCACTCCCCTGGGTACCATCGCTCCTTAACACCATAGGGTGTCTGAGATGAGTGTTGTCAGTTGATACCAACCCATTTCACCCCTTAACAAGTTCATCCAATTGCACTTTGCTTATGTTGACTTCTATTCACTAATAAAGCTGGCTACCAGATTCCAACTGTCTTTTTAAGAAAGACTGAGATTAAAAAAAAAAAAGCAAACAAACAAAAAACCAATTTGGTCTGCACCAATTGGCTTTTCCTGATACTCAATAGAAGGGAGTGTTTTTTATGACTTTTTCCTTATCTTCTTTCATGTACCACCACTCTTTCCAATTGAAATTCTCTGGTTTAATGTCTACAAACATATATGAACAATTGTTCTCAGTTTTCCACTGTACTGGTATGGTGGCATTTTCTTTACATGTCCCATTTCATTCAAAGACAAACTAACTTCTTTCAGGAATTATTACTATCCTTTCACATAGCCACTCATACTCATCCTAACTTTATGTTTCAGAGGCACTTGCCTACCTTGCTTTCTCTGATCAAAATGGTTGGAGACTCTCTGGAGCTCAAACAAAACACAGAAACGTTAGGTTCAATGCCTAGCACCAGATTAAAAAAAAAAAGCACCAAAAACAAACAAGCATAAACAACAGAAAGACAGTCTGAAAGTTTAAGGAAATGTGGGTTAACTGCAAGATACACACAATACGAAGCACCATAGAATTAGATGACAACAGAGCAAGGGAACCAGTAGCAAGAGAAAACCAAAACTTCTCTAAGGTTCAGTTTCTCCTTCTGCAAAATGAGAATAATATTCAATAGTTTTTCCAAGGATTGAATGAAGTCTCATAGGTATAGTGATATTTGTTTGTGTATGTTCAAGTGGATTGTTCTATTTGTGTCTATCTATAGTAATAATTACGAACACTGCTGATATATGGCAAGCATTCACTATCACGAAATTATATGTTTGGTAGAGAAACTTGTTCTTCATCACAAGAGAATGGAATCCTGTGGAAATTGAGATTCCCTAAGGCCCAAAGGGCTTCCAAAGGGAGTCAGGCAGTCAGTCTGGCCCCCATTGCATGATACACAGAAATATGACCTCTGAAAGATTTCTTCCTCAATGCAAAAGGTATCTGTAGGTCATCAGTGTTTGCATCTGTTACAAAACAACAACAACAGAATCAGACTATTGCTGGAGGGAGAGGGCCAATATCTATTTTAGGAAAGTGGGTAAGTTAAGTCACAACCCTGAATAACCCCGCTTGGAAGATTGCAAAAGAAAGAGTAAGCTCCAGGGGCTCCTAAATGCTCAACCACATTTACCACTAACAAGCACATATCCAAGACACAATATTCCAAAGACTGGCCCACGTAATCATGACCTGGGCTGTTTCAAAGTACTGCATCTAGAGGAGACCGTGTTGTTCACTTCCTGACAGGCAATCATTGCAAAAGAATTCCTTATTAAGAACAACCCGCTAAAGGAAATAAAATAACAAGAAGTGATTTAAGGGTTAAAAGGGAAAAGGTGCTGAATTACTTTTCATTACACAGAAGTAGAGTTCCCAAGAAGCATTTCAGTCCAAAACCACTAGGCAATGGAATACCCAGAGGATAGAATCCAAGCCCTAAGTCCCTCAGTAATTGCTTTGCGTGATATAAGTAATATGGGTGAAAGACTTCCACAGAGATTGTGCCCAGTGTGCAAGACACACGCCCTGTCTCAGGGTATAGTCATTCCTCAGCCCCAGTGAAGCTCTGCCTCCGCAGGAAAAAGAGGTGCAGCTAACTGATTAGGGGTATGGCTCCAGGAGCCAGGGTTCTTGAGTTTAAGAGTTGATTTTCTATCACTAGCTGTAAGAGCTCACACGATTTATGTAATCATTCTATACCTCAGTTTTTATACCTGCAAAATGAGACTAGAAATAGTCCCTGCTAACGCATACTATTAACGGCATCAAATAAGTTAACACATGCAAAGTACTTTTAAAAATATTGAGCTACTCAGTAAATGGCACAAAGCCCAAAAAGCAGGTTCTTTTTTATTAGACCACTTGATTTCCAAGAAAAGCCAGAATCAGGCATTTTTAAAAGGTGAAGTATATTCAAGTTAGGCAAATAAATTAAGTATTTGAAAAACACTCTATAAGAAAAAAAAAAGAATTAGTTGGGGCCACACACAATCCACAGGTGCCCTTTTCCTGACATCCACTGCAGTGCAAAGAGCAAAACCTGGGGCAGAGGCACACAGGTCTCATCCCACCCTCCAATTTCTCACCTGTTCTGCGATTGAGACCATACAATGCCTGGGAAACAGGGATGGCAGGAGAACACAACCAAAAAGCCTGTGCCAGACTACAAACAGCAAGTGACAGATGGCCCTCCTGATCAAATGTAACGAAAGTACTCTCCGCAATTTAAATGAGGCCTTTAATATACAAGGGAGCATGAGGACAATGTCTCCACCTTTGTCCCTGAAGACTTCATCCAAGGACTTTAACATCTGGTCTGCCGAGACCCATCCTAGAGGGGACTGGGATTGACACGGCACAAGTCCAGCTGCCAAAATGGAGTTCATTCCCTTCATTCCATTTTCAAAGCACAGCCATTGCTCAGTGAGTCTATGATCCAAAGCAGCTGCCAAGATCGCCAAAATCACCAGCCAGCAGCTCAGCAGACAGTGGTATATCTGCTTGTCTAAGTGAGATGTCGGTAGATGAATGAAAGAGAAATAAGTAAATACCAACACTGTTGAGAAACCACCTTTTAAAAACAAAACAAAGCACTAAGAAGATGAGGTAGCCTCTTTGTAAGTTTAAGAATCTACCCTTCTTTGTCCATTAATACTGCTGGCCCATTGTCTAGCGTGTCATTATTTAAAGACAACTGACAGGTTTATAACAAGATGACAGTCCTTTTCGTCCTACTAACAAATATGCAGCCTGTCTGCCTCCAGTCAAGGATGGGGCACGTGGAGATAGAGCAATGAGATATTTTTAAGCATTCCCTTAATTAATTCATTCAGAGGACTTGGCACTTGGAGCATTATGGGGTGAGGGGTGGGCAGAGGGCGGAGAGAGCAAGCTCACAATCCTGGTAAATAAAGAGATTTGCCATAATCTGGATTCTAAAGCCCTTTCTATGAAGCATTCTGACTGCCTCCAGCAAGCTGTTAGGGGCATGGGAGTTAGGGCTATAAGTGTGGTGATGTCAGGCATTTGTTAGATTTTTAATAGACTGTGAGGATAAGTTCCTAAAATGAAAACAAAACCAAAATTTTATCGCGAGAAGGGTACTTCTGCCTTCTACTGCTAATGCTTTATTAGATTAAAATAATTATCGGAGGTCATCAAAACGAAGTAGAGATTTAGTTCATTCTGAGAGGCAAACAGTCCAATGAGGGAAAAGTTCGATATGAAAAACAATTTAGTTTACCTTTGAAAGGAGGAAAACCAGACATGTGGGCATTGTGATACAGCCATGGAGGAATGTGGAGAGGAAATTTTCTTTGAAATCAACCTGTGATGAGCTTCACGGTGTGAAAAAGCTTTGCAGTTCTGGAAGTGTGGGATTTATGGCACACTGATCCAGAAAGCTCACACTGAGCTGGAAGATATTCCCTGCTTTTGAAGCCAAAGCATCATCTTTTAAGGACATTTCCTTGTCTGACACATCCCTTAAAGACAAAGCCCAAGGAGAGGAGGCCTAACTATGTCTCATAAAAGGAGAAAGGAAGTCATCACTGGTACTACTGCACAGACCTGTTTCTGATTTCTAATAACCTAGTGCTTCTACTTTACAAGTTTCAAGTGGATTTAGAAATTATTTCTTGAGAATTAAGCTTTCAGTTGCTCACAAGAGACTTAGTAAACATGAAATGACTTTCTCATAGTGCCACTAATAGCCATTTTACCCAAGAGGGGCAATTTCTACACTATAGAAAATGAGAAATGAAATTCCAGCAAAGCCAGAGGCACACACTACGCAAATCCCTCAAGAGCCCCAAGCCCAGGTCCTCCACTCACCCCTCAGTAAATCCACTCCACAGGTTCTCCTTCCTGCTGACCCCAACTTCATTGTCCAGGGGAAAGAGGAGGCCAATGTCACCCTTTGCTTTCCTTTGCTTGAAATAATAAATTCAGGGGTCTCCTTCCCCCAGACTTTTCAGTTGTTTACAGTTTTCCATATCATTCACTTTCTAAATCAAACTGAAACCCAGGCCCTCAGCATTGCCTTTCAACCTGGCACCTCAGCTTCTGGGAGATAATCATAAAACAGATCACCTTGAATCTCTGAAATACTGTAGTGACCCTGCTGCCCCTCACTCCTGAAAATGTGTTTCTAAAATGCTTGTTTCTTTGGCATCTGGACACTTCATCGTGCCCCACTCAGTAACAGACACTAGTCTATCCCACTACTTATAATCTCTTTCCAATTTGGGTCAATGACCTAAAAGCCATCTCAGTAATTCTATCTATGACAGGAGACACAGAAAAAAGAATGTGCAACCATCAAATTAGGCCTGGTTTTACAAGAAAACACTTCTTGACATTTGGGAACTACCAAGAACACGCTGTTGATTTTTGCAGAAATTGGATATTCATAATCTCAACTCCAAATCATCAGAAACTTCAAATAACCTGACAGTAATGGGGAGGCTCTACAAAAGGCAGACAGCAAGTACACACATTGTAAAAAAGAATGTTCTACAAGGCAACTTGCAAGTAAGTATACCACACATTTGAGACAAAACCAGTGATCTTCTGCACCAACTATGCCTTAGCACACTCTTCAGTGATACCTGACATCTCCAGAGAAAATCTCACAGCTTGGCTAAGTCCTGGAGCCCTCCTGGGAAGATACTATATTCAATACAGTTTTATTTGTAAAGTCTGTTTTCGTTAGACTGTCTACTTCATAGAGTTATGAAAAATTCAGATGTGACAATGCAAATGAATATTTTGCAAGTGAGTGCTAAGCAAGCATAAGATGTCATCGTTGCTTCTAAAAGTTCTTCAAACACTGGTAATCCACATATACTGTGGATGGCATCTACATGATGACATACACCAAAATGGTCAGTTTACCATAGTGCCTCATGGTAAATTCTTGAGTCCCAGTTGAACTAAAAGTACATAAATTGAAAGCATATAATTGTATGGCTATTCTGGCATATGCCTCCATAGTGCACATTTCAAAAGAAAAAAGAAAACAAAACAAAACAAAAAAAAAAAAGAAAACAGCTCTAATATTACTAGAGGGCAAAGGGTAGCAAAGGAGACCATTCTGGGAAATCTTGGTGAATTTTCCTTTACAAAGAGTATTAACCAAGGAATACCAGCTTACAGGAATAAATCACTAACAAAAGTCCTTAACTATAACTTTTAAAAATCAGCTCCCAGACTGTTTATGTGTCTGTACCCCACTTCCCAAAGCCTAGCATTGATGGCCTACCCAGCAAGAATTCAGTAACAGCTCCTGGAAGAAAAAGGCTTTAAGAATGACTTTTGCTAATCAGTTACTGCTCTTAAATAATAATGAATCCTAGATCTTTCTATATGTGTTTCCTAGCCTTTCAGATTTTTTTAAAAAACCTCTTTAAACGCAAGTTTCTATTAACAATGAGCAATGAACAAAGATAATCCTTGAATGTGAGTCTTCTTAGATACTAAAATTTACTTCTGCTCTATATTTACTGTCCAGTCATTCAGTAGCTCTCAATGAGGACAAAGGTGAGATAAATACACTCAGTTTGGAAAGTTTCATTGTCTTAACGTCTGGCTTCTTTCTGGCTATCAAATTTGGGAATGAGTTGGATGCAGGATTTGAAAAACGACCATCGTCAATGGTTTTCACAGATGTTTTTCAATCTATTCTTTTCAAGCAGAGGTAAATTTAGAAAGGCCTTGAAGATAGCCAGAAAAGCCTTTGTATCTTTTCTGATATGTAAGCCTTTTAAATAAAACACAGAGAGGCACTGATGTTAAGCCATATGGATCCTTAATATTTAATTCTGGAGATCTGGGTTTTGGCTTTTGCTTTGCATAAGATACCACTGTCCTCCTTTTGACATAGGTGTCTGTCTTGAAAATATTTTTGAGAAATAATAATTTAAAAAGCTCCACACTGCGAAGCTTGTTAGAGCAAAAAGAAAAAGGAAAATTCATATAATGACAAGATGCCAGACCTCTCTGGAAGGACTCCAGGGGACAGAGAAAGGATGAGTTGCTTTCCTTGGACACAGACGGCTTTAAAACTATTTCCCTTTGTTTTAAATTGGAATCTAGATACTGCCTTTGGACACCAGCTCTTCGCTCCTGCTGAAAGAGTCATTCCCCCAAAAATAAGTCTGTGGAGTTGACAAAACATAGTACAGGGACTCTGGAAAGTGCGAGGGCCAAGACTCTTCATTTGAGCCCAGAGGAGACCCTGATATTTACTTCACACATAACATAGATCCAACGATCTTTTGCAAGTGGCTAGTGCCATTTTCTGGTCCTAGGGCTGAATTCTTCCACCAGTTATTTTATCTTCATTCAAGCTCTAGCAAGCCTGAGACACAGGTCCAGAAACCCTTCCTTAGACTTGTGAGCATTTACGGGATCCTTTCGCCCCTCACACCCCCTTCTTACTCTTTATTTTATCAGTAGGTGCTT
The DNA here is from genome assembly GCA_004363535.1 of Dasyprocta punctata. NCBI lineage: Eukaryota > Metazoa > Chordata > Mammalia > Rodentia > Dasyproctidae > Dasyprocta > Dasyprocta punctata. The sequence continues at coordinate 98,571 of RJWM01000643.1, read as the reverse complement.
TCTCCATGCCAACGGTAGGCTCAGGAGGCAAGAGGCGATTTCAGGTTCTTGGGGAAAATAGAGAAGCCAAAGCTACTCCACACGGAGTCTGGAGACTCCTATCCCAGTCCCAAACTACAAGTTTTCCCGCCTCCTCCCGGGAAGCACCCAAATCTTTTTCATCCCGCCTTGGAGCTGGCCAGGGAGATTCCGACATCCAGGGTCAAAGAGGAATCCCTAGGGTCCCAGAACCTCCGCAGCGACAGCAGACCTGGGGTTCAAGGCCACTCGCGCGCGGATCGTCGCCCCGCCCCGGCCCTGGTCCAGCCCATTCATCCGGCGGGTCCCCAATTCCCAGCCCGGGTCGCGCTTGCCCACTGCACTCGCCCACTGCTTTCTTAAGCAGGGGCTGCTCGCACCCTGGCCAACCTCTATTGTTTTTAAACCACAAAAGTAACCTCCAGGGGATTTTTTTTTTTCCTTCACACTTTTCACACCTCCATCATACCTTAGCCCTGCAATTAAAACGACCCTCTTTCCCTCGCAGTCACAAAGAGTTAAGGGGCAAGCTCCAGCCCACCTCCAGCCAAGCCATCGCTCTGCCACTCTCCCCGAGGCCTGGCGCGACACCTCTCTGTCCCCAACCCGGATAGGAGACGGCCACCCGGCCCGCGGCTCCCCGAAAAACTCTCTCACCCTTCCGCGGATGCCATGGTCTGGGGAACGCCCCCTCCTCTTCTGCACGGTCCGGAAGCGGCGGACGCCGGGTGAGCTCGAGAGTGTGGCAGGGAGCGAGCGATATTTAAGGGGGAGTCTCTCCCCGCCCTTCCGCCCCCCTCCGGGGTAAGCCCTTTAGCGCCTCAACGGGCGCTGGAGGAGCCTGTGGGCGCTAATCCACGTCCCAGCTCTCCACCGCGCGTGCCCGGCGCTCCCCTCCGCGAGTCGCGGTAGCGCTTGGAGAGACGCTGGGGGAAACCGAAGGTGGCTTCCCGCTGCGAGCGCTGTCCCCCGAGTTTGCCGCAGAGCGCACGCCCACGGTGCGCCCCCGCCGCCTCCGAGGACACCTGTGCTTTGCTGCGGGGCAGGCGGGCACCGAGACGGGTGGCCGCGGCAGGAAGGCGAGTGTGGGAGCGGGGGAGTGCGAGCGTGCGCGCGTGTGCGGGTGTGTGCGCGCCGGGGGAGGCGGCGGAGGCCCCTGCGCTCTGGCTCGGCGCCGGCCTGGGAGGGATTGCGAGGTTTAGCCCCGCCGGAGCTGGGGATTTGCGGGCGATCCCTCTCTATTTTCGTCGAGAGCTGACATCACCCGCGCTGCAGCCTCGGGCGACTCCTTTAACAGCCTCCCCCGCCCTTCATCTCGAGACGCGGTCCCTCCTCTGCCGTTCCTCCCCCCACCACCCAGCCTTTCGCCATAAATTAGCCAAGTAAGAAAAGAGACCCAGCCGGTCGTCCGGGAAAGCTAGGGCAGCCGGTGGCAGAAGCCCAGGATCTAAGGAGTAGCTATTGTTTCCCCTCAAGCCCACGTGGTCCCGGGTCACCTCGCGTTGGGCGACGCACAGGCGACAGCGCGCGGAGACCCGGGATGCCCCTCTGTCCCCAATCCGTACGGCAGCCTCGGCCCTCCTCCTCCTCCTCCTCATTCCCTGGCACATCTGCCGTGGTTCACACTCACCCCCCAAACTCACCCGCACAGGCAGGCACACCCACCCTCATCCTCCCGCGCCTGCGGTAACCAGCCCCGCAGAACCTGAGCCGCGGCCGAAACACGCAGGTCGCGCAGCCGGACGCAGCTCTCCCCCGCCGAAGCCCAAATAAATCTCTCGCCTTCAATTATTCATCAAGATTAATATTAATGCAGCTCCCTGGGGGGCGGGCAGGGGGGCGAAGGAGGCATTTTTTTTTTTAAGATCCGTCCCGGGGGCGCAGGCCAGGAAGGCGCACGGAGGTGGCGGACGCTAGAGGCTGGAGACGCGCCTGCACCCAATGGGCTCCGCTCGCCGCTGGCTTCAGAGCCCCGGGGGCTGCGTGCAGAGACAGATGGGCTCGTGCTAGGGAAGGTCCGAGCCTCCTGGCCAGCTTTGCATAATAATGCCGAGCTCAGTGCAGCTTTTATTATTTCTGGGACGGGGACGCAGCAGACGGCTACATTTCCACCACCTGCGGACCCTGTGACCGCCGAGAAGGCAAAGCCTTACTTTCCTCCGCTGAACAATGGGAAGCAAAATCACCCGTTTTGCAAGGCCGTGGTGAGAATTAAACAGGCGCTTGTGAGAAGATTGGAGAAATGTAAACGCGCCTTGGATGAGTAGGCTGTGTGAGCCTGCCGCCTGGGACCTACTTGACTCCTCCAGGCGAGATCCTCAAAACTCCACCCATCTGAGGGCGCTCAGCGGCTGAGGTCCCAGCAGCTTTCCTCTCGGTGGGAGGCGCACTTTCATCCCGCGCGGGGCCGCGCCTTCAGGAAGGGTGTGTGGCAGGCCATGGAAACTCGCAGGGCGTCCCAGGAGCCCGCGTCCCAGCAGAACCAGGTGCTTAAATGCCAGGCCTTCTTCACCACCTTCCAGGAAAGTGACCTGGAGCAAAATTCTCAAACTTCACTTCTTCCACCGGCAAAATGGGAATATCAACTGCCCTAAGTTAATGTAACGCAGGCCACAGGCAAAACTGTTCACCTTCAGCCTAGCACTCAGTAAACTTCAAAAACTGTTCGGTTAATTCTAAGGGTTCTTGGAGGATGGTTTCCTGGGTAGAACGAAGGACGACCAGGCAGCTGAGATAAGAAAAAGAGAAGAAAAAGGAAAAGGGTGGGAGGAGCTTAACCGAAATTAAAAGTTAATTCTCTGCTCACTCCTCCAAATCTGAGTCCGAACATCTTCCTCTATCTCCTTCCCTTCTCCTTCCTGTCTTTCCCATTCGATTGATCAGATCTGCATCCATTCAGCCTAGGACCCATCAAGAATCCCTCTAATTTTGTATTTTCTTTAAAAAAAAAAAAAGTTTAACCAAAGTTCATCTTTGTGCATTTTAACTTTGTGCACCCCCCTAAAAAATTTAGTTATTGTTTAAACCATTGTTTTTTTTTTAAAAAAAGTAATTTGTAAATGAAAAACTGGCCTTTTGCACCTTGGTGTTATGCTTGCTGTTAACTTCTCCTAAGCCCCATAGATGGGGTGGATCTGTGAAGTTGTCAGGTGCACAAATTATCATTCTCTTGTCACCCACCATTTAGTGGTCAGTCTTCCCTTTCAGCAGAGGGAGCAGATAGAGAAGAAAACGGAGACTCTCTCCCAGGACTAGCTATTAAGAACTCCAGTAGTACTGCTGTTGCCCGCACTCCCTTTAAATTAAGCCTGAATGAATCAAGCCATCAAACTGCTATACTCCCCCAGTATCTGCACACATCCTTGGGGAGATGAATTGGCCAGTTTATTAGCACCCACTGGCCACAGCAAGACACCTTCAGGTGCATGGACCACAGGCTAAGGGAAAGGGTAGAGAAGAGGAAGAGGATGGGGTTGTTTTCAGTTTCTAAACATCCCATGGAAAATCACTCTGATGATTTCCATATTCAAGGTGGAACAAAATTCAGGTGAACCCAGTATACTGGATTAGAAGGGAGTAGTCATGCCATCTTGCCACCTTCTCTATAAATAACTGCATTTGGGCACTCAGATATCACCTCTGACACTGGAGAGACATCTGTATTCAGCTGCCCTGAGGGACCAGGTCTATTAAATCATGTGGACTATGTCATGTCTAATCCTGGCTAAGAAGAAACTGGATCTCTTTCTTGGCCCCAGAGGGTCCCTGCCAACATTCACAACAATTCACTTTTAAAACAAACTGGAGCAGTGATTTCTGACACTGGCTGCCCATTCAATTATTCAGAGAGGGTCTTCTAGAAAAAGAGGAATGCTATGGTCAGGTCAACTTCTAGAGATTTCTGTCCCATCAGTCTGGAGGCCCCTAGTGGATTTCTTTGTTTTTGTTTTTTAATTTTATCAAGGTGATTGATTCTACTGAGCAGCTAGAGTCAGGAACTACTGACTAGACAGGGTTTAATAAGCTAGAGAAGGATCCAGAAATAAGGTCCAGGAAAAGAACTGGAGCAAATTGGTGAGATAGGATACAAGACTGACCCTCTTGTCTGCCAATTCAGGGAACTGAAATCTTTCTAGGCCAATTCTTGTCTATCATTCTAGACAACCAGTGCTTGAAGTCATAAAAACACAGGCCTTTGTTCTTCTGTTGTATGCACCTGGAACTTGGTGGGAAAGCTACAACAGTGTTACACTACATGGATTAAGATCCAACTCTGGATCAATAAAACTGCTTTAAATATTACCCCTGTGGTGTGTTAGACCATAGATTCTCAGCTTCATCATCTCAGAACCCAGGAAGATAATAAAGGCCACCTCAGGGTTGACATAAGGACAATACATGGAAAGTTACCAGATATAGAGGTGCAAGCTTAAAATACGAGCGCCCAGAAAGGCTGAGGCAGAAGGATACCAAGTTCCAACCCAGTCAGGGCAATTTAGTGACTTAGCGAGATCCTGTGTTAAAAAAAAAAAATTTTTTTTAATTGTTTTAAAGGGCTGGGGATGTAGCTCAGTGTGAAGACCCTGGGTTCAGTACTTAGTTCCAAAAAAAACGCAAGAAAAAAAAAAAGAAAGAAAGAAGTACTCAACTCTGGCACCTCATAAATGCTCACTGAGGAGTCATCCTAGGCACATGGGCACAGCTGCGTGCACCCAATTTAATTTACCCAGGGCTCATTTTGCAACCTAGCCCCCCAGCTAAAGTATGACCCCCTTGTCTCCTTTTAAGCCTCTTGAACAACTCCAAGTCTCCCAGTCAGTATTAAGTGGGTGGAGCTTGGATATGAGAATGTAACCCACCACCCTTACAGGACACAAGCTCATGGGTTCTCAAAAGATCAGTGTAGAGAAACTACTCATAGGGTTGCATATCAAAATATCCAGGTATAGCACTCTGGTCGGTAACTTACAGGATTTTAAAAAAGGAAATTTGACCTTAAGGAATTTTTTGCCTTTTCATTTTATTGACTATTGACTTAAAAACCTAACCCAAACTATAAGAAGTGCCTTTTTAGAATTGTTAGTCATAGTATTGCCATAACATTTTCAGAGTGCTTACTATGTGTATAATAGAACTTACACACATAACCTTGTTTTATTCTAAAGAAGATGTCATTACTCTCCACTCACAGAGAAAACTGGAGCCAAGAAAGATTAAGGAATTTGCTCAAAGTTACACAGATAATGGTTGTTTCAGTCAGGTTCCCAGCTAGGAAAAGACAGTATATTCAAAGTCATTGTACTAAGGTGAGTTTAATGAAGGAACTATTTAAAAGGGTGGTTACCAGGATGCAGAGAGTAGCCTGCATGGAAAAGGTCACCTGAAAAGACTTGAGACCTCTGTGGTCATAACTGCCCAGTGGAAGGGGTTTTGGGAAAAGTGCTTTGACCTCAGTTGCTTCCAGTCCTTCTTCCCTCCAGGCTCCCTGTTAACCAGCTGGTAAGTGGAGGGCAGAGAACACAGGAAAATGAGTTATAGACAGTTCTTGCAGTCCTCCTTCATTGGGAATACATCAGGGTGGACAACAGTGGAGAATGGATCTCCAGGACCAGTAGATGAGGCCAGAGTTTGAGTATAAACTGTCTTCTTGCAGCCCCTTGCTGTTGATCTCTCGGCTGTGAATAGACAGTGATAATAATGCCACTGGTATTGAGACAGGTTATCCCATAACATGCAGAGGCCTTGCTACCATAGGGTGTTTCATCAGAGAGACTTGGTCAACTAATTGGTCAAAATCAGGAAAAAGTATATTTCTGCTGTAGAAGTCACTGATTGGCCTTATGTTTTCCATTCCTAAATTCAACCACGCTCAATATTCTTCTCCAGTTATTATAGAAGCTGAGTTGAACAAAACTCACTGTGCTCTTCGAAGGACTCCATCCCTTGCCTTGGTTCTTCTTCAGATTGCCTGGGATTGGACATTGAAACTCCGTGTAGGGCAAGGAACAGGGGCCCTCCTAATATAGAGAAGGGAAAAACACCCAACACTGCTTTCCCATAAAAGGCTGCTAAATAAGACCATTCCCCCTCAGGATGACAACAGAGGACAAATGTTTCAAGGTTCAAAGTTTATCAAAAGAAACTGACCTACAGAGAGAAGTAGCAGCCAAGTGACTTCAGAGTTACCCACTCCACAGAGACTGTCATTTATAGTGTCTGAGAAGTATGAATTTGACTTCTCCCCTCAAATACAATCACTGTTTTATCTGTCTTGCTTTCTAAGATGCTTGTTGCCCTCCAGAAGCTAGTAATGAGAAAACCACTCACCGTCAGCTCAGACAGACCTGTTTGGGATTCTTTGCAAGTTCAGGACCACCCAGGGAACAAATTTGTTCTTTTTCAATTTCCAAGCAGGAGCTCAGGTAAAGCCAGCCTGGATCTTGGAGTTGAGCAGTCTGATGTTTGAATCCTTATTCTTCCACATGTGGCACCGGGTGGTTCACCTAACCCCTGCGAGCCTATACTCCTTTCTCGATAAAATAGAAGTAATTCTTGTAGCTTCAAAATGTGTATCTGGAATATAGTGTGAACACACTGAACTCTGCTCTGACCTCCTTAAATAACTGAGGAATGATAGACTGTGTGCTTGGTTCTGTCTTTAAAACTTTGACCCAATTGTTAAAACTACATGGCTAACCACCTTAAGGTTTTTTAAAAAATTAATAAAACAGATGAGACTTTAGGAACTCTTTCATAAGATGATTAATATGAGTATGCTAATTTTTAAAAATGTGAACTATTTTTAGGTGAATGAAAAGCATGAATGAAAATTATTTTATACTGTTCCTATTTTAGTGGAAAGATACTAAACTTAGCATTGGCCTTGAAAGTACGAAACTGAAGGCACCCGAAACTAAACTGAAAATGAAAAGTTTTAGAAAGAGAAAAGGCTTTAGAGTGATAATGAGCAGGAGGAGAATTTTTATAGAGGCAGCACAAAGTTATTGTATTAAGGTAGACATAGAGTTGTAATATGGTGTGCTAGTTACTGTCACCTTGACTGGATTAAAAGGCTTCTGGAGAGGTAATTGGGTCTTGGGGGTGTTATACTCATCAGTGGGCTGATCTACAGCTGTTCCTACCTGAATATGCTGCTATGAAGTAGGGCCCAGTGAGAAGAGGTGGGTCATTGAAGGTGAATGTTTGGAGAATACTCCTGTCCTATTCTCTGCCTCCTAGTCACCATGAAGTGAGCAGATATGCTCTACCACACCCTTTCCTATATATTCTTTCCTTGAAGCCAACATACCATGGACTGAAACCTCTGGTACCATAAGCCAAACAAAGTCCTCTTCCAGCAACAGGAAAACTGACCAAGACATACAATCTTCAGAATTAGATCATCCTGGGAATCACCAGGCTTAACCATGCTTGGAGCAGTGAGATTCAATCATCTTCTTAGTTCATCCTCTTTCCATTTTGAATGATCTTGAGGAAGTCACTAGATGCTCTGGGCATTCATGAGTACTGACCTCATCCACAAGCCTTCTTTGAGAACTAAATGAGGCAATGTTACACAAAGCACTTAACACATTTTCTGGTACACTGTGGTAGCTACTATCACCTTTATTATATCAGCACTCTAGTTGCCTTTACTGTCATTGCTCAAAAGACCTGTGGTAATGCTTTAGGTCCAGCTACACAGTACAGCCAGGGATGAGTCAAGTCATGGCCCTATTTGTCTGCTTGTGGCCACTGAATAGAGAATAAGGAAAATCATCTGTCTCATGGGTGTTTGGAATTTTAAGATACATGTTTAATTCATTCACTCTTCTTGTTAACAAGTATTAGCAAAAAGAAAAAGTAAGAGAATTCTATTTTTACCTCACTCTCTGAGCTGATGAGAAAAGAGATGTTACTTCATAGAAATCTCAATTCAGACTGAGAACTTGCTCTAAATATAGTCTCTTCAGGCAGAAACCATCTCATTAAGTAGAGAGCTGGAGAAGGGTGAAACATTTCATAGTTGCATTTGTTACTTGATGAATTTTAATAGAAAGAGTGTGAATTCATCCCATTTACTTAGTATAGATGAGGGAGGAGACAATAGAAAAAGATGAATTGCAAGTTCTCAGCATATCATTCCCCATGTCAGCATTTCTATTACAAAATGCCTCGAAGTTCAATGTCAGAGTTAGCACAAATTCTTTATGCTCACCATAAAGACCATCACATCAGAATTAGAGCACTGTCTCTCTTTTAGTCGCTTGATCTTTTATAAAGTGGGAATGCTTTCTGAGAGTGATTTTCATTTCTACCCCTAGTCTTTCCTAATCATAGCAAAGGTTGCTACTTATGTATCCATCTTACCTCATCTCATTTTCCCGCTGAGACATTACAATATTCAGTATAGTGACATCCTTGTGATGAACAAAAGGATAGAGAGGAGTGTTTCAATTTCAGGATTGCTTTGTTTGACACCAGCTCAATGGAGTTAAATGTTAAGTGACTTGGAAAAAGGACTGCATCAGAGGCACAAGTCAGGTTTCAGTGGCCACAGAAATCCAGTGATGTGATCCCTGTTCTACTCATTTTTTTTGTTTTTTTAGAAACAGGGTGTCACTATATAGTTCAGGCTGGCCTTGAACTCACAGTGTAGCCTAGGCTGTCATTGAACTCACAACTCCTTCCTCAGTCTCCAAGTTCTGGGATTACAGGGCTATGCCACCAACCCTGGCTCTGTTCACTTCTTTATGAAATTACTTGGTAATTCTAAGACAGGTTATACATCAAATCCCAAAAGTATTTTTCTAATAAAGTTATTTCCCTTAGTAAGAGAAAGAGAGATACAACAATCAGTCAGTTTAGTTTTAAATTGCTACTATAGATTCAGAGATTTTTTTTTTCTTAAACCAAAGTCTGAAGAACTAGGTTACGCCTCTGCATAACTACAGTAAATTGGAACTTATCCCAATCCACTCTGAAGTTCATTTGTTAGCACCTGGATACCATTTTGTTTGTGACACTCCATTTCCCCTTCCATTGAAAATAAACAACTTTTGCTGAATCAGGCCTCTTTAAGGATTACTAGCATTTCTTCTTTCTCTTCTGTATGAAATTATCTTTTCTTAGAAACCATAGTGCCAAAACTTAAAGTGGATTTCTTTTCCCTTCTAGAATCTAATCTTGAACTTTATTTTTCATCTAAGGAAACTGTTCCCTATTTTACCTACTGATTCTTTTTCTTTGTCAACCAAGGTATCCATCAGACATAACCCAAGCCTCTGGGTAAACACTAAGTGCACTGGAATACAAACGTGAAGGGAGCCCTTAAAAACTCAGCCATTGAGACAATCTTTTTAAAATTCTGGACCTCAACTGCACATCCGGGCAGAGCCTTGCCAGGGAAAGCAAATCTTACTGCCAAGAAAAGCAAAGAGAGACCACAAATTGCTACCAAACCACTCCAAAATGTTCTCATCTTTCCAACAGCCCCCATAAGATAAACTTCCCCAAGTCCTAAGGATCCAAAGTATTTCACTCAAGACTTTCACAGAATTCTAAATAAGAATAAAAAATCAGGCAGAAATTATGATATCTGCCTTACTTCTTAGTGTCTTTAATTAGCTATCAGCTTTCCTTTAACTCATCTCTTCTTCATGTAAGATACTCCCCTGTTAGAACAGTAGCAAGTTATGTCAATGCAGCCAGACCCAAAGACTTCACTGATGGCCAAGTTAGACCACAGAAAAACTAAAGTCAAAACCAAGGGCTGCACTCCATGACTTGATGTCATCCCTCATCATTTCTACTGCACATTCTAGGAATTCAGGAGGTTTAATGTATATAGCATGATTCTGGCCATGCCCTACCATTGTTCTCCCAGCTTCCAAATGGCCCTGCATTGCATGACTCTATCTCTTGCCTCACATGCCATAAGTCTCTGCCATACTTTGCCTTGCAACCTTCTAGTTTTCTGGGAGTTCCTCAACTATGCTGAGACTCCTTCTTTTCAAGATCTTTGCACATGCTCTTCTTCCCTTTCTCTAGAATGTTCTCCTGTTTCCCACCTTTGTTCTAGTAATTAACACTCCTTAACTCATCTATCATCTCTTCAAAGAGTCAAACTATTTATTCATCCTCTCTGGAATAAATTAGTATCCCCTGTTGTGGTTTAGATCTGGAGCACCCCCCAGAGCTTTATGCACTCAGAGGTGGGACTTATGAAAATGATTGGATTTGGGGACCACAGCTGACTTCTTTTAGGAGATGGAGACTGGTTAGGGGTGGTTCATTGTAGAAGTGACCTTGCAGGATGTGTCTCCCTTCCTGGCTCCTACTTTTCTTTGCTTCCTGACTCTTACGATGTGAGCAGCCTTCCCCATTCAGGTCTTTCCATGATGCTGTTTCTATTCTGTGGACTGAATATTCTAAAAACCATGAACCAAAATAAACCTTTCTTCCTTTAAATTGTAGATGTTCGGTATCTTATCCCAGCAATGAAAAAGTACCTTTTGCTCAGTGGCTACTGTGTAAGGCAGGCAAGGCAAGAATAGGCTGTTTGGGGCTGTCATTTTGGATCTCTAGCTTCCAATGCTGATTATTTTCCAGGAAAATACAGGTTATTATTGCTAATATTCTGCATATGTGAGGGAGGTCACATGACTGAAGGCAAGCATCGACCTATTTTTTCCACCTTTCGTGTTCCCACTCCTTGGCACATAGCAAGCACTCAATAAATTTTGTTGAGGTATGAATGACAGACAGGTAGAAAATCAATCAAGTCACAATTCTTGGTTGAATTCAGGATGGAAGAGACTTATCAATCAATACTGTAATATAGCTGCAAATGTGGAAGGCTCATTAGGCTTTGAACAGATGATGAATTTGACAGCATGAAAGTTCTTAAAGCCCAAAGAAATATGAAAATTCATATTCAAAACCTATACTCATAACTCCAGAGGATAATGAGTATTGTACTGCAAAGAGGATATGATGGTTGCAAATTTCCCACTCGTCCAACTGAGCTTGAGCCCTTTTTTTTATTATGTCCAATCTCTCTTGACCTTGCCCCACTCCACCTATATGTTGATAAGAAATATTTTTAAAATCTCTGCAGGGGCTGGCACTTCATCTCAGCAGTGTATCCATACAGTCCCACTTACCCAACCCCACGTTCCTTGATCTTATCCTTCTTAGATCTTGTAGCCCTTGGGTCCCATTTATTTCTATGGGTCCTGTCTTGTGATTGCCCCCTATTCCAATCTTACATTCCCATGAATGGACCTCACAACATTCTAAAACTTCCTGTCCTCTTTGCACCCCTCATAGCATTTCTCATCATGAGCTTCTCGACCTCCAATCTTCCCTTCCTGGAGAAGAGCAACCAAGGAAACATCCCATAATAGCAGCCAATGTTCACGGTGTACAACAGGCCAGGTACTGTTCACATGCTTAACTCTCAGATGCATTGCCTCACTGAACCTTCCAATCATTTCACTTTCATTCACAGATGAGATGTAACCATGAGACAGAGATTGTGATATCTGCAAGATAACCTTTCATCAGTGATGGATCTGGGACTTACACTTAGTTTGGGTCTTCTGACTGCTGCTGGCTGTGTAGTACAGCCCTCTTGCTTGCCTTCCTAGAACTCCACTTCTATGTTTCACCCTCTTGGCAACCTGAGCAAAATGTCTGCAAATGGGCTACAGGAAACCACATTATTAATCCCTATATTTGAGCTCCAACATGAATTGTCTTCCCACCTGACTGGCCTTGCCTTGGCTAGCCAGCCTGACTTGTCACTGCATTTTAGAGTTCCTGATGGCCCGTCACAGAGACAGTCCTTCATTGTGCTTAATTGTATGTATTTTCCAAGTTCTTTTCTTAATTATAATATTTTACTTCCTTCCTGTCACTCCCAAGACTGAGTTGACGTTCCGGCTACTCTGTGAGCAAGGTCAGCTGCAGATGGTGTCCCCCTTGGATACCGCCTATCTCTCAATTCCTGCTGGAGTTCATGTAAGAAGACGCAAAGTGAGTTAATGACTTAGTTATGCATGAAGTCCACTAAATGTATAAACATGGTCACCCTCAAAGAGGCTTGCTTAAATCATACCTAAATTTTACATATCATTTTAATTTTGTCATATGGTATGTAAAACCTATGTAAAATCTATACATGCATTTACAGAGCCTGCCCAAGAAAAAGTATACATTCTTAATCAGTTGGCCATGCTAGTAAATATTGGTAAACTATTAACCACCACTTTGAGCACCTGTTGTAATTGTAGAAGCCAAGAATGACTTATATTAATTTCACGATAGTTCAATAAACTTAGTATTAAAATATTTATACAAATTTTTCTTTTCAAAAAATGTAAATATTTTTGGCAGAATATAGATATAGATATAGATGATAGATACAGATATAGATATAGATAAGCCACATAGAACTACAGGCACAGGTGAAGAACTCTGGGTAAGGCCATTTACCTTTCTGAAAATAGATAGCTAGATAGATAGATATCCAGAAACACACATGTATTTGGACAAGTTGGCTTTATCGCTCCTTGCCATGAGGGAGAAGAGTGAACTTCATGCAAAACTGAGAAATGTCTCATCAAGTATGTATTAGAACTTACAGGATTTGGACCTCAAAGTGATTTGGTGGAGGTTTCAAAGAATGACTTTGTTCTGGACTGAGTGCTGTCAGAAAGTGGGAGTATAATTGGCCATCTTAGTAAATATTACCTAAAAAGAAAGCATATGAAACTGGTAGAAAAAGCTGTTAGTTGTACAGAAGCTATAATTGGAGGAAAAGCAGCAGTCTTTTGTGCTGACCTGGAGAGAGGATGGCTGTCTTTATGTGGTCTGCATAGTGCCCTGGGAGTTGTCTGTTATTACACAAGATATGAAGTGGTCTCATTTGTGTCTTGGTCTGTGGACGTCTTGGCCATGGGATAACTGTGAATGATATTGGGATTCTGTGAAATTATTTATTTTCAGGAGGAAAACACCACAGCCTAGCTGGGAATGCTTAGCCAACCCCTAGGGCAGTGGGGGCAAACCTATGGCACACACATATCACTGTAAGCTCTAACAGGTTCGCCATCACTGCCCTAGGTGCTGAAGTGGACTGACAGAACACCAGATGCCAGGGGTTACAAGTCTTTATAGAAAACCAAAGCAATCACTGTGGAACAAATGAGGACCAAACTGTTCTGGATGAATAGGACCCTTCTCTGAAGTCCCCACAAGTGCCCTCAGTTGACACCTACTTTTCCAGGACTAAGATTCTATGACTTGAGATGGGCCTGATTTCCTTGTCAACTTAGGAAGACTGGAACTATGCTGCAAAATTCCCTTCCTTCTATGGTTCCAGGTTAAAAGTGGGCATAAGAGAAACTTATATGAGATTTGCACAGGAGTATGAAACAACAGATATTTCCATGCTGTGAAAGTTGGTAGACCCTATCAGACACTGTGGCCACTCACACACAAGGCCACTGATCTGCCAGCTCAGCTTGCTGAGATGAGACAGCATCCCAGTTTGCAGCTCCTCCAGCACCTACTGGAAATCCTATTCTGAATCCTGGAAGGTGACCATGCAGCTCCTTGCTAAGGGTGCCAGCTTCCCCACAGGTCACTCACATCACTGATATTGGGAGCAGCAAGAGAGTAGCATGAGTTTCCATTGTCCTCATGGGTTCCTGTTTGTGCTTGCTCTGCTAACGTCCTGTCTAGATTTCTTTCCCAAATGGTGGACCTGTTGATTCAGATCAAACACCAGGAGTGAAGGTAAATAGTTTTACCTTCACCAGTGCCTGCAGTTCTATGTGGTTATTATACTTCTGCATTCCACATGACTCTTAAAGAGTTCTGATTCCCCCAAAAGCCTCTGAGTGATGTGCACTCCAGACTTCCAGCTAAAAGGAAGACTCTTATCCTCAGAGTCCTATCATAGTATGAAAGAGCCATGTTATAGATATGAAATGTATTCCAATAGCCACCATATGTAGTCTGACTTTCTTGTCCTGACTTGGAATCTGAGGTTAGTGAGAGTAAATACTTACAGCTTATGAGAGCAGTGCTGGGATAGGAAGATCTAGGGGTGATGGCAAGTGGCCATAGAACTGTTAATAACTAAGTCTGGGATGCAGATCTTAGGATCTGGAGCCAGATTAAATTCTGAGAAGGTCAGAGTCATAACCAATATGAACCAAATTTGAAAAGCAAGTCAGGAATTTAAAATGCCATTAGGTAATAAAGATCATGTTGAGAAGGTGGGCACCAGAATGGTCCAGATAGGGTGTCTGAACCATCACACAGTGGAGCATGTGAGAAGGGACATTCATGTGTGAAGTGCCCACTGGGGCAGATGTGGAGGCTTTGTGGATCTGGGCTCAGTTGGACTGCTCCTGCCCTGTCAGGTATTACAAGACCAAACTACCTGCCATTCATGTTTGTTAGTCAGCTTTTTGTACTGCAATAAAATTCCTGAGGCAAACAACATATAAGGAGGAAAGATACACTTTGGCTCATGGTTTCAGAAGATTTAGTCCATGTTCACATAGCCCTGTTGCTTTAGGATTGTGGCAGCACAGTATATCATGGTGGGAATGTGTAGTGGAGGAAGCTACTGACCTCATGGAAACTGGCAGGTAAATAACAAGAAAGAAGGAGTCCTCGTATCTCCCTCAAGGGCACACCCCCAATAGCCTAATGTACTCCCACCGGGCTCTGCCTCCTAAAGTTTCAACTCCCTCCAAATAGCATAGACTGGCATCCAAACCTTTAACACACAGGCCATTACGGGATAATTAAGACCCTCCCAAATTATGCATAAACTAATTACTTTATACAATATCTCATTTAATCATCATACTACCACAGAACATCCCAAAGTCTTATTATGCCAATATAGCACCTGCTGAAACTGATGTATATAAGCTAAAAAACTTCTCCAAGAAGAGAAGTCAACAGACAAGAATGTAAACTCATGGTCAGGAATATAGCTCAGTGGCACGGGCTCCTGCCTGGCAGGCACAAGGTCCTGAGTTTGATTCCTGGTACTAAGAAGAAAAATAAAAGAATATAAACTCAGATTTCTTTGATCCAACTTCCATTATGCCTTTTGAGATCCAAGTTTTCAGGATTAAAACAGAATCTTTGAGCCACCTGATAAATATCCATAGACTCAAATCCTTCAGTCAAGGATTCAGTTGACTGCGACTTCAGATTTAGCCACTCTTTAATTACCGATCTACCAAAACTGTGACTGAATAAGCATTCATTATTTTAAGCCACTAAGAGCTGCATAATTGGTACTCAGTAATTAATAACTAATACACTGCTTTTAGATTAAACCATGGGGATGGGGGTGGGTGAAAGGAGAAAGATATGACATATGGAAAGCCCCAGGAAATCCTGACTGAAAAAGAGAGAAGAAGTAATTCTCTTCTGGATCACACAGCTAACAAAGACACAGAGATAAGAAGGCAGACTGGAAGAAAAATGTGTCCCCACCTCCTGTGTTGGGGCTACAGTCCTTGAGGTTGAAGATAGATCTAGGGAGCAGTAAAGTGCCCGTTTGGGTCTACAGGAGACTAATGTCTCCCAGGATGCCTTGTAACATGTCTGGGTTCTCCACTCTCATGTAGTATGGAAAAGACTCAGAAGTTCCCATAAATCCCCAAGAAAGGGAAAGGCTGGGCAGCAGCCAGAGAAGTTGCCACTGTGGCCATGAGGCTGAGTGATTCAAACCAGAGTCAAACGGAGTCACCACTAGATCTTGGGAGTATCAGTCCCCACAAGAACTGAGGAAAGGTCAGGTGAGCAGAAAGACCCACGGAGCCCTATGGAAGCAGAGACAAAGCATGAGTTACAGTAGTTACAGACTCTAGCACCAAATATTGGCAAAACACTGAAGAATGGAAAAGATCCACCGCACACACCCAAGAACCAGCTTGAAGTCAGGATACCTCATCATAGATTTAAAATATGCAGGTCTCCAAGGCACCGTTTTGTAGAAAAAAAAAAAACCTGGCAAGAGGAGAAATAATGAAAGAATAAGTCACTGAAAATGTCACCTCACTTACCGTATTTGACTGGACTGAATTCATTGTTTTCCTCCATCATTCACTGGGAGATAGAATCTGACCTTCAGACCTTAAGAGAAAATTGACATAAGCTACAGATAACAGTGAAGCTATAGGATCCTGATACAGGTAAATCTGGTGTAACTAAATACAAGATGTAATCATAAAAGACAATGAGTATTTAAATTTTTCAAAACTTTCGAAAAAGACAGATAACCACTAATCTCCTTTAGAATACTGCCCCTTGATTCAAATACACATGCCATATTATTCTTACCACCTTCTGAAGCAGTTCTGAAAGTCTTCTTTCATGCATGTCTTTAGCTGTGTTGCCATGGCTGCCTCAATATCTTAAATAGATTCAAAATGTTTACTTTTTGTAGTCATTTTGACTCTAGGGACAAGCCATGAGTCACAGTGCTAGATCTTACGACTAAGGGATAAGAATGCACACCATAATGTTTTTTATGAGCCTGCCTTTTCATGGGCAGTGCTTGGCAACAGCATGCGCCATATATTTTTTTTATTACATCTGGTAGAAACACAAAAGGGATTTGCAGAACTGCTTCAGAAATTGGCAAGAAGGATGGGATAAGTGTGCTCGAAGCAAGGGGGAGTATTTTGAAGGGGACTCATGGCACTGTATCTTTTACTGCACGAAATGTGTTCATTTAAATGTTAATAAGATATTTTGATGATACCTTACATGTGACTGTAAATGCTATAAAAACATACTGAAGACAAAAGCAGAGTTTCATGTTAGAGCTAGGAAATGAGAAGGCAGGGGACCTCTGAAAATCAGTGAATCCCTGTTATTTTCCTGTTTGCGTCATATCTGATGGCACCCATATCTCATTTCCTCCATTCCATGATTCACCAAGCTCCAAGGCTTGGTATTGAAAAGACAGCATCACTTCATCACACAAGTTATTGGGAAATTATAACCTTTGTCTCTGTGGTAAAGGTCGATCACCAAGCCATGTGCCCCATTCATGGTGATTAAAGAAAAAGAACAAGCAGAAATGAGAGCAGGGCCGGGTATGGTGGCTCATGCCTATAATCCCAGCACTCGAGAGGCTGAGGCAGGAGGATCATTGCAAGTTCGAAACCAGCCTGGGCTACAAAGTGAGCTCCAGGCCAGCCTGAACTGTATAATGAGACCCTTCTCAAGAAGAAAAAAGAAAAGAAAAGAAAAGAAAAGAAAAGAAATGAGACCAGAGAACATTGGTTTTGTAGGTTAGAAGCCAACCCTTGTTTTATTAAAACGTGTACAAGACATCAGAAAGGAAAAGACCCCTGACTGCTCAGCAGCAATATACACAAAAGCACATGCTGTCCAACCTCCATTGCCTTGGAATGTCCTGCAGGTGACTGTCTGAAACTTGGTTTGGCTGGAGTCTCAAAAGACGTTCCATGAAGCCCAGCGTGTCCCCAGATCAACCCTCTCTCAATCACAGCTGGACCGGATAGTTGTGTTTCTGAGTGACTGGAAAGGCCACCAGGTCAGTTGAGTGGGGGGATTTTCTTGTCTACTCATATGGTCTTCATTGAAGAAGCTCAGTTCTGGTATCTTCCACATGGTATCTTCCACAAGCAGTCAGGAAGGTTGTGGTCACCAATAACTGAGCACTACTCACCCTCCACTGAGCTGTGTCCCTGAAATCATAAACCCTGGCATAGCCCGAGTTCATGGGCAAACTCACACTTCAGTTTTACACTGTATCATGCAGTATCTGCATGGATGAATGCACAAGGAAGCTTCCCAGTGGACCCACAGTGGTTCACTTCATGTTTCTCTCGATCCAGTCTTTAAAAGGTAACACCTTAGTGAAGGCTGTGGAGATGCTATGGCTGCATGTTTTGTCATAGCTCCAGCTGACCAGCCCCACCAGATGCCAGCGTGGCTCAGGGGACGCTCTGCCTGGGAAGGACATAGCTGCAATGCCTCCTGTCTCTGCAGTGCAGATATTAGAAGGGGTGGTGGGGTCCTGGCTGGCGCAGAACATGTTGTCAGTGACACTCACTGGGATGCCATGGTCTTCATGCTGCTCCTCACATAGCAGTGAGTCCACCACCCGGACTGTCCCTGAGCGCAGGCTGTCATTCTTGAAACCAGGGCTCCTCACATCTGCCAGGATGTTCCAGCCAGTCACAGTGATGTGGGACTCCTGGAAGGAGACACTGAGGTCCCGGCTGGCAGCGAGGCAGATGGGCTGGACGCGGGTGCTCATGCGGCCCTTGTCCAGAAGCTTTAGGATTGCAATGTCAGAGTCGAGCAGTATGGGATCATAGTTGGGATGCAGAATGATGGCGGAAATCTACAAAGACAAGGAGTGGATAGAGTGGTGACCAGCCAGCTCCACAGTGGACAAGAACCGGCAAGTACTGGGGCAGTTATAATCATTTGGAGATACTTTGCTCAAGGAATCTTAGGGAGCACTTGCTCTATTTCCGGGTTGCAAACTGAAACACCTACCAGGGCCTGACAGGTGGTGCTGCATCAGGGAGTAGACAGGTGAGGCTGAAGAGAATGGGGGTGTAAAACCCATCTCTGGGGGGCAGAGGCCACGTCAACCCGCTGAGCACTACCATGCAGAAATGGATCCAGTGATCCACTTTTTCCAGAGCATGGACTCCAAAACTTCACGGAAAACATCTTGAACTTTTAGCATTGGTAAATAACTGATAAGAAATTATACATTAGCAACACCAAAGCAAAAACCCCTATGTGCTTCCAGTTTGCAATCTCTGGTCCACTGTAAGTATTTCCTGTACTTTCACATCAGAAAGATAAAGACATGTTCCACAAGAACATTCCAGAAGCTGTTTCCCATAAAACTGTTCCTGGAGCATTCCATAACATTTCTCCCATAGTGTTCCCTGATCGTTCCATGCCTTTCTGATTATTCTGTTTGATAGGGCCTTCTAAAAGTCATATATGGGAAATCTCATAATTTTTTTCCTGTAAGTACTTTTTTCCCGCTTTGGTAAATGTTTGTAATACACAATGTATACATTCATCATGAGTAGTTGGTAAATGTACATGACACATTTTAATACTTTTTTTCTTTCCCCTTCTCTCCTGCGCTTTCCAACATCTCTCACTTCCCTTCCTATTTGCAGAAGATCTACCTCGTTTTCTATCTTCTATCTTTCACTTTGCTCTTATAAGAAAATTAATGCACCTTGAATCCGTAATTTTAAGTGAAATAAATCAGGAACACGCAAGCTTAAATATCATCTGGTTTCTTTTACATGAGAAACCCAAAGTATAAATAATTTTAAATATATATGTTCCATTACTTCTATTGCATTTGAACACATTTTCTTGGGACTTCTCTTGTGTCATACTGATTGTGACATGTTGGTCTGTGTCTCTCCACCAGTGTGAACTTTTCAGAGAAAACAGCCATGTGCTATTCTTTACTGTATCTTTTTCCAGTGAATGCCACATTGTGGGAGTGCAACAATGAATGGCCAGAGGGTTGGATAGCTAAAGCAGAGGAACAGGTGGATGAATGGATGAACAGAAGGGTAGAAGGTGGACAGATGGATGAGCTGGGGTGGATGGACAGATGAACGGATGGGTGGGTAGATGGGTGGATGGGTGGGAGGATGGATGGACAGTTGGGTGGGTGGATGGGTAGACAGATGAAGTACAGAAGGATGGGGCAGGAAAAGAGAGAAGTATACTGTAAATTGATTAGGAAAATCTTGGATAAAATCTTTTTGTGTCTTCAAAGTCTACCTAGGACAATTCCCAAGTGTAATAGGTGATCAATGTCCTTTGTTATTCAAGAAATATTTACTAATCTATTATGATTTAGGGACTGTGTTAGGCTATGAGAGTACAAGGACAAGTCACATCATGCATGGAGCAGATGGTTTCAGGGAGAGCAAGCCTTTAAATAAATAATTTTACTGATTTTTAATTTGTTATAATTTATCATATATGCTATTAGTAGATTTTACTATGAGATGATTGACTTTTGATGACTTCACTAATAGGTGATATTTGTCTCTACCTTAGTTTTTAAAACAGGTAAAGGGAGAAAAGATTGCATGGTCCTTCTAAATGCCACTTTCTGGATCTGTTGATGTGAAGCACCGAGCTCCCTCTGAGGCTCTTGACATAACAACCGACATGCTAAGGTGACAGAGCTGAGAAGCCACCATTCCCCACTGCTTGGAGCTGGCTAAGCCAGATCCCCCCTTTTCAAGTTGAGCCCTCTCTCTCTCACCCGTAAGCTCTGGATGGTCTTTTCATCCCGGTCATCATCCCGGTAGAATTTTCCCAAGACGACCTTGAGGTCTGCCGTCTTGATGATGTTGACCTTCCCCAGGTCGGTAACGCAATGGGCAGCCACCACCACGGTGCGTTCATTCACCAGGGCACCGCTGCAGATCAGGAACCAGGCGCCCTTGTGCAGGCTGCCCTCCTGCACCCCGCTGGTCCTCCTGTAGATGGCCGCCTGCCATGGCCAGCGGCTTGCTGGGCTCTTTGGAGAAGTGATGTTCTCAGTTTTTCCACAGACTAGGGAGAAAGCATCGGTTCAGTAAGATAAATTCAGACCTTTCCCACCCAAAAGGGAATGTGTCATACAGAAAGGAGAACACAGATCTGGAAGGGCAAACCCTTGGGTGTGATAAGCACTATGCCATTTAACCTGGTTCTCTTCTTCCTTTACACATTAAGCAACCACTCTAGACATGGTTGGCCATAAAGTCTAGAGTTTATATTGGAGGCTTTGCAGTCAACTGAAGTGTGGTTTCTGACCTCAGCTATTTACTAACAATAGAACTTAGGGTGAGCTGTCTTTATCTCTCACAGCCTCAGTTTTCTTGCCTCTAAAATGGATAGAATAGTAACAATGGTCTCATAGGATTCTTAAAAGACTAACATCAGAAATATGACAACAATAAATTCAACCATACCTTTCATAAAGAAAGATGGGCAAGGTAGCTTAGTAGGTCTAAATTACTATTCCAGACATTTCCACCAATTGTCTCATATTTATCATCAAAACCAGATCCTTGCCTGGAAACCAGCACCATGCGCGGGCTGCTGTCAGAGTGGGGACAGCTACACCCAAGCCTCTCTCTGTGAGTCAGCACCATTCTCAAACTGGGGAAGGAGAGAACCAGACCTCACCAGGAAGTGATCCAGGCAGGGAAACCATATCATTTTCATTGTTTTGTTGGGTTGGGCTTTATTCTCTTTTGTTTGATTTGATTATATTAAATCTGATGGCATGAGCAGTTATTTGAAAGATAGCAAGACATATTATGGTAGCCATTTTGGACTTGCTATTGGCTTGTTTTGAAGTCCATTGCTGCATTCATTGTTTTGTTTGTTTGTTCTATTCTATTCTGTTCTGTTTGATTTTTACTACGTCTGAAGGTATCTGCAACTATTCTGAAGACAACAAAAGGCACTATGGTAACTATTGTTGATCTAGTAAGGTCTTGAGGTCCTGTATCACTTATACTGGTTTGTCTTGATTGGTTTTATTCTGTTTTATTTTCCTTGGTTTTATCCTCTTTAAAATAAAAGAAATGAAAAAAAAACATGTAAGGTAACTAATACCTCATTACTTAACAGTTACCTCATTCATATCATTGGATGATAGGTATGAAAACTATAGCTTAGATATATAGCTTAGAAAACCTATAGCTTAGTAACCATAATGATATAACTAGAGGTGCACCTTTAAACTTTTTTCCATTTGGTGTTAAATTACTGTTGCCTCCTTTTTCTCCAAATAAATATAATAAAACTACCCACAAGAAAATATGCTTCTAAGATTTAAGGAGTAAGTACTTCCCGGGTACAAGTTTAGGCCAAAGAAAAGAAGTCCTGACTGTGGAAAGTTTCAGACAACACCAAACTAGGGAAAGCAATGGAGGACCATTGCTTCTAACAAGCAGATTTTCCCCAAAATGTGTGCAACAGGAATAATAGGTTTTCACAAGCAGCCTTGGAAGACAGAAGATGCTCCAGCTCAAAGACACAGCCTGGACTCACTAGGAATGCAGGTCGGTGCCCGCCCACTCCACTTCCCAGTCCTCAGACATGTCCTGCGGCTGCTGCCCAGGCGGCGGTAGAAGGGTGAGATGCACTCATACTGGAGCTGGGTGTGCAGATGTTGATACCCAGTGGGCAGGTCCCCGAACGGGAGGGCTGGCTTCTTGGTAGGAGCATCCTGCAGTTTCTGTTTGCTGAAGGCTGTTGAGTACAGCTGGTGTAATGGTGTCTCCCTGGGTTGGGGCACACAGGTCCAGAGAGAGAGCAGAGCAAAAACTGTCATTGTGGCCTCATTAGCATCCACACCAATCTCCATGTAGACATGTGGTTACGGAAGAAGAGAAAAAGTGCGTGGTTCATTCTTGGGCTCTACTTATCTCTGTTTCTCTGTGTCTCTGTCTCTGTCTCTCTGTCTGTCTCCCTCTGTCTCTGTGTCTCTGTCATTACACACACACACACACACACACACACACATACACACTTCACTTCTTGCAAATTCTATGCACATCTCAATCTTCTTATTCCTCCATTTCCATTTCTGGCATGCTTCCAACTGCCTAGAATTTTTAACCACAGAGAACAATATCTGACATAATAGCTTCTATCCAAAGTACACTACACACACGCGCAAGCACACACACACACACACGCACACACACTCACACACATTCAATTGCAAAGTTAAACAAAAAAGGGAGTTAATTTGAATGAGAGAATTCAGGCCCAGTTTTTCTCTAAACATTATCATAATGGGGCAATATTAGGAGTTGACTTGAACTAAGCTGTGTTGATACAGTAGCTTGATTTAGCAATTAGCAGATATAATTAGTTCACCTCAGAGAATAGAAATTTCTCTCAGGGAGCATTGAATGGGAGAAATATGAAGCATTGTGTATAAATGGGAAAAGGGATATTAAATGAGCCTTGAAGCGGAGGCCCCTGAGACCACTCAAGGGTCTTGGAGGAGATTTGCACACACTGTAAAGCTTGTGTTCATTTTGTACTGGTGCATAATGACTGTCAACTGGCAAGTTAGAATTCTTTTAGGAATCAACGGGTCTTCATATTTGTTTAATGGGTAAAGAAAGGAAGCCCAGAGAAGTGAGAGTTCCCAAGGGCACATAGCAGTGGAAGAGGGGGGCACCCAACACAGTGCTTAGCAGTCACAATTTTCACTCTGGTATCTCTACCATACCAGTTTAATATTATTGTAAGAAACCTATTTCATGTATTTCTAGAGTACTTGGCTCAGAACAAATATTCCATCTATAAGATTGTATCCAATAAATATTTGTGTCTGTTTATATCTAGTCCTGTAATTTTAGGTCCTTCTGAACTTGCAAAAAAACAAAACAAAACAAAACCAAAAAAGCCTCATCTGTTGGTCACTAAAGGTCTGTTCAGTTTTTGGTGACTTCTAGGTGAGCCCTGCTACTGGGGATAGACATATCTCACTTCAGCAGCCTATCTTTCAGAAAGGTATTTAAAAACCAAGCTTTAGGCTTGCTTTCTCTGGTACCTGAGATACTTGGTACATGGCCACCTGATCTCCCATTACAGTAAATTGCCTTTAAAATAAGAAGCCTGGTAGTCTTTTGGAATAATTTGAAGTCTCTCTATAAGGTATCTCCTTAGGTAGAATAGGTGACTTCCACTTTAGGAGAGGCTGGCGCAGGGAAATCTCAAAGATCAGAAAAAGGGCAGAGTTTGTATTCTACGATCACTGTTCCCAAGAAAATGCCTTGCTTGAAAAGAAGGAAATAAAACGAGAGAACCTGAGGGGTGAAAGATTGATAGATATGCTCACTTAGAAGTATTCTGGGTCAGTGCTAGTTACTGGGGCTCATTGTGGTCATTTCTAACAGGAGCTGCCACTGATAGATGATTATATGTGCAAGGTGCTTTCCTGAAGTCTTCAGATAAGCACTAAATCTAGCATATGATCTTAAAGCCAAAGACTGAATTTACATCTTGCCTTGCCATTTCTAGCAATGTGACCTGGAATGACTTCTCTGTGCCTCAGTTTACTGACGTAATAAATATGGTCATAAACAGTGAATAATAATAATAATATTTGTCTCATTGATTATAGGGTGGATTAAATCAACTCATACATGTAAGTACTCAAAAGACCAACTGGCATATAACAAACATGTAGTAAGTGTTAGCGTTTAGTGTGGCATAATTCGAGTGACTGTTACAATTATCCCTATTTTTCAAATGAGGAAACTAAGGCTCAACAAGTGTAAGAACTTGTCTTAGAACACCTAGGATTAAAGGGAGTACAAGAAACCTTGATTGCCAATCCAATTCATTCATTCTATAAACATTTATGGAATGTCTTCTATGTTTCAGGCACTAGAACCTCATCATGAACGGGGCACATAATGTTCCTGTACTTGTTCCTTTTACATTTGGGGTGGTGGGGAGCGTGCCAGTTAATGTTAATTATCAGCTTGACTGTATTAAGAGACTCCTGGAGAGGCGGTTGGGCCATGAGGTCATAGCTAACTGGGTTATTAGGAGCTGGGGTCATGGAGACATGACCTTAGGGACTATATGGGGTTCTGGCACCTTCTCTCTGGCTCTTTCCAATCTGCTTCCTGAATGCCATGTGTTTAGCTGTTTTCTTCTAACACACTCTTCTACCATGATGTTTCTGCCTTGCAGTAAGCCAACCATGGACTTAACCTTTGAAACCATGAGCACTCTCCTTCTTCAAGCTGCAGGTATCAGGTATCTTGTCCTGGCAGTGTAAAGGTAGCCAATACACAAAGATGTAAATAGATATAGATGATATGGATATATGTAAGAGAGGGAGAGATGGGTGAGAGAGAAGGGAGAGACAGAGAGAATGAATAGGCAGAGAGGCATGCTAAGATGAAAAGAGAAAAATGGTAAAGGGCAGAGAACACAGGGTAAAAGAGCCAGCCTAGCAAAAGCACAGCTGGGGAAGGTCTTACTCCCAGATGAAAATGGAACAGAGAACAGAGCTTTGATAATTTTCAGTGGAAGCAGACTCCAGACAGAAGGAGTCACAAAGTAAAGAGTTGCACTTGGAATGATAGAAGAGAACAAAGGAGGCCTATGTTACTGGCATAGAGAAAGAGAAGGGAAAAGAATGTAGAAGAAGAGATGAGTAGAAATGGACCCACTGTCCCCCCACCAGGAAGTCCTCACCTCTGTCTTCCCAGGAGAAAAGCCTGGCGTGCTAGTCCCTCATCCATGACTTATCTCTAGTTCCTGGGTTCCACCTGTTCACTTCATCCAGTTGGTGACCACCAAGAACATCTTCCTAAACTACAGCTGGCTGCATTTAGTAGAAATGTCAGCTCCCAGGAGCTGCCACAATAAATATATGGTACTTCAGGAAGACTCACTACTAAAATCCAGTTCCTCAGAGAAAAAAATCTGAAAGTCTTGCTTCTCATCAACCATCTACTTTCCCACGATCCAATAAAATTTGTACATATTCCAACAGTTACTACCTCTTGGCCAAAGGCAGCTGGCTAATGAGTTTCCATCTAACAAGCTCTATTCTTTCATGATTATTTAGCATTCAATGTCCCTAAGAAACCCCGGACAGTCTTTGGCCAAACACAAGTGGAGAAAAAGGAAAGGGAGGGGAAATATTCATTACTCTTAAAAGCAAATTTCAGGTGTTTCTAACTCACCTGGATTGAACCAGCATTGGAAGAACCCTCCTTCTCACCAGGTCTGAGATCTTTGGTTCCCGGCAGGCTAGAAAAAAACAGATGAGGCTGCATAATCTTTTTCCATATTCACTGTTCACATCACTGACTTCAGAGTCATACCTAACCTACCCTTCTGGATACCAGGTGCTCATTTCCCCAGGCTCAGAGGCAAGGTACATCAGCCAAGCCTGAATAGTTCACTTAGGAAAAGAGCCCGCTCTCTTTCACCTAAATTGATCGTCACCTCCAAAGATCTCAGTAGATGCCTCTGGAGAGCTACTCCACTTAGGTGATTTGGGACTGCGGCAGTTAATGGATTAGGAGTACCTGCTCATGTGAGTAGCATTAGCAAACCTGATCACAATGGAATAAAATCCAAACTGAAGTTTCTTCTTATTTTTTTGATTTTTTTTTAAATTTAATACCAGGAATCAAACTCAGGACCTTGCACTTGCTAGGGAGGCGCTGTGCCACTGAGCTATATCCCCACCTCCTGAAGTTTCTAAAATAGAGGCCACACAGGGAATTAGAAGACTGTCATTTAAAACCAGATGTCAGTGTCAATCATAGATAATTCCTGAGTAACTGGTTTCTCCATGTCCTTTCTCCAAAACTAAGGTCCTTAACAGTCACTGGAGGACAGCTCAAAGCCCCGTTTAATTTTGTTGAAGCCTTTTTTTGTCCACAAGTTAAAAGCAATCCTTCCCATCTCACTTTCTCAATCAAGCAGCCAACATTTGTCTAATTAGCAACTAGAGTACTTTGGTTGTATTAATTTGTAAGAGAAGAGTTGACAAAAACTCCAAGGACATATGTGACACTGTTCTCATACTTAATGAAATACAACGTCAGACTCTTTGCTGGTGGGGACGAAAGTCATTTCTGGCTAAAGTCTAAAGTGATTTATTCCTTTCACAAACCATTCTCTTTCATTCCTTTTCCCAGGATCCCGGTTGTTGACAAACACCCAGAAGGGAAAGTGGAGGATGGAGGCAATTATCTGGATAATCTAGGACAAGAACATGCTTTTCTTCCCAGTAAACAACCAAATTATTGTGACCTGTCCCCCAAACAGAGGAACTGCTAACCTGAAGCAACTAGTGAGTAAATTTCATAACAAGCTAGGCCTCCAACCTATATTTTTAAATTTTCTCCCTAGATTACCTCACTATGCGTTCACCAGGATTCTTTCACTTCTCACACTTCTTATCTTCTCTGTCTTCTACCTGAACACCATGCTAATCCTCTTGACATTTCCAAATCCTTCCTAGTTTTCCAGGCTGGTCCCAATCCTAGCTGCTTCATGCAGTTATTCTTATTTCAGGACTGTTGATATCTTCTTCTTCTGAACTACTCATTTGTTCCTATAACTATCTCCTGAATGTTCAAGGTCTTTTTTTTTTTTTTAAACATTTTAACATTACTAACCTCTTCCCACATAGGCAGCTGGAGATGATGGGCCTCTTGGTTTTATTATTTGTTGCATTAACTTAATACTGCATAGAGGGTAGATAAATGTGGTTATGTAAATGCTTATAAATTCTACCCTTGGACAGAATATGTACAAGATACACAAACTTCAGCCCTGTCGTTCTCCCCCAAAATCTTCTGATAACTATATCATGCTTCTCTGTCACCTCAAAATGTTGTGAATAAAGTAAGTAGGTCCTCCCCATATACAGATAAAAGAAGCAAATATTTTTAGGGATGAGTTCCAACCAAAGAGTTATGTATGGTGTCAGGGAGAAGTTAAGAAAGATATTTTTTTTTTCAGGGGCTTAAAAGCATGCATAAGAGCTACCAGAAAGTACAGCAAATCCACCTATGTCTACAGAACCCAGACATACCCATAAGTTACCTTTTATGCAAATGGGATGTTTCCCCGACCACTCTCCATTTTCCTGGCAAGTTCTTTTCTCATTGCCGCTAAGCACATAGGAGCTGTTACAAAAGAATGACACAACAGTGCCAATTTTTACATATCGCCCATTGAGAAGCCCAGGGCCTCCAGTTATTTTTTTGTATCCATTGACTGGGCCTCCAAGGTCTGAACAGTTTCGTTCTTCCAGAACTAAAAGTGAAAAGAGAGAGAAAGAGAAAAAAAAGAACTGTTAAAAGTCTGAATCATCCAATTTTAGAATAGAATCTTTTCGTATTTCATTAAATTAAAAATACAGTGATACAGAGCTTGCTTACGTTGTGCTCCAAAGAATTACCAAGAGAAATCTCATAATTGAGAATGCGTGGATTAGACCTGTGCTTCTTCCTTGTTTTAATGATTTATCCTTAAACTGAGAAATATTTCATTATAAATATATATGAATTTGATACCAGTTCTGACCCTCATGTAATCTTATTCCTTTCTTCCTCAAACTATAGGATCCAAGCAAGCCTGGACAAAATAAGTATTTCATCTAGACCATACAATCTGTACACAGAAGTTATTGTTTTTTCAGTGGTGTATTAGTGCCTTCGTTCCCTAACACCTGAATGATTTAAATTAGATTATTCAGTTCTCTATTTATGCTGTAGTCAGGAAGTAGAACTGATCAGAACCAAAGGTGCATGCATGAGCTAAATTTAGATTTTATATTTCATCTTTAAAAACAAAAGTGCTGAAGGTTTAAGTTAAAAAAATACTAGGAGATAATACTAGAGGACAACAAATACGTTTGCTGCAGAGATACAATGATTTGCCCCTTATCTCCAAATAAAACTTTCTGTCTGCACACTCAATATTCATTACAAAGGTATTTCTATTCTTTAACTCCTGTTGGACAGCTACTTAAATTAGAAATGACATTACCAGCTATTCTGAGCACTGAACAGGATCTGAGATATAGTCTGAAAATATTCTATCAGATAGGTAACATTTTTCTTAAATAGATCGTGGCTCAGTACGGAATATGACTTGCCTAAGGAAAGAGAGTGAGTTCCTTAAAGAAGTCAATATTTAATTACTGAATTCAGGTATCAATCACTCTATCAGTCTCCTGACTTCTTTTTAATCATCTTTTCTAACAGACAGGCTCATCCCTAGGAAACATCTCCCACCTCCACCATCGCAATACAATTACGCATTTACACACTTGCTTACTGCCCCAATTACCTTCCAAGCAACTTGCTTGCCTCCCGACAAATCATTCTAAAACATTTGAAAATTAAAAATAAATAAATGTCTTTCCTTTGGGCAACTTGGAAAGACTGCTACTATAAGCACGATGAGTGGCTTGTCTACTCTAAGATTGTCCATAGGCCCTGTGGCAAGATGACTGATAATACTCCGTGGGCTTTGGGGCTATGTATTATGATGAATATCCCTGATGGGTGACTCTAAAACTTATCTTAAGTGAAAAAAAGATCTCATAGAGCAACTGTTTAAAAATACTGAGGTGGTATAAAAGAGGACAGTGCATTTTTGGATTCTGCAAATGGACTCAGAAAGCCCCAATGCTGGTATTTTCAGGAATACCACTGTGATGTGGGAGGAAGAGGCAGAGGAAGTAGTACGTGTTGCTGCAGGGAGAAGGCTGCCTTTTTTAGTACAGATTCATTCTGTTCTGAGCATATAGCCTAGAGTGCAGCCACTGGGGCACAGTGATTGCAGTCACCTCAAGAGCATGGTGTATTCAGTCAACTGGGTGGTGTACACCTGTGATGCCAGTGCTCTTGGGAGGCTGAGGCAGGAAGATGGCAAATTTGAGGCTAGCCTGGGCAACTTAGTGACTTAGTAAGACCCTGACTCAAAATCAAAAACAAAAGAGAAGAAGGGCTGAGGATATAGCTTGGTATGAAGATCTTAGATTCGATTCCCAGTACTGGGGAGAAAATGGTGCATTCTATCTGCAATTTTGAAAAAATTGAAATTAGTTGCCAAAATAAAATTGAGAAATTTTACACAAGACTATGACCCTTAACATGATTCAAGTTTGGAACTGCTGGGCCTGTACACCCGTATAGCAACACTCTAATGGCACTGAGACCTGGTTTTCTGTTTACGTGACATTGTGTTCTTCACTTGATCTTACCCCACTGGACTGCCTGGCTCTGGCAGCCAGTTAGCCACCAAAGAGCTCTGCTGGGTATAATTCAAGTCCAGTTGCTTATCCATCTTGAGCTTTGCTAAAATTCCTGGCCAAAAAAGATTCGCTGATAATTAAGACCAGCCCTGAAATATTGAAAGAACACAAAGATGTGAAATCCTGGCTATTGGCAGTTTTAATAGGTAAGCCTGAGAGTTGGGTGTTCTTCCTTGTGAAAGGAAGCACTCCCATGTCCTTCTAGACCTCTGCTCCATGATTTACCACTCACAGAGTCCCATGGATCAGACAGGGTGTGAACAAAAAATATGAAGGTTTAAATATAAAAGCTGTATCCCAGTAAAAACACACTGCCATTGACCTCCCCCAAAATACTTCCCCTGGCTTCAAGTACACTTATCCCATCATTCTTGCCTCTTTCTGGAGCAGTTCTGAAAGTCCTCTCTTGTGAGGGTCTTTAATTGCATTGCTATGGCTGTCTCAAAGCCCTAAATGGATTAAAACATTTACTTTTCATGCATGTTCTGAATCTGGGGAAGAGCCAGAAGTCACACAGTGCCAGATCTGGTGAATAAGTTGGATGAGGACACAGCATCACGTTTTTATGAGCCTGCCTGTTCATTGGATGGCACTGTGCACCAGCATTCACCTTCAGGAAGCCACTCTTAAAGACACTCACAGATGAGGTCTTCCAGAACTGTTTCAGAAAGTAGCAAAAATGATGGCAGAAGAGTGTCTGAAGTGAGGGGGAGCATTCTGGGAGGGACTAATAGCAATGTATCTTTTATTGTAATAATTTGTTTTTAATTTAAGAATCTACTGTATACTTTGATTACCCCTTTTATATCTATAGTATCTAATGTATGTTTAAATAGCAGGAACTTTGTACAGTTCTTGAGTCCTGGGAAGACATAAAGATTTAGAGCAACTCAGATCCTATTCTTTTCTCATCCAGGAGACTTTAAAAGAAGATTTAATGAATAACTTGGAATACACAAACACCTCTGCACAAGGTTGAGGGCTACTGTTGTATTTCTATGACTCTCAGATGCATGCCCTTTTATAATATGGCATTCTTGAAATCAGATGGCATGTATGCTTTTCACATAATGATTCCTTACTCCTGATCCCAGAAAAGCTATAATTAAATCAATGGTAGAGCTTAAACTTGATGAGCTCTTAGGATACAGAACTATTATATGGTTTTGAATTATTGCTTATGGAATGTTATCAGACTAGAGCTAAGTTTTAAGTAGAATTCAATGGAACATGCAATGGACTGAATGCTTGTCTCACCTCTCCCCAATTCATATTCAGAAACCCTAGCCCCCCAAAATCACAGTATTAGGAGGTAGAGTGTTTAGGAAATGGTTAGGTCACAAGGATAGACTCCTCATGAATGAGATTACTGCATTATAAAAGGTAACCCAGAAATCACCCTTTCTTTACTCCTCCCTTCCCCCGTGTGAGGCCACAGCCAGGAAAAGTCATCTATGAACCAGGAAGCAGGCCCTCACCAGACAACGATTCTTCCGGCACCTTGATCCTGGACTTCTCAGACTCGAGAACTGTGAGAAATAAAGGTTTGTTGTTTAAATCACTCAGTTTGTAGTACACTTTTATAGCAGCCCCAACTGACTAAGATAGAAGGAAAGACCTGAAAGTTAAGAAGCAAACAGGCAGTAGAAAAGTTACAGAAGGATCCAGATAATGTAGTTATCTATATTATTTATTTTTCTCATTGCTGAGACAAAATACCCGACACCCAAAGTTAAAGGGAGAAAGGTTTAATTGGCTCACATTTTGTAGAGGTTTCAGTTCATAATTGTCTGGTTCCAAGGCAGGGTGGCACGACAGAGGGCATCGACAAGGAGAAACAGTTCATGGCAGGCAGAAGGCAGCAAAGCAGCAAAGTAGCAAGCAGCAAGCAGGGACCCTCTTTCTGTACCTTATATCCTGTCCCCAAGGGTGGAGAGCACTCACACTCAGGGTGGGGAAGCCTTAATCCTGGTATTGCACCATGAATCAATTCCAGCATCACATTCTTAATCCCCAAATCACATATCCTAGATCCAGCCACCTCTGAAAAGCCCTACCTATGACTGCATGAGGCTTTGGGGGGAGATCTATGTATTGGGTAATACTATGTACCCCCAAGTCCTCATACTTTTGATGGGGCTGAGTTATTGGTTTGTTATTGGTTTGTTGTCTGGCAATGTGAGTGCTGTGCCCACCCAGGGGTGGAGCTGAGATACAGTGTAAGGGAAGGCGAGTCTTCCGCTTCCGCCTCTTTCTCTCTCTCTTGCCAATGCACCTTGTGGCTTGCAACCCCACCACCCCATGCTGACTTGGAGCCAACTAATGGACTGAAACTCCCGAGAAACTGTAAGAATAAACCTTTCCTTCCCTAATTTTGGGCGTCAGGTATTTTGTCTCGGCAATGAGCAAAAAGTAACTAAGACAATCTACATGTAAGCCACAATATTTTCTGACACCACTTAAAAGTAACGATGCTGAATATATTCAAGGAAATAAAATACAAAATCAAGAACTTCAGCAAATAACTGTAAACACTAAAATATAACCAAAGGGGAAAAAAATCTAAAACTGACAAGTATAATGGCAGAAATTAAAAGCGCAGCAGATGAGTTTTCCAACAAATCCAATAGAGCTGGAGTATTAATAGCCTGAAAGTTAGCTTAAAAGAAAAATTTCAGAATATAGTTCAAAGAGAGAAAAAGCTGGAAAATGTACAGAAAAATGTAAGAGATACAGTGGCTGCAGTGAGAAACAAAATAAATATATAAGTGACATCCCAGGAGAGGAGAGGAGAATGGAGTAGAAATAATGAGCTAAGAAATGGTTATTAGGCTTCTTTGGGCATAGTCCAATATTGCTTTCCTCATTTGGAGGCTATGGTAATGTTTACCCATGATGAATTTCCAAACCTGTGTTGATTCGCGCATCTGGGTACCAACCATGGTGTCTGTACATTTGTATTTTTAATCTTGCACAATAAAGCCTTAAAATTACATTCCTATATCAAACAGCCATGGAACATTATTCTCTCTTCTCTCTCATTTCCTGTGTTTTCCAAAGCACACACTGCCTTATTATACTTTTGAGGAGAGTTCTAAGACTTCCTGCTTCCCTCCCTTCTTGTCTCCCAGTTAGAAATCTACCTGATGGGTACATAGACCATCTCCATCTCATCAGAACTCCTCCCCATGGTTACATTTCAAAATTGTCTTTTTTTCCCTATGTGTTCCCTTTTTAGAAACCTTTGCATCTCCCCGTCGAACAGATTCATGATACTTTCCTCTTTGATTTTTCAAAGGTTTTGTGTTCCATTTCTTCTCAGTATGATGGATATTTCTAGGCAAAACCAACTGAGAATTTAAAACACCCGTATCTGGGCCTGAAGGAGAACCAAGCTCCTGCTTTGCTAAGTAAAATATTCTGTGATTAATAATAAATAACACATTGCCCTGTTATTTTGTGGACTCAACATGGGAACATCACACACTAAGTTTAGCGTGTCCCTTCACACCACTGCATGAACAAAAATAGTCGCTGGCAGGAAAGCAGAAGATAGACATCTAGAGATGAGGGAGGAGATTAGGATGAGGGGCAGGAAAGACAGAGGGGTGTAATGGGGATGAAAATAATCAAAATATTGTTATGTGCATGCATGAATATACCAAGACAAATCTCATTATTCCATGTCACCAAAATGCACTATTTTAAAAACTCAGTCATTGGTGCATTTCTCTGGAGTACTGTTTCACATAAATATTTACAGAAAGAATTTTTCTATCCTTCATTCTCTTTTCCTCAGGGCAACCATATGTGATGCCATCTTACAGAAGCACATGTGACATTTTTGTAATGGTTCTTGTCATGAACACTATTGCCACCCCATCCAAATCCCTTCATACCCTCTTACCAACTCAGGGTACCAATACATTAACTTCTCTATGTGTGTTTTTCTGTTGAAATCTGGCACTTGTGACTTTCAGAGGACAGCCCATGGGCATGGGCACCACTTGCCCAAAGAAAGAGCTAAAAATTACCTTGATTTTTGTCCCCTCTTGTTCACCCAGAGTAGCCTGTCACCAGTGGTCGATGGATATGGAAGAATAAAAGCCTGGCTCTTATTCATTGAGGTGTCATTTACACTTCCCATGATCCCTAGAGATTAGATCAAGTTTAGGAGTTTAGTTGAAAATACTCTTGCTTGATGTCTTCCCCTTCTTATAGCTCCTTTCCAACTCAGTTATTGGTTGATCCTGGGAATATTTCCTTTAATAAATCACCTGGACCCAAATGCTTGACTCAGGGTCTGTTTTGGAGAGAAACTAACCTAAGACAGCTCTGCTGTTTTCTTCACCCTGGACATCTAGGCTCTCGCATATTCCCTTGGGAACACTGCTAATGAATGATGGGAGCCCTGGTCTTAGGCCAGGCCATGGAGCTCTCCATACTGTTCAGCACTCCTGTATGGTGGAAGATCTTGAGGAAGAATGGCCAGCCAAGGAAAGGACAGATCCTTCAAAGAGGACCTGCAGCCTCCACAAACAGACAGAGGCTCCACCCTAGCCAAGCTGTTCTGTTTGAAGGAATCAGGGGCTCCAAAACAATGGAGTTCTTCAGGCTGAACAGTGTGGGCCAGAATCCACTGCCAGAGGATTCTCCCTGGTGATATGGTATTATCCATGCAACGGGGCTCTTTTTATATCTTAAGGCACTGTGGAGAAGCTGACAATGAATGAGTAAATTTCTCACAGGTCCAAATTATAGGTCTTAGAGTTAAATAAGACATTGATTTAAAGCAAATTAAATTTTGTCTTTTTCTCTCCTGATTGGTAAGATAAGAGGCATAATATAAGACAACCAAGGTGATTAGGTCCAGAGTGCTGTAAACAGAGGATATGACAACCGAGAACTCAGGGAATATATTGGAATAATATGCCAATGTTTTCAGGAAAGGTAGTTCTTCAGAGTACGTTGATATACTACAGTATTGTTTTGTCTAATCAGCAATATTGAATGTGACAAAAGGAAGTCCATACCTTCCATCCCTAACTTAGAAAGTGAACCTACCTCCCCATCCCCGGATAATCACAAAACTCATGGGAAGATCCCAGCCTTGGAAAGACAACAGTTCTTTTTTTCTGTGATATTACTATCCATCAGAATATTCCTGTCCACAAAAGTGATACATTTTTCTGAACAAATCTAGAATTTTAGTATGATACAATAGACTCTCGTGAGCACTTGTCTTTTCCTTCTGCTTAGGTCCCCAAGCTGTAAGTTCAAATATGGAGACAAAATCTTTTTTAAAAAACCCTCTAAGACCCAAATAATTCAGTTGCTGCTTTGCCTTTTGGGAATCTAGCATGCTCCTCTTTGCAGAATACTGGTGAGGGGCTATTGGCTGTTGATTTGATTAACGTATTCTCTGAACCATAGCACAGATATCTAATGAATGCCTTCACTATGCCCAGCAGAATAAGGCATTAGAAGATGTTTTGCTATATCTTTAACATGGAAAATTTTCATTTAAACTCAGAAAAAAAGTGATATCCCTTGAAGCATATTCCACTAAGATACTTTAGCATCTCAAGACTCTTCTAAATCACTTAAGCATTTACAAACAAAAATAAATTGGGGCTTTCCTTCCAATTACTTTTTCCCCAGATCAAACTATTGCCAATCAAAATCTTTCTCAAGAAAAACAAAATAAACAAAAACTTTTATGGTTTGTGTCTAGATGCCACCCCCACCAAAGCCTCTGGCAGTCATCAGGATTTTTCAGAGGTGGCTGATGCTGGAGTGTTTGATGCTGAGATTAAGGATGTGTGATTAGTAAATCAGTCCACTGACTGGTTTTTCACAGTCCTAAGATTAAGGATGTGAATGCCACACCTGCCCTAGGACAGGTAACTTGCATACAACATAAGGGACAGAGTCTTGTCTTGGTCTCTGCATTGTTGTTTGAACTGTTTTCTGCCACCATGAACTGTTGCCCCTCTGCCATGTGCCACTCTGTCCTTGAACCATCCAATTATGGACTGAAACCTCCACAGTGAGCTAAATAAATCTTTTCTCCTTTAACTTTGGGTGTTGCATACTTTGTCTTGGCAACAAGAAAAGTAACTAAGGCAAAATCTAAAAACCTTAACAGTTCAACTAGCACTTTAAGAAATGTTACTGTAGGAAACTGTCTTATTTTTTCTGGCTTATAGATCAAGGTGGATGGAATAAATACAGATTTTTTTTTATCAGCACTAGGTCATCCTAAGTGATTACTGCTTCTTAAAACTTTGCTTCTAAGATGACATCAGAAGATGGGACTCTAACCCAGGAATAAAGTACTGGCAATCACAGGGGTCTTCAATAAATATAAATAAGATATTGGGATAGAGGTCTCAGCACATATCAGCTAACTGCAGAAGCAGACTATAAACTGGGCTACAACAAAGATTTCATCAGGTACAACTGACTGATACCATTTAGCCTGCTGTGTTGTATGAAAGAAAACCTCTTAATTTACAAGTAGGAAATGGAGCAAAACAAAATGAGATTCTGATTTAGATGCCCTTGCTGAGAATAACCACTAGGGACTTGAAATTTGAATTCCTAATTTCATCATGTTCATGTTCTCCCTGGGTACTAAACAGAGATTACCACTTAACCAAAGCTCGGATTATTGTTAATTCAGCATGGCCAGTGCACTGGGGCACAATTACAGAAGATGAGTCCCAGAAATGCTTCTTTGTGATGGGAGAAGCCATGTTCCAATCCCTGTCTGAAAAATACTACATAGCAGAAGTCAAGCACATCTTTAACAAGCTCCCAGGTACCATGGGGGCTGTTACTGACTTTAGGCACAAACTTTACTTTGGTCTCTGCTCACTCCTATGACCTTACCTAGAAAGTGCTGTTCTATACTGATTCTTATGCACAAAAGAAGAGCATGTGGGGTGTGCTTGTGTGTGTGTGTATATATGTATAAATTCCTGGACCTCATGCTAGTTTTTTTAAATCAACCATACAGGGGGCTGGGGATTTAGCTCAGCAGCACAAGAACCTGCCTGGCAAGCACGAGGTCATGAGTTTGATTCCCGGTACCAAAAAACCCCATACAGGTGACTTCTATTTTGAGAATCCTTTAGATAATATTCTTGTTTTGTTTCTAAATTATTTTAAATTAATTATTAGTATATATATCCTCTTTGATTTCCAAAATGGCCTGCTGTGATTTACAAAACTACATGTAAAAACGTGATTTCTTTTGGCATATTTTATGTTAATGAAACATTTATGACATCCAGATAATCAGATGGGTAAAAACGGAAGTCAAGGACCCATGCTGCCTCTTTACTAAGAGCTGGATTTTAGAGCTGTAGTATTGTCTGAGAACTATAGCTCAAAGTGCATCCTCTCATGATCTAGTTGGTGGTAGGGGCTATGAATGGAGAGCCTCTACTCTCAGTTCTTACTATACACCTGGTACTCATTCATGCTCACTCATCACCAAAGCCAAGGAAACAAATTGTGACAGAATCTTGGTTCTGTTTGGAAAAGGCATTGACTTCTTTGTTGGCACTTTCTTCATTCTGGAAACTTGACTTAACCCAAAGCCACTGCTCAGAGACAAACATCAAATGGCCTCTTATCTGTTCTGTAATTTTTCCTGCTCAGTTCATATTTGAGTTTGGTGCATCTGGACCAAAGCAAATTATTTTTACTCCATGAAGGTCTTCTACAACCATGCATAATGACACCAACTCTTGATGCAATCCCCATCAAAATGTCTTTTCATCCCTTTCCAACCAATGGCATTCTGCTTCCCTGATGTTTTCCAGCCCTCGGGGAGTGTGAATGAGACACTATCCATGTGAAATTCTGCTTGGATTGCACACACTGCTATTTATTCATCCAGCAGCAATTTGGAGGCTGAGGCTTACAATTAGCTATTTGATCTTAATCAGTATTGTCTTGGGCCTCTGGAACACTATGTCTTTCGAACACCGCTTTTCCGGCATTTGGATGGCCTATTTAATTAGACAGCTGAGACTGCTGGTGCCTAAGAGACAGGTCAACTAGGGCAATTTTTTTTTGCAGAAAGTCCTGGTCATATTATTTCTTCTTTTAGATCAACCTGGCTCATGCCCGTTTGATAGAGTACATATGTAATTGACCTGTGTAATTATTAAAAACTTAGCATTCCTCAACCTACCACATCTACTTGGAAATAGTAGTCTTTTGAGGATTTCCCCAAATCTCAGAAGTTTTCTTAGTTAGTTTCCAGGTGAGTCATCACTCTAAAGTACTTGGAGAAATGACTCCCAGTAGCAACTAGAGTCAACTTTTTGAAATATAAGAACAAATCACCTGGAAAATGGCCTGAGCTATGCAATTCTGTTGTTTATCTTTAAGGATGAGCTTGCAGGAGAGTCCTGAGTTGCACATTGAGTCTTAGGAAGCTCTGCCCAGTGTATGGGTAAAGCAATCCTTATCACCACCATCACCACCACCAAGGCCCTACTGTAGGCAGTTGTGGCCAGGAATCATACAAAATGTGATCTTTTCTTTGCATTACAAAAGGAATAACGTTGGAATTTTGCTTTATGCATTTGCAAAAAAACAAGATAAAATACATGCTGTGCAGCCCTGCCTTATTTACCAGGCACATGGTACTCGATGAGACTCAAAAGTATTTGGCTGGTTGAGTCTGTAAAGTGAAGATGATCAAAGTGCCTATCGCATGGAAAAGTTGATACAACTAAGTAGGCAGTGTCAGATGAAATACAGAACCTGGCCTAAACTAAAAATAGAAATAATCATAACTATTGTTTTTAGTGCAGGGATACCAATGAGAACATCTTCCATTTTACAAAGAGGAAGCTTTCTTCTTCAGAAGGAAGGGCAGGAGAGGTGATGAGTGTTCCAGGAAGCAGCCACCTTTAAGGAAATCTGGGGGAGCCATAGCCTCTGTTAAAGGGCTGGAGCTCATCTCAGCACCTAGGATAGCAGGAGGTTTGTTTCCATCAGAAGTTAATTCAGCTGTGTTTTCTCTGTCCTTCTAAATTTTGTGTCTTCCACTCCGCCATCAGTGGGCAGACAGCCCGTCCCAGCTCTCATGGGTTACAGTACCTCTTAACCAAAGACCCAAACAAAATCTTCCTGCTATATTAATCCCTGCATTGGTAACTTCATCTTCCAAAGTGAAAGCCAAGAGGACCTTAACAAGGAGCAGGCAGACAGAAGCAAGGCCTGCACAACGGGTCATCTGCAGGGTGTTCTACCCCACGTTCTGGGAAGCAGTTGTGCAGAAGAACAGTTTATATGGCCTCACCTACCTTCTCATTATTTGGGAGGAATGCTGTACATATTAAAATAATCACTGACTAGCAAAATGTACCCATTACACATCAACCCTCCATAAAACAGCAATGCCTTGGTTAATAAACCGTGAGACTATGAAACTCAGCAGGGTTCATACTAAGATGTCACTTGGTCTATGTAGACTCAAGTTCACCCATCAAGGATTAATCTAAATGGAAATAAAACATTTTCTCTGAATTCAACACAGGTGCACATACATATACACATGCACATGTCTGCACACACCAACACACATAAACATACCCCTTGATCACTATACAAGGGCAGCTCCTACTGTACCCAGTGAGAGTTTCTATTTTGTATTCAAGTACAAATAAGCATGGCATCCTTCTGAATTACACAAAGAAGGACGTCAGAGATTAAGGTTCACTTTAAGGAAGGTGAGGGGATGAGTGCCCCAGGTGACACACAAAAGGTGGGTCTACTAGCTAGGTCTACCAGCTACCGGCATCCCTGGGGTTCCTCCAATCTCTAAAGGTATAGCATTCCTAAATACTATGAATCTCTGGGAATGCTTTCCATGGACTTATCCATATAATCTTCATACTGACTTAAGCTACACTGTCCTCTTTTTTCCTTCTATCTCTCTAGAAAAATACAAAAATGATGTTCTGAAGACCAGATCTCCAAAATGGCTATGCAGAAACAGATACACAGTCCACCATATGTCAAATAAAAGACAACTGAAACTCTACGACAAAAAGGGGGACTAATAAGATAATGGGATGCTTTGGGGACCCTTCTCTGGAGTGTCTAAATCCAGTTCCTCCATGATATTACTCCATTGATCAATTCCATAGTCGCCTGTTCCGGCCACCCTGGCTGAAATGTTCTCCATTCATCACACTCTGTGCAGATGTCTTCTCCCGAAACCCAGTATTGTAGTCAGTATTTGCAAGGAATAGATTTAATACAGCACACATAGTTTATAAGCTTATTTTATATTATTCACTCAAAGAGTCAAATGCCAAAGAGTGCAAATGATCTGTCCACAAAGAATCCAGCTGAAGGCCTGGATCCCACATGTCCTACATAAGTCCAGCTGAAGACCTAGAGTTCATGGTAATGTCCTCCATGAGTCCAGCTCAAGGCCTAGAGCTCACAACAATGTCTCACACAAGTCTGTTTTATGGATCTGTGCTGGGGAGGCCCGAGGTCAGTGTTGGAAGCTAGAAAGTCTACACTAGTGGGATGAAGGATCTGTGCCAGCAGGCTGAGGGATCTGCACTGGAGCCAGGAAATGACACTCAAGGTAAGCACCAGAGCTCCCCTCAAAGAAAACCACAGCCACCCTCAGTGACAGCGAGGATCTGAGCTCCTCCAATGAGAACAGTTTAGTTCCTATCATGAAAACCAGTGTAACAAACTTCTCCAGCAGAATCAACAGTGCACCATCTTCCTCTCCAATTCCCCTTTTTATGCTGTTGGCAACAATCCTCAGGTGGACCGTCCACACCCAGCACCATGCTGATACAATTTAGTTGGATGTTACAAGTTGACTGTTAGTTCTACCCACCACCCCCAGGATTTGTTTTTGACAATGATATTGGTGACATCTACTTGTCCTGTTAAGACCATATCTTTCTTGCCTCTCTGCAGATGTGCTGGCAGCAATTCTTAGGATGCAGCAATGATTGGGGAAAGTCAGTACACACATACTGAGAAAATTTGGGGAGAATTTTCTTAAACCCTAGAACCCCGAGAAAGGTGTGTTTATTTATAACCCCCAGGTTGTAGAAACTCGTGCTGTTGCTTTATTGCCTTATATAGAGACTCTTCTACCTTTTGGCAGACTTTTTGTATGGACAAAAATATAGGGGCCAGAACCACTAATGAGAATGACAGTTTATAATACTCAATTCTGCCTTACATGGGTCACCTCACTCCATTCCCAGAAACACTCTGAGAGATATTTCGTATTATCGTTGTGGATGTTATAAATGGAGAAACTGAGGTTCATAGAAATTAAATGATTTTGTCAAGGTCACTTGACTGGTAAATTATAGACTCATTGTCAAGCTAGGGTCTTTCTGAGGATAGATTCCAAGTCCTTCACCTCAAGATGTACCTGTTTTCTCTGTATTAAGGATTAGAAGGGTGTTTGGCCCTAAGAAAAAGGCTGGAAGAATTCCATTTCAGCTGCTTCACCTGAGAGATCAAAGAGTAATTTGCATTCATCTCACAGAACCTACGAAATACTATTTATCTGTCTGTGATGGGGCGAGATGATCGCCACCCACTAGAGGGCTCCATACATTCTCCCGCACATCAGCGTTAACATTTCCATGAAAACGCCAAAGTTTCTAATCACTTATTCTGATGAGAAATGTGGGTTGCCTCTTTGAAGCTGAAGTATACAGTGTGTCTCTCATCTGGGCTCTTTTCTTCACAGTGGTTGGGACAGGCCAGTGGGAAACCTTCTGAGACTCCAAAACCCAAATGAATCCAGATTCACCATTTGCCTTTAATTGGTAGAAACTGATTTGTTTTGTTCCAAGGCGCGTCAGAGCCCGCGGAGTGAGCATTGTGTCCTGAGAGTCAGCCCGTTTCATCGCCCTTCATTAGGATGCAAGGCGGACACCCCGGCCTCTTCAACTGGGCCAGAGGAACAAAAGCGACATGGAAATTGGAGCAGGCCGTGAATCCCTCGCCCTCCACTTCTTCAAAACAAGATTCGGACCATTTACTCGAGGACTTATTTTGTCGTTGTGTTCCCTACAAAGGAACAGGAAACTTCAGAGGAAAGAAGGGCCCCCAGCTCCCCACACGGTGGCCCAGGGAGGCTGGAGGCTGCAGAGGATGCTGGCAGGAGACTAGGTCAGCCTAGAGACCGAGGAGGGGGCCACTCCCCTGGGAGAAGGTCACTCAAGAGTAGGGGAACAATTGAGGGAAGGTGAAGCCTGGGGTAGTAGCCTTGAAGACTCTCCCAGGGGAGGGGAGATTGCATGTGCTTTTGACTCTGGAACTAAACCAAACCTCACTCATTGTCTCTTGTTCTTTATCTATCTGATGAAGTCTGAGGAAGAGCTGTCTCCACAGATGGATGGAACTCTTTTGAAAATAAATCCATCTCCTCCTTGGTGTGGTGGCACCTGCCTATAATCCCAGCACTTGGGAGGCTGAGGCAGGAGGATTACTGTGAGATTGAGGCCATTCTGTGCTATACAATGAGTCCAAGGCCAACCTGAACTACATAGTGAAACCCTGTCTCAAAAAAAAAAAAATCTCAAGTTTGACAAGAAATGGTTCTAGTTTCTGAAATTTGGGTCCCAACATGTATTTTGAGGACTGGCGTTTACAAGGAATGATTCATCCTATAACTTTAGCAGCCTTTTCACCAGTTGTTCTCAAAGTTTTTTGTTTTGTTTTGTTTTGTTTTGTTTTTTTGTGGGTACCAGGGATTGAACTCACAACCTCAGGCCTGCCAAGTAGGCACTTAAGCCACTGAGCCAAACTCCCTGTACTTTCTCAAAGTTTAAATATGTGTGCCCTTTCAATTAATAGTTCAACATCTAGGAATTCATGAAAATATCTCTACACAGTAACAAAAACATGCAAGGATATGTATAGTAGTCTTCTTCATAATAGCAAAAAAAAATATGTATACATTCTGTTTTAAGGAATATATCCATACAATGAAATACTCAACAATCATCTTTTCAAATGAGGTAGATCAATACAGACTCACTTGGAAGAATATCCATAACATATGGCCACTAAAAATAAATTGAAAATGTTAATGCATACATTCATCCACTTTTGATTAAAATAGTTTTTCAACCTTGGCATTACTGACATTTGAGCTTGATAACTCTGTTGCGGGGTTGCTCTATGCATTGTAGGGTGTTTAGCGGCATTCCTGACATCCACCCACTAGATGCCAGGATCACCTCATCAGCCCCTAACCTGTGTTACAACATTATAACAATCGACACCGTCTTCAGACATGGCCAACTGCAACCTAGGGCTCAAGATGGAGGGCAAAATCACCACCTGTTGAGACCCACTGGTTTGAAAGAATGATGTATAGAAAACTCAGGTTTAAACACAATAACAAAAAAATCTGAAAGGACCTACCTCAAGTTTCTAACAGTGGTTCCCCTAGAGCTGGTTAGGAAAAATAGTGTTCTCTTTATTTTATATACCCCTATACTATTATTTAATTCATTTTTTTTTACAGGTATACATTTCCTCTGAAATTAAGTAAAAAGTCTATTTCTGTTGCACTTTCACTTATAGACATGTGCATGCACAAAAAACATAAAGAGAATAGCTTGTATCAAGAACTGTCTTTAGGACAAAAAGGCAGAACAGCCTTTCCTAGGAAGGAAAGACCATTGAGAGGACTCACTAATGGGGTGCAAGGGTACCCAGAACTCACTAATCATTTACTTGGGATCTCACCAAGTTATATGGCAAGAACTGTGTCAGAAGCATTGTGAACTCCACGGGAAATGCAAACTTCTGACCTCTGGTTTTGAATTTAATGGGGCGAGGGTTTTCTATCTTGAATCTTTCATCTGCAAAAAGGAGCGCCTACCTTCTTACAAAGACTAGCAACAGATTGCTAAAGCTGTATCTAGAAGGAGCTCTCTCTCATCAGACGTGATACAATATACATAAAAGACAGAACTCTTATTAACATTGGATTTGGTGCCCTTGAAGGTATTTTTTTTTAATCAAATACTGCATCCAATTTGGGCATTTCAGAGTTTGAAAAATCTCCGAATGCTTTAGTTTCTTCCTAATTTTGAAAGAATTCCCTCCAAGGACATTGTTCCAGCTCACTGATATCTTATGAGGGAAACACAGTTCATATTTTTTCCTCGTTTTTGCTCTTCTAGCGGAAAGACTGCTCTGGGGGAAAAAAAAGTGCTAAGATCTGTTCAGGAATTATAAGCAGTAAACTGTCATGACTAATTTGTGTGATGTTTCCCCAGTGAGTGACTTAGAACTTATATCAAATTTCCTCACAGGAAAAACAAACCAGGATCTCATAGAAAATAGTAAACATTAATCCCCCATGTTGATGCTAGCAAATGGCATATCAGATATCCACTGCTGGTGTCTTCACCCTACTGTAATTACGAGACACCGAGGAATTACAGGTTTTGAACTACATTTTGAAAACTGGAAAGGGAGATTCCTCTTTCCTATGTTGA
The DNA here is from genome assembly GCA_004363535.1 of Dasyprocta punctata. Classification (NCBI taxonomy): domain Eukaryota; kingdom Metazoa; phylum Chordata; class Mammalia; order Rodentia; family Dasyproctidae; genus Dasyprocta; species Dasyprocta punctata. Next base: position 54,114 of record RJWM01000643.1, on the reverse strand, counting down.
TGTTTTAAAGTGATTTGAGACCATTTGTGAATCAAGTTACCAGTAAGAGGAAGATGCCTTATTCTGCTTTCTTTATTCATAGTGTTTATTTTTTCTTGGTGGGATAACAATGCTGAGAAACTCATTTTTTACTCACAAGCTACCCATATATATATGAACCATAACTTTTAGAACAACTTTTTGTTCTTCCCTGATTTGAAACAGCTTTTTAAAGATATTTTGGCTTGTGTGGTGATTTTTTCCCCATTTTTATCTTTGTTTATCAAAGCCCTAGTATTGTGTGGTCAGTTCATCAATGAGTTAAGCATTTTCTGTTCTTGTTTCTCCCCTCTGAATCTAAAGGATCTTCCCTGAGAAACCCCACCTAGGACACTATTTGTCCTCCTTTGCTGTTCTCCAAATTTTGATTTTTCTTGTTCCTGTGAACATCTCATTCCAGGATAATAGTTGCATTCAATGACAGATACTTTAGGTCTCAAACTTCTGCTGGAACCCATGTCATATGCAGAGTCTTGGTTCACAGACACATTTGTTAAGTTATTTCTTGACATCCATAGTAATAAAATTCCTCTATGCCTATGCAAACTCCATGCCACCACATGACGGGACTGGACCGTCCTGGCGCTGCCATACACAGTGGTCAGTGTGATGTTTCCAAGGACAAAAGATTTGCCCTATCAGACAAGTTCAGACCTGATAGGTTCCAGTTTCTCTCTTCTCTGGCAAAAGCTCAAATCTAGTATCAGAGAACTGTATCCTGCTTTTTAAAGAAGATCCATTAGAAACTTCTGTCCATTTGGGAGTGGATTGCTTGTTTGAGTTGTTTCTCTTTGTTTTGCTGTTTAGATGACCCCAATTTACTGAGTGACTATGATTTTCCTGGTTTTGACTACTGTCTTTAAGGAGCTGAAAGCTTAGATGATTCAATGGGCTAATCATGGTATGGCTCAGGGTTGGGGTAAAACATGCGCTTAGCACGTATGTGGCCCTGGGTTCAATCACTAGAAAAAGAAGAGAGGAGAAATAGGATAAGGGGCAGGGGAGTAGGGCAGAGGTGGGAGAAGAGGAGAAGGAGAGGGAGAGGAAAAGAGTGGAAGGAAAGGAAGGGAAGAAGAGTGGAGAGGAAAGTAGAGGAGAAAAGAGGAAGAGAGAAAGAAAAGAGGAAGAGAGGAAGCAAAGGGAAAGGTAAGCAGAAGGAAGAGAAGGGGAGAATATGGCTTAGGTAGCAGGTTACGAGGAAGGATTCAAATGGTTAAAGAAGGACCAATTGGTTAAAGAAGACCAATAGCTGTGGCAAGCTGCTATTGGAAGGATTTCTTTCTGTTATGACTCTTCTCTTCTATTCCACCTCCCACAGCCCCATTTCAGTCCAGGCCGGCTCTAAAACCACTGAAGAAGCATGAAGCTTATCTCACCAACTCAGAATAAGCTCCTTCACAGATAGAGGAATCCTGTTTTTTATTTTCCACAGACATTGATCCACAGTAAGTGTTATCTGGTTTGCCTATGACATACACAACTTCATTTCCTATTTATAGGATGATCATGCATTTTTTAATCCAATTCAGAATGCTTTAATCATGAGATGGGGCACCGTTAAGAATTATGCCAAGATAAAATGCATAAACCTGGATCATCTCTGGGAAACTGAGGCTCATGGCCACCATATACTTTTACCATGCTCAATTCAAACTGTACGATACCACATTGGATTCCGGAGTGTGTCCAGGAGGGTAACTCTAAACTCCAGATCTTAGGGTGGACAGGGAGTTCAGACTCTTAGCCACAGGAAATATGATGATGGTGGCTTTCTACTGTTAACTTTTGTCTTGGAATTTTCAAGCTCTGAATACTACCTGAGATCACTGTATCTTTTGTCAAGGGTATTTGCAGCAGGTGAGGACTGGAAATGTCAATAGTCAGTGTAGGTAGTTCCAGACAGACAGTCCTGCCTTTCTTAGGTCATCCAGTGTAATGTCCATACCATGTGCCATCTTGAATGCACCACCCTAGACACTAAGGAAAACCAGTCCTATGAGCCCCCAAACTCCTCTCCACGCTATACCATGTGACACCTTTACTTCTCTACTCAAGTGGCATACTTACGGTTTTCACAGCGCTGGCCAGTATAGCCTGCCAGGCAGGCACACTTATAAGATCCACTTGTATCCAGGACACATGTGCCATCATGCAAACAAGGGGATGATGAGCAGGCTGGGAAGGAAAAAACATTCCTTAGTGTTATGGTGCAGTGAGTCCACTTCTCCAAGGCCACAGTCGTCACCCAAGTCTTTCACTTGACTTCTTGCAACATTTGTATTCTTTGTACGGAATTCATGTTCCTAGCATTTGACAATGCCTAAAAGGGGTACTTATTAAATGTTGGATGTTGCTGGCACTACTTGACACCAACGAAGGCCCCAAATGTATGCTCGAGGTACCTCTGGTCTGAGGGACATAAGGAAAACACAAACGGGAGCATTAAACTAATGAAAGCAGAAGCATGCTTTTATCACTCCCATAGGGACTCCAGAAGAATACTTGGGTAGCTTTAGAGTACATTCTTTCAAGAAGGCTCAGCATCCTGGTACCGAAAGACAGCCACAGGCTCCCATCTTTATGACCCCATTGAAGACGTACTCAAGAATTTCCTAACATGCATCCTGTAAACATTAGTCCCTTGCCGTATTGATATGTGCTCAACTGCATAAGCAATCTGGGCTCAGTTCTGCTGGGGAAATGCTCTGACATTCAATGATAATTAACCAGGTGTCTTTATTGCAAGCCCTCTCAGTCCAAGGCCATAATACATATTGTGAAGTTGTAAGAATGCACATCTCATTCGGTCTTTCCCAAACTTGTTTGAACTCAGAACCCACATTTTATAGAGCATCTTGGGAGTATCCAAAAAAAAAAAAAAACCTGGAAACACTAGTCTATATGCTACTCACCATTCCACATATATTTATCCCAATGTAGAAATATATTACTGGGCTCACTTTAGTAAATCTGTAGTGAGTGTTTGCTCTGTGGAAAGCACTGGAGAGATACATAGATGATTTGGACATTCTTTTACTAGATAAAAGTTATGGAAAGGAAAGTATACAATACCTATAACCTGAATCATAGCACAATTCATGTATTAGGAAAAAGTGCTACACAGTAGTCAAAAAAGATGAAGTCATAGCTCACTGGAGCAAGAGAAAATGTTTATCAGAGATGAGAGAATGTGATGCTTACCACAAAAGATGAGTTTTGATGTTCAAGTTTGGGGCAAGTGACCTTATCCAGAGAGAATGGCTTTCATACAAGCAGACACACAAGTGTGTTTGAGGAATGACATATAGTACTAGTTGCCAGGGCAGGCTACCATTTCCCAGAGTTTTCCTGGGGAGGTTGAGGGGCTCATTCCAAGGAAAGACCTTCCCTTAGTCACAAAGCCACAAGCTGATGAACTGCCACTGCCCCCAGGTAGCTTCCCTGACACCCAACATTGACCAAGAGTCCTAAGCACCCACCCACACACCTGGCACGGAACTCGGCTCAGCCTCTGCCTACACAGCAGCATCATGGGATGAGGATCCAGCCATAAGCTGGCCACACCACAGCAGCAGAGCATCTAGGATTCCCAAGCCCTGCACAGTACCATGGGTACAGAATGGAAAGGAGACAGACACACAGACTATATGTAGCAACCGCTAAGGTTGACCTGGGCAGCAGGAGGATCTGGTATCGCTAAAAGGATAGAACCAAAGAGACACTGATTTCGTGAACTTCCCACCTCCTTTCTGAGACTTTCACAGCAGACCTTCCTCCCGAAGAAGCCTTAGTGATCTGAATGGCATTGCAGGTTTGTTTTATTCTAATTATTCAGTACTCTAAGTAATTGACCTTCATGCTTGAGTTTATTTGGTAACATGCAACACCGCTGAGTCTCAGAACAATGAGAGCGGGGGTGATTCCTTGGTATTGAGTAATTTGCTCATCTCGGTCATATCCTACCTGCAACTAAATCAAAGACAGCAGGAGTTAAGTACAAGTTTAGAGTTACTCATCAAATAAATAACATTTGCCATTGTGGTGTAAGGAGGCACATGGAGGTTAATGGTTTGCTTGAAGCTAGGTAACCACTGAGTGCTTACTATCTACTAGAATGCACAACCACTTCATTTGTTCAGTCTTCCAGAATCTTCTTAAGGAACAGAATCTATTGTCAATCCCTTATCACTAATTAGGAAACAGAGAAGAGCACACACACACACACACACACACACACACACGCACACGGTAAGCTCTAAAACCAAAATGTTCATATACAAACCCCTAGTTCACCCTCATAGCTGTGTGGCCTTGGATGCATTATGTAGCCTCATTATGCTCCAGCTACCTCCTCTGTATAAACAGATGGTAATTCCTACTTCTGCATCTGAGTGAGCTTTTCTGATAGATGGCTGGCAATTTCTCTAGTTTTTTTTTTTCTCAATATAGGCTACTTCTGTGAACTCAGTATGATAAGTTTTAATAAGCCTGAGCAGAACGAAAGGGAAACATACAGAAAGGTTTTATGGAACAAGTCATAAATTGGTCATACTCCCAAAATTGTTATACAGATTTAATACAATCGTGATCAAAATACTGACGGAATATCTCTCAGAAAGAAAGAAAACAATCCTAAAACTAATTTGGAACCAGATGAGACCTATAATAGCAGAAACAATTCTGAGGAACAGAAGCAAGTCATGAGGCATTACAATCCCTGACTTGAAATCATATTATAAAGCTACTGTGATAAGAACAGCATGGTATGGGGAAAAAGACCTGAGGATCAATAGAACAGATTAGAAGATGCAGAAACAACTACAAATACACTCAGTCACCTTATCTTTGACAAAAGGGTCTAAAATCCCTTCGTGGAAGAAAGATAATCTCTTTAATAAATGGTGCTAGTAAAACTGGTTTTCCACATTTCAGAGACAAAATTTAGACCTATGTCTCTCATCATACACTAAACTAAAATAAAGATGGATCAAAGACCTAGAATCAAAATAGAAACACAAAATCTGCTGAAAGGTAGAATATGTATAAATCTTGAAGACATTGGTATAGGCAAAGACTTTATGAAAAAAACCCAGACTGCAAGGGAAATGTTACAAAGAATCAACAAATGGGATCTCATTTAAAAAAAAAAAAAACTTTTGCACAACAAAAGAAAAATCATCAACAGAGTGAAGAAATAACCCACTGAGTGGGAGAAAAATTTTTGACAGCTGTTCCTCAGACAAGGGACTAATATCTAGAATATATAAAGAATTCAAAAACATCAGATCCCTAAATTTAAAGACCCAACCCAAACATGGGCATCCATAATGAATAGACATTTCTCAGATGAAGCAGTAGAAATGGCAAATAAATATATGAAAAAAATGTCCAACATCACTGGTAATTCAAAAGATGCAAATTCCATTTCACCCCAGAAAGAATGACTATTATCAAGAAATCAACCAATGACAAATGCTGGCTGGGATGTGGGAGAAAAGGAGTCCCTCTCCACTGGTAGTGGGAATGTAGACTGGTGCAATCACTGTGGAAATCAATGTGGAAATTCCTCAAAAAACTAAAACTAGAGGTCCCATTTGAGCTGTTTATTCCCCTTCTGGGTATCTTCCTGAAAGAATTAAAAACACCATACCAAGCTGGGCGTGGTGGCCCACGCCTTTAATCCCAGCACTCGGGAGGCTGAGGTAGGAGGAGTGTTGTGAGTTCAAGGCTGGTTTGAGATACAACGCGAGTGCAAGGCTAGCCTGAGCTACATAGTGAGACCCTGCCTCAAGAAAACCAGGGCCAGGAGTTTGGCTCAGTGGCTTGGTGTGAGGTTGTGAGTTCAATCCCCGGTGCCAAAAAAAAAAAAAAAAATCATACCACAGTGATGTATGCACACCGATGTGTATTGCACCACAGTTTGTAACAGCTAAATCTTGGAAACGGCTCAAATGCCCATCAACCAATGAATGAATAAATAAGATGTGTTTTTTTTTTACAGGGGAGTACTACTCAGCTACAGACAATGAACTTGGGACATTTATAGGTAAATTGATGGTCCTTAAGACCACACTTTTAAGTAAAGTAAATGGAACACGTGTGTGTAAATATCTCATTGTTTCTCTGCTGTGAGAAACCAAGAGTATAAAGAAGGACCAGAATGTATGCTAGATATTATGAAATAGCTAGAAAATGCTCAGTTTGGATGAGGAGCTAGGGAGAGGGGAGGGGGAATGGAAGAAGGGAAAAGGAAAAAAGAAAGAGAAAAAGGGAGAAATGTAAACAAAGCTTTTGTAAAAGAGGAGGGGAAGAGGGATTGAAGGGATGTATGGGGTATGCTATGTCCCCCCAAGTCCTCACATACTTTTGATGGGGCTGAGTCTGATGCTTGTGATCACTTTGTTGTCTAGCACCAGGATTGATGACGTGACTGTTGTACCCGCCCAGGGGTGGAGCCGATGTACAGTATAAGGGAAGGTGGGTCTTCCGCTTCCCTGCTTCCATCCTCTCTCTCTCGCCAGCACAGCTTGTGGCTTGCAGCTTGCAGCCGCCATGAACAGCAGGCCCACCATGCCATGCTGCCTTGGAGCCAACTTTATGGACTGAAACTCCTGAGAAACTGTACGAATAAACCTTTCCTTTCCTAATTTTGGGCGTCACGTATTTCGTCTCGGCAACGAGCGAAAAGTAACTAAGACAAGGGAGGATAAGAGAAGGAGGAAAAAAGAGGAACTGAGATAAATCATGTGCAGGTACAAGGTCCCTATGATGAAAGTGATCATTATGTATATTTAAAATATACCAATAGACTTAATAAATAAAGAGAGAGAGAGACACAGAGAGAGAGACAGAGAGAGAGTGACAGTTCTCTGTGATTTTGAATGTGTGATTTTCCAGGTTCTGCAATTTTGGGTCTGTGTCCAATTCTAGACATATCCCTGCTCATGATGATACATAAAGAAGGCAGTCTGATTACAGATCTGTGTTATATGCAGTAACCAGCAAGCAGTAGGATTAGGTTGAGGGTGCAAAAAAAATCCCATACAAGGTGAAATTGAAAAACTGCTGAACATTTAAATTTTTAAAATTTATTATAGCAAAAGACACATTGCCCTTAATCCCCTTCCAAATATTCCCCCTCACCTGGAGCACATTTATCCAATTCTGAATGTCCTCTTTCATGAGTATCTGTCATAGCTCCCTCGATATCCTGAGTTGATTAAAAAAAATGTTTCCCTTTTATGCTCAGTTGGTCTTTGAGGAAGAACCAGAAGTCACATGGTACCAGATCCAGTGAACAGGTGTATGGAGACACTTTAATGTTTTTACAACCTTGCCTTTCCCTTGGATGGCGCAGCAGCAACAGCATGCACCACATTTTTTAAGCATACCTAGTAAAGACGTTCATGAAAGAGGACTTCCAGAAACTCTTCAGAAAGTGATAGGAACAATGGAAAAAGTGCTTTGAAAATGAGCAAGAAAGTTCTGAGAAGGATTAATAGCAATGTGTGGTACTATAACAATTTTTTTAAACATTCATCATGCATTTGATTATACTTGGCATTTACCTGTGATCTCCTCATAAATGGCATGGAAGCCATCAAAATTCTTGGAGCCATCGGAGTGGAAGAGGACATGGAGTGCAGAGCCCGTGCTCCGGACAGGGGCTGGCCGCTCGTTGCCACAGAGACGCTTGATAATGGGGCTGTCGCTGTTGTCTCCGTCGCGGATCTCCACGTAGTCATATTGGCACATGTAGTCAAACTCCAGGCTCAGCATGACAAACCTGCAGGTGGAACAAGGTGTCAGAAGGGACAGGTGGGCCCTGGGCAGTCCTGAGGAGCAACAGACAATGACAAAGCACCTGCCTTCAGGGAGATAAACTCTGATGAGGAAGATAATAAATAAGCAAGGAAACATACAAACAAGGTAATTCCAAAGAATGCTAAGTATATGTATAATTTAACCAAAGAAGAGCATGAAGTGGTTGTGGAGGGCAAGTTTCCAACACAAGGCAGTCAATGAAGACCTCTCTGAGGGTCTGTTACATGAGCAGAGATTTAAATATTGCAATGGAGTCTGAGTTGTGAAGATGGTGGGTTAGAGTTCCAGATATGGGGCTCTGTAAGCTCAAAATGTCTCGGACAGTAATGAGCACAGCATGTTTGAGGAACTGGAAGAAACTCCAAGATGCTTGAGCTGTGAGTGAAAGGCAGAGTAGTAAGAAGTGATGTCAGTGAGAAGAGCGAGAGGCAGATCCTTCTTGGTGAAGAGTTCAGCCAATAGTCCAAGCCCAGCAGAAAGCCACCGGAGGTCACCTGACAAAGTAATCACTGGATTAGGCTCAGAGGAGAGGAGACTGCAGAGCTGCAAAAGTGGAAGCAGGGAAGCCAGTTAGGAGCTAGGATAGCATCCCAGTGAGAAATAGCAGTGGTTTGAAATAGACAGGTAACAGTGGGAGTGGAGGGAGGTGCATGGCTTTGAGATTATTTAACAGGCTACACACACACACACACACACACACATATTTTTTTTTCATAGACTGGATGTGGTGAGTGTTAGAAATGGAACATAATGGATGACTGTTGAGCTTTCGGGATATCATGCATAGGTTTCCAGCATTACTGTTGCATTTCAACAAGAGACTCAGGTTAAAATAGATGGAAGGAAATTCCACATTTCCATGGCTTTCTTGGTTTCTTTCCTGGGAAAGTTAAATGCTTCTTAGTATTGCAATATTTTATATTTGGGATGATCTTGGAGAGGCTCTTCAGAGACTTTGAGGGGACTTATTTTTTGGTTTCTGAGCTAGCCTTCCTGGCGGAAAGCTCAAGTAATGAGTCTCACTACCAACCCTAAAACCTCAGGATATGGGGCCACTAGCTCACAGGTGGTTTCAGTAAGGCGTATTGAAAGGGGGGCCAGTTTTTCTGAATTCTTCCAATTTGGAGTTCCATGTTGCCCCTTCTGGAGGACAGAAAGACATTCAAGAAGCTAGCTGGGATATGACAATCTCAGAGGCACTGATTAACCCAGAAAATACTTATGGAAAGTTTGTACCTTGGAGGGTCAAGGATTTCAATCACCTATATTCTCACCACTGTTCAGAAAAGAGAAAAAAAAAAGAGAAGAGAAAAGAAGAGAAGAGAAGAGAAGAGAAGAGAAGAGAAGAGAAGAGAAGAGAAGAGAAGAGAAGAGAAGAGAAGAGGGGAGGGGAGGGGAGGGGAGAGGAGGGGATAGAGGAAGGCAGGGGAGGGGAAAGAGAAGGGCAGAGGAAGGGTGTCAGAGTTACTCTGTTTCCACAAAGAAGAAAATGGGAAGCACTATGTCCAGCAGAGGAAAAAAATTACACTGGGGTGAAGAATAAAGTGTTGTTTCACCTTTATCCTCCATCCCATTACAGTTTCCTGATAGCCTCAGACTCCTGAATTGTGGCCCTAACCCCTCACCTCAGTTGGACGATAAACCCAGGTTTGGCATGAATGGTCCATTCGCAGCGAGCATTCAAGGGGTAGCTCTCCAACAAAATCTGACCCTTTGGGGCTCGGAGAACATGGCCGCATCCTGAGAAAAGAAGAAAAGGTTGGGACATGGCGATTTGGATCAAAACAAAAGAGATGGGAGAAGGTCTCCCAAGAGTCTTTGAGCTCATCCCATACCACTGAGAACAGAACGAAGAGGTGTAAGGGAGAGGAAATTAATATTTCTCAAGCATCTGAAAATGTGCTAGGTAATTTGCATAAATTAATTCATTTACTCCACCTCACAACTTGGCAAGGGATGTGGTAGCATCCCAGTTCTTTCACTTCAGAAAACAGAGCATTAGAGAGTTAAATAAGAACTTGTCACTAAGCTTCAGAGTAGAGAATCAAACCTAAACATGTCCAAATATAAAGTCCAAGTCCCTCTATTGTCCTGTCCCTCCAAGATTTCCAAGATTCCCAGGTGTCAGCTCCACTTAAAAGGACTCAGAAAGGAGAAGGGTCCACAGCCCATCTTTCCCTTGCCCCATCCATTTAGAAAATGTTTATGTTAATCTGTTCTGTGGCCAGTTATGTGACTGATGCCCCTTTAATACATGACCTCAAAAGGGAGAGATAGCTTCCAATAAATTGAACTGGGTTGATAACCTTCAAATTTTTTCTTGTTCCCAAGTCTTTTGTTTCAGGCTGTTATGAAGAACAGTAATAAAAAAAAAATTGGAAAAATGGAAGGAAGGCTCCTCATTGAAACCAAAGCAGGGGCCCAAAATTCTCTACCCTCATGCTCCCCAGGTCCCCTGCATTACCTCCAAAGGCATCATCCCTGAGATCTGAAAACTGTCAGGTACCGTAACTTTAAATTACATCGTATTTTCTACTCATGAACTACACAGACTTCCCCTACACCTCCATCACCCTGGGCCTAAACTGGGCTACCACTCATCCACTTGCTCACACTGCCATAGCTAAGCCAACCTTCCCTGTGATACCAATGCCAAGCTTGGAATTTGCTTTTCCCTTAACCTAGAAGACCCACGTTCTTCCACATCTTTCTTTGGGAGTTAAGCTCAAATAACACTTCCTCAGAGAGGCCTTCCTGGATGATGCAGCTGAAATAGCTTCTCCTGTTTAATAGTCACTATTCAGACACGTAAATTTCTTTGTAGTTCACATCACTAACTGAAAACATTGGAGCAATTTTAAGTTCTTATTTCCTATAGTAGCCCTGGAACCTCTTCTAGCTTGCACGGCTGGAATGGAACCTGGCAGGTGTTCCATAAATATCTTTTGAATCATGAATGTGATATCACTTGAAGCCAGGCACTGGCTAAACACTTCACAAACCTCATTTCATTTAATTCTCATGGAAGACCTAGACAAACAATGTTCATCTTCCCATTTCCCGGACCCAGAACTCTAAGGATAGAGAAATTAAGTAGCTTCCCAAAGATTACATGATCAGAGAGTCCAAAGACTCCATAAATCACTGTAGTCACTGTAAAGTTAAAAATAGGAACTTCTGAGTCTGATTGCCCTTGGTTTGAAACCCACTTTAACTTCACTAGCTGTGCAGCCTTAGGCAAGTTACTGTACCTCTCAAAACCCCAATAAATCTGAGTCAGATGTCAGTGAAGTGATTCCTACTTCATACAGACTGTGAGGCCTCAGTCTGCTTGTGCATGGAAACCCCATAGCAGAATAAGTAAACGTTAGCTGCTGCTATTGGGTGGCAGAAGAGGGCTTTGAACTTGCATCTGTCTAGTCCTGTTGCTGAGTCTTGACTGATTCATTCAACTGTCTTAGGGACTTCCTGCCCCAGCCTCCTTCCATTCCATTATGAAGCAGAAGGATTTTTCTTCTCCCTCCTAAAAAAGATACATGAAATCCCCCCTTCCTTGGAAGTGCACATTCCTTCTTCCAGCACACCTCACACCTCCATCACCCACATCTGCCCATCTGCTGCAGGGCTACGGAATTGCTACGCTGGGTGTGAGAGACAAAAAAAGAAGCCTTCCTGTGCAGCCCCCACCCCTCAGGGACTGGCAGCTTCCCAGCCTCCAAGGTGTTAAATCCCAGCTCCCCAGCAAACCTCCTGGTGGAAACCTCAAGTGAGAACAAGCAGCAAATGCTGCCAGCCTGTTTCCGGTTCCTTCCTCCATATGGAAGCTGGAATCAGAGAGCCAGTTCCCTGGGTCCCCCACCCCCACCCAAATGCAAAAGGAGCTGGTGTCCATCCTCATTCCTGGTCCGTGGCAAGTCCACTGGGACTTGGGCCAGTTCCAGGGCTTTGTGCAGCTGGCGGAAGGCTCAGAACCCCCAACTCCACCCAGCCATGTGAAATACTGGATCGTTTGTTCCTGCAGGTCCAGAGCACATTCAATGTCTCAGCTCTTCATCATGCTGTTCCTTCTCCCTCTGAAGGGGAGGACAGAATTGGCCCCAAGATGAGGAACAACTCCCAACCAACCAGAGACAAAGAGGCCACTTCTTGGAAATGTCCTTGGAGGAAGGGGTATAAGGTGAAAAGGAAGAGGAGGAGGAGAGCCCTCCCTCCTCACATCAAGGGACTCCTTCAGCTCCCCTCCCACTCTACTGGGCGAATTGGCGGCTTGGGTGCAGAGACAGACTAACTGCACCTCTCTGTCCAGGGCAGAACAGTGAACACATCCCAGTGTCCCTGCCAAGGAAGTACCACTGGCCAACCAAGCAGGTGGTCCTGAATTGAAACACCAGAGCCAGCAAAGGCCCCGGAAGACATGTTTAGATTCCCTAACAAGGCCTTGTTGCAGTGGGAGGGTGTGTGTGTATGTGTGTGTGTGTGTGTGTGTGTGTGTGTGTGTGTGCATGGTCAGTAAAGCCAGACCATCCTCAAATCCTAGACCCACCCTTGTACATTGCTATAGGTTGAAATAGGGATCTCTGGAGAGAATCAGCTTCTTCAGAGTCAAAAGGAAACCTGCATCAGTTTCTGAACTAATAAAAGAGCTGGAAGATTCCCAGCAAAAGCAGACACCTCCAGCATTCACACAGAAATCTTGTCATCTCCAGCACTAGACATGGGGTAGGGGTGGCAAAAGAGAGACACAACACGCTTCTGAGAAGTGGCTCCGTTTTGTTTTGCTTTAATCCTTCCTCTTAGAAAGAAAAAGAGGACTCAGACAACCATTCAGGCAGACAGAGGCATTTGCATTTTCTTTTCCACTTTCAAAGATAACTCAGGAGGCAGGACTCAGACTGGGACTGGAACCCTGGAGAAGTTCCCTTTATTTTCTGAGTCTCATTTGGAAAGGAGAATAATTTTCTTATTTGCTTGCTTAAGGATTAAATGAAATACTGTATTTAAAGTCCTTGGCACTAGGCCTGGTTTTAGGACATTAAGTCTTCTGAAAAAATGCTCAATGAGTGGTGAAAAATATTATTATTTTTGAGTCTTATCTGGATTGGAGACACTGACTATTTTGGAACAAGAATCATAAGGGACAGTTCAGGCTGTGACCCGCTGCTGCGGACTCACAAAGCCACATCTCATCACAGACCAGGACCTTAAGCCTACCAGACCCAGCCACCCAGACAGTGCTGGCAGAAACAAGACCTGAATGATGAGATGGGAACTGCTCCACGCACTGGCCGGAAGCAGGAAGGAAGCCTACACCTTCCACGTGGCTTGGGTCCTTCCATCGTGACCTTCCAGGCCCTGAGAACAGCCAGGGCCTCAAGCATCTCCAACCTCAAGGGGTAAGAGGTGAGCTCTGGGGTGAGGTTTCTTAATTTGAATCTTGGCCCTGTCACTGATAAGCTGTGTGACAGCAGGAGAGGTACTTTGCTCCCTTGTCCCTTAGTGTCCTCACCTGTGAGTGGCTCTGATGAGGACTGCAGTGAGGATGCAGTGGGGACGTGAGGGCCTTTAGAACAATGCCTGGGTCATAGCAAAGGCTAAGTGGTGGCTTTGATCATGATGGGTTCAGGCCTTCACTGGGTACAGTTAGGGGTCCATGAGTTAGGAGTCCACCACCCGCCCTGTGATCTGCCTTAGACCTCAATCAATATGTACTTTACAATAATCATGGAAGTGTTTGGTCCTCTCCCCAGCACAGTGCTATGAGAGTAAGGACACTGTATGTCTTGTTCACACTTTTATAGGTGAGGAGCCAGTGTTCAATGAATTCTTAACTGAATAATGGCTGTACCAAATAAACACCTCTCACATTAATTAAACCATTTTTAGATTAAACAACCCCCAACGATAGAAAATCTTTTTTTTTTTTTTTACATAAGATCTCATCAAGTTGCTAAGTTGAGCAAACTGAGCTCAAAGGAATAATCTTCCTACTCTCTAGTTGCTTTTGGTATCTTCTGCTGCCATGAATATTTGCCCCTCTGCCACGCCACTCTGCTGATAATGGACTGAAACTTGTACAAACTGTGGGCTAAATAAACATTTCCTTTCTTAAAAAAAATTCTCCTGCCTCAGCCTTCCAAAGAGCTGAGATTATAGGCATGCACCACCATGCTCAAACCATTTTAACACGTTCCTGCCAGTTTGTCTACCTGATGGGACAGTCATGCATGTACCACCAGTGATTTAGAGCTACCTGGCAATGAAACACATGAATTACAGCCCTGTCGTTAGATATAAAATGACCTTTCCATTCAGAAGCAAAAATAGTATCTACCACTCTACCACAAAATATATTTCCTCTTTGAAGTTGTCAGGGTGCTCACAAAAAATCCACATGAAGACAACACCACTAATCCAGCTTAAAATATGCAGTAGAGCAGCAGAAAGCCCACGGAATGCCTACTTTCAATCTCTTATCTGTGCTTCAGTTTGGCTGATTTTTATTAACCTGTCTTTAGTTTCCTTTTAGTTTCCTTTCTCTTGTGATGAATAAGCTCTTAATCCCCTCCAATTAATTATTTTATTTCAGATAGTATGATTTTCTACTTCTAGAATTTCAATTTGGTTCTTTTTAATATTTAAAAATCTTGTCTAAAATTTCTTATAACCATAAACCTTAATTACTTCTCTCTCATTGCTGAAACAAAATACTCAATACCCAAAATTAAGGAAGGAAAAGTTTAGCTCTCAGTTTGTAGAGATTTCAGTCTGTAATCAGCTAGCTCCGAGCCAGGGTGGTGTGGCTGAGGGGCAACAGTTCAAGGTGGCAGAAGACAGCAAAATCAACAAGAACAAAAAGGGGGGAAAGGCAAGCCTCTTTTTCTCCCTTATATTGTATGCAGCCTACCTACCCTAGGGTGAGTCCTTTATACCCACACCATTTCAGCGCCTTCCTCTTGAACAGACTCAAAGTGAGGACCCTGGCCCCATGCTGAAACACTTAGTTAAACTTCTAAATTTCTCAAGTTGACACAATGAATCCACCATTACAACATCCTAGAGTATAAACAGGCACCCTAGGGCATGTCCTTTACATCCCAGGATGCAGAACTGCTGAGTTACTTAGCTAAGCTTCTGAACTTCTCCAATTGACACAATGTATCAACCATTACCCCATCTTTTCTCTTTTTTAACATATATTATCTTAAAGTTATTCCAAAGTTCTTGACTGACAATGCTAATATTTAGTCATGTAGGATCTATTTCTTTTGACTGATTGTTCTCTAGACTATAGACTATATTCTCTTGCTTCTTCACAATAAGAAACATACCACCTGTTTTGGTTGGGAATAGGCTTTTCTCTTAGAGGCAGGTAGGATAATGAATTGATCAGTCTGACCCAATCAGCAGTTAGCTGGTTTGCGATAGGAGCAAGGGTATAATCCCATTAGATAGGCCTTGAAATTCAAACACCAGGAACATAAGCAAATCTCTTTTTGATTTTTAAACTCTTCTCTCCAGCTTCCTGCATTATCATGAGTATATTATTAAGACTGGAACACTGTGAGCCTATTAAGATTGTGAACATTTGAGGCCGTAAGTTTTTAAAGTTGCATGACTCCACTATCCCAAGGTGTGCTTTTTAGCCTTACCACCAGCCTCTGCCGGCTCGGCAAAATTAAGAGAATATTTGGTGGAGAAGGTTATGTCTGCTTTGGGATTCCTTTAGATTTCAGTTCAACCATCTGGCTGGTTTATTCTCCTTCTGTGGCAGTCACCCTCCTTTACCTGCCCTGCCACCAACCTCAGCAGCTGGCCGGACGGAGGAAGTACCCTGGGTCACTTGTCCACCTAGGAAGTACTCATCTCTCTGGGCTTTAGGCTCCATGTTGACAGATATTTGATTGTTTAAAAGGAAACTATGATTTTAGGGAAGGAGTTATCTAGTGATATCTTATTGTCTGAGCAGGAGGGGAACTCCTTCATGCATTCTGTACATGTCCAGAAACTGAGGTGTGGTTGATGAGTTCTTGGATATATGGAATCCACTGTAAAAGTCCAAACACTAATTTTTCAGACTCAAAAAGCTTCTCAGACAGAAAATAAAAATATTATTTACTATACAATACTTTTCTTGGGAAAACTACCTCCTCCTTCTTTTATCTCTTAGCGAATTCTCTTCTACTGTCTACCGTCCTTTTTGGCCCTATATTAATATCTTCCCTCACTGAAAACACACACATTCACACATACACAACAAATGAACAACATGACAGAAACTCTGCTTCGTGGCTTTGGTTGGGAAATAAGAATAGCGTTAACCATTTATTAAACAGATGCTACTTACAAGAACCCATATTAAGGATTTACAGATAGTATTGATTTAACACTAAAAAAAAAACCTGTAATAGCTACTGTTATTATTGTCATTTTGTAAATGAGAAAACAAGATTTTCAAAGATTTAGTAACTTTGCCCAAAGTCACAGAAGAGTAGAAATTCAAATCCGGATCCTATTGGGTCCAAGTCAAAGTTGCTAATAACCACATAATACCAGCCCCAGACTGGATCCAATTGGGCATTGTTCTTTTCCTGGAAATGTCAGCACACAAAAGGCTGGGTTAAGAGGAACCAGTTTTCAATGACTCCACTCCAGGTGTCTGTCTGTCTGTCTATCTGTCTCTCTCTCTCTCTTTCTCGCTCTCTCTCTGTCTTCCCCCTCTCCCTCTTTCCGTCCCTCTGTTCTTAAATTTTGTCATTTTATTTTAATCATTTCTGGTTGAGGTTTGGATATCAGCCTGATGAAACATCCTCTCTGATATTCTAACCACACAAACATTTTTGGGCATGGCTTGTGTCCAGTTCCTTTGCTTCTCCGCCTCTATCCAAAATATGACTAAGAAGATAAAGGTATTAGAGCCTGTAATCTCTCCCCACAAATCCTCTGTCATCTGGGATGCTTTCCTAAACTTCTTAGATCTTCAATATCCTTCAGGGACTGGAAGGTTAGGATCACCATGATCCCAGTCACAAGTGTAGTATCCTGGTGACTCTGGGCCCTCTCACTCCATTCTGTCCATGGATAAAGAACTCAGAATGAGAGCCAAGTTAAATAAACGCCACCCCAAGGTCGGCAGGGTGGTTTCATTTAAGAACTCAAACTTCCCAGGTAAAGAAGTTTTGAAGGAGGCCTTGGTTTTGACTGCAGATACCAACCCCTCTACTAGGCAGCATCCATCCACATCAGTCTCTAAGCACCACTTCCCCTAACAGAGGCCCAGATTCATGGAGAAATGGCAGGTTTCAAGACTTCAGCATAGAAAATAAAGGTGAACTTGAACTATTGGGAAAAGAGGCACAAGAAAGCATAGAAGTCTTCAAAGAACAATGTGTGGAGCCAGCATGAAGGCTCTTCACTGGCCAAATCCAAATCTGGCACAATTTGATTATCAAAAGGAAAAGTAACACTAACATGATAAAACGTGAGGGAAAAAAAAATTCATGCATCTACAGTGCAGAAAGAGAAATGTAAAGCCAGCTGTTGGAAAAATGATAATATTGGATGAATCTAAATAAAGTATATGAATGTATACAGCCCTCTCAATTCTCTGTAGATCTGAAATTTTTTCAGTTAAAAAGTTGGAGAAAGAAATACAAAATATCCCCACTGGCTCCTATTGGGGATATTTTGAGATTTCTAAACCCATCTTTCAGAAGATGTGAATGAATTCTCCCTGGGCGCTGGCCTAGGCAGTCCCCTGGGGCAGACACGAATCAGTCAGTGGTTAAGAATGAAACAAACTCGTAGTAAGTCTTATGACTCCCAGGAGGTAGACTAATACTATCACAAACTTTGTCAAGGACAGTGAGCAAAGGAAGGTGCGACAGGACCTGTGCAGTGCTCAGTGAGCTGTCACTGGAAGATAATCATTCTGATCCTTTCTGGTGCTTGCCTGTGACTCCTCCTTTCTAAATCTCCATATGGTACTCAGGGAAAAACAAAAACAAAAAACCCCAACAGCGGGCATTGGGCAAGAAGCCCTCCTTCTCTTTCAGAGAAAGGACAATCAGAAAGGATTGCTTGGGCGCCATCTACTGGCTAAATGCTTGTACTGCCTTGTGACTCCACTGTGCCCCAGCCATGGCAGGGCCACCCATAGTGCTCGGCAATCCTTAACACGAGAGGCAGCGCGGTGGCTTCTACCTGGCAGGTGTTCAACCCACAGTGACATAAATTACTCTTTCCTATGAATTATCTTCACATGAATGTGGTACCAATGAGAACTGGAGGCGCTAGGAACCCGACACAACCAGACTGGTGTCTTCTTAGGGCCAAGCCTCGTTCCCACCAATGGATTCTTCACTCATCCAGCGCTTGCTGTGTAACCTGGCAGCCAGCCCGGCACCCCACAGGAAATGCACCACGCGCACTTGTGGCTAGGATAACAGACCCTGTGTGGGGTGAGGCTGTTGGGGCAGGCATGGTGGAACTGAGCAGACAGAACTGAACCAATACAGAAACGGAATTGGATAAGCATCTGATATTTACTCTTTTTGTTTCCTTCATGCCATTGACTGTAATCCAAGCTGTGCTTTCCTTAAACCTCTCTTCTCTAAACTGCAAGTCACAGATGGCAGAGATCATGTGTGTCTACTTCCCATGCTGGGTCCAGCACCTAGGAGTGCCCATTCATGAAATGGTTTTTGAATGAACTGGTAGATTAATAAATAAAGCTCCACTCGGCTTGTCTCCTGGTGATGACTGGTTGCCCTGAGCTACTTCTGTCCCTGAGAACCCCACTATTCTGCTAATGGACACTGTCACCAGCCCTGCCAGCTGGACTCTGTATGAATACCTCTCTATGCGCCCACTTTCCTGTCTTGTTACCATCAGGGTTATTGATCTCTTGGATGCAAACATCTCGTTTCTCCTCTGACTTTGTCCCCAAAATAAACCCATTTGCTCCCATGGAAGGGCTGGAGTATTTTAGGAAATGTCTGGGTCCCTTGCTGTCAGGATGGGGTGAGGACATCTGTGTTCTTAGCTGATCTGCATCTCAGCCATGTGGGTGACTTCTTCTGGCTAGGGATATGGGAGTCAATGGGATGTGAGCAGAGGCTTTCAGCTTCTGGGTCTAGTGTGGCCTCATGGGCTCTGGGACCCACACTGTGAAGAGGACACACCACTCTGCCTTTCTGCCTAGGCCTGCACCTGGTAATTCAACCCAAGCCAACACATACAAGGTATGAACAAACTATATGTATTTTTAAAAAATGCATTACAGGACCTCCGGGAAGATGGCAGAACAGTAAATAGCAGAGTAAACAGCCTCTCTGAGAGATACAGTCCAGATGCTGGAATATAGCATCATGGGGAAGATAAGAAGGAAGTGGGTCCCCTGGGCCCAGGAAGAATCTAAAGTGAGAACTGAAGCCCACAGAGAGAGTGAAAGGCAAAGCTTCAGTGAAGAAGAAGGTGGTGACTGGTGGCACCTTCACCTGGAGCTGGACCCATTGTGCAAGAGGAGCTGTTGGAACCTGGGGATGCATAGTCACAGTGACTGTGGCAGCTGGTGACCCCAGAGGCCTCTGCAAAGAGACACAGCATTGGAGGACAGCAGCAGACTCAGAGGATGGCACTGGCTGGTGGTGAGTTCTGAGGACTCAGTACTCCCACTGGAGAGAGCAATTGGCCTGGAGCCATTTTGGAGTCAGGCCAGACAAGCCTGGAACCAGAACTGCTGCAGGCTTCCTCCCGCAGCTCCTAGCTGGGTGCAGGCTGGTGGAAATCACTCAAACTGAGCCCTGACGCTGCACACATTCCAGCAGCCATCACAGAGGGTCCCTGCAGCTCCCCAGCTTGGTCTGGAGGCACCAGCTAGCCCCGCCCCCAGGCACACTCCAGGGGCTGTAGTGGAGGATCTCTGCCACTGGTGACCAGACTAGGTCTGCAGGCAGCCAGCCTGCCCCCATGCGCACTCCAACTGCCATCATGGGGCTCTCTCCCAGTGAACAGTTTAGTCCAGAGGTGGCAGCGGACCCTGCTCCCACACACACTCGGGCAGCCATTGTGGAAGATCCTCTCCAGTAACCAGCTAGGAGGTGGTGGCCAGTCCCACCCCTGTGTGCACTCCACCAACACAGGCTGGGCAAACCAGCAGACAGCCCTGCACTAGCACACCTGTAGCCAGCACTGGCTAGAAGAACAAAACAGTCTCGCCTCAGAGAAATTGTAGCCAATGCAGGAAGTGCCTGGGACCCCACTACACACTTGTTCAGAAGAACCCAGGGATATATCAAGATGAAGAAGCAAGAGGCAGTCTCTGGCCTCCAACCCAAGCAGAGAAAGTCCAGGAGATGTAAACACAAAAGAGATCGGGAGTTGCACACCTGAAGTTTCTGAAGTGATGGCAACTGAAGTAAAGAAACAACTTCATGAGGCTATAAAAGAAATTAGAACAGAAATATTATCTCAGGTAAAAGAAGAAATGAAAAACATAATAAAAGAATTGCTAAGAACCTCTAAAGAAAACATAGTTCAAAAAATGGAGGAGTATAGGAAAATGAGGGAAACCTTGAATGAACAATACAAGAAAGATTTAGAATACATGAAAGAGATTCAAAGAGATATCCAGGAAATTAAAAACTCCTTTGAAAGCTGGCAAAACTGCTTGAAATAAACTGAAGATAGACTTTCAAACCTCAAAGACAGGTTTGCAGCTTGTGATCGTGAAAGGAAAGATCTCTTAAAAATAACAAAGGACCAGGAAGTAACAATTCAATGGCTGCAAGACAACCTAAAGAAGCATAACTTAAGAATAATAGGTATGAGTGAAAAAGCAAGGGTCAACACAAATGACATTAAAAGTCTGTTTACAGAAATAATACCAGAAAACCTCCCAAGCAAGGGAAAAGTAACATTCAGATAAGTGAGGCATATAGAACTCCAGATAGCCATCACCAAAATAAATCCACACCCAGACATATAATAATCAAGATCCCAGAAATTCAACACAAGAACAGAATATTAAAAGCTGTTAGAGAAAAGAAACAGATAACCTATAAAGGAAAATCCATCAGAATCACGACAGACTTCTTGACATAAACCATCAAGTCAAGAAGATGTTGGAGTGAAGTATTTCAAGTCCTGAAAGAAAACAACTTCCAACCCAGATTGATGTACCCTGCAAAACTATCTTTCAAAA